>JARFJB010000610.1:823056-1243056 GCA_036346205.1 Vesta saturnalis | reverse complement strand
TGGACACGGACACGGACAAGGAACGAACGACACGGACACGGACACAGACGACAGACACGAACACGGTCAGACACGACGGACACGGACACGGACACGGACACTGACACGACACGATAGACACGACATGGACACGAGACGGACAGGACACGACACAGACGACACGGACACGGACACGGCACGGACACGGACACGGACACGGACACGGACACGGAACGGACACGGACACGGACACGAACACGGACACGGGACAGGACAGACATGGACACGACACGGACACAGGACACAGGACACGGACACGGACACGGACACAGACACGGACACGGACAGGACACGACACAGACACGGACACAAACAGACACAGACACAGACACAGAACAACACAGACACAGCACAACAACACAGACACAGACACAGACACAGACACAGACACAGACACAACAGCACAGACACAGAACAGACACGACAGACCAGACACAGACCAGCACACAGCACAGACACGACACGACACAGACACGAAGACACGGACACGGACAAGGAACGAACGACACGACACGAGACACGACACAGACACAGACACAGCAAGGACAGGACACGCACGACACGACACGACAGACACGACACGAACAGACACGACAGCAGCACGACAAGGACAAGGACACGACACAGACGACAGACACGACACGGCACGGACAGGACACGGACACGGACACAGACACGACACGGACACAGACACGAACAACACGACAGCAGACGACACAGACACAGACACGACGACACACACGACACGACACGACACACACAGACACAGACACAACACACACAACACAACACAAACAGACAGAACAGAACAGAACAGACACAGACACTACTCAGACACAGACACACAGACAGACACAGACACAGACAACAGACACAGACAGACAGACACAGACACAGACACAGACACAGACACAGACACGACACAGACACAGACACAGACACAGACACAGACGACACAGACACAGACACAGACACAGACACACAGACACAGACACGAACACAACAGACAGACACAGACACAGACACAGACACAGACACAGACACAGACACAGACACAGACACAGACAGACAGACACAGAACAGCAGACACAGACACAGACACACAGACAGGACAAGACACGGACACGGACAGACACAGACACGGACAGCACGGACACAGACACAGACACAGACAAACAAGGCCACAGACACAGACACAGACACAGACACAACACACACAGCACCACGACAACACAGACACACGACACACACACACACACACACACGACAGACACAGACACACAGATACAGACACAGACAGACCAGACACAGACGCACACAGGCACAACAGACACAGACACAGACACAGACACAGACACACACGACACAAACACACGACACAGACACAGACACAGACACAGACACAGACACAGACACAGACACAGACACAGACACAGACACAGACACAGACACAGACACAGACAGACACAGACACAGAACGACACGACACGACACAGACACAGACAAAGACAGACACGACACAGACAAGCACGACACAGACAGACACAGACACGAAGACACGGACAGACACAGACACGACACGGACACAGGACACGGACACGGACACGGACACGACACGACACGAGACACAGACAGGACACAGACACGACAAGACAAACACGACACGACACGACACAACACACACGACACACACACACAACACGACACAGACACAACACAGACACAGACACAGACACAGACACAGACCACACAGCACAGCACAGACACAGAACAACACAGACACAACACACACACACACAGACGACACGACACGACACGAACAACAGACACAGACACGGCACACACAGACACGACACAGACCAGACACGGACACAACAAGACACGACAGACACGAAACAGACAACACGCACGACACAAACACACAAACAACAACACACAAACAGACACGATGGAGGTATAATTAGGTTACTAGAGGGGCGGCCGACCTCTTCAGTGTGTATGCTGCACGGAAATGAGCTATCCTTTCGCCACCTTTTTCAGAATTTAGATGGCCAAACTTCTGGATCCCCGAGGATGTTCGAATCGTGCGAAAAACTAAGTATAGTTAATTTTAAAAAATTATGGAAGTTTACCTGCTCTTCCTCAAGCCGTTTCCAAAGATCAAAAATATCTGTTCGAGATATGGCACGCTGTTGTTAATGGTGATTGCTCACAAAGTTTAACCAGAGAAACCCAGGTAAATGGCCCATTCGCAATGGTTGACGATGGCGAACCGCATTTTGCGTTTATATATTAGTGCAGAAAAGCCCTCAACTGAGTTAAAGACCCTCGTGGAATACTTAATAAAAGTGTTTGCTCCAACGTGGTTTCATATAAAGTGCAACCCTTCATGTTACAAGGGTTCAAAACATCTGTGGCGTAGTATTAATTTATCCCGGTATCTAAGCAGAGAATTAAAAGCCGTAGTAGATCCGGTTATACAAAGGAATGGGTTTTCGGATGCCGGAAAATATATTACCAACAATGTTGTCTGATGAATGACATCATATATGAGGCTTGGAGTTCGATGCATTATGAAAGCAAGGAGTCATCCAATCATTCAGTCATACAATCGTCCAATTATGGTATTTACCATCCCTTCTTTCAACTTTGAAGCTGCTGATTATATTAATTTGATATACTGGCAGGAGATCCAGATTACTGAACCTCCAATTACAAAAAGTACCTCAGATGATAACTTGAACACGTTATTAGTTAACAATTTGGCATCCGAAATTTTCAAAAAATACCCTTGCCACACCCAGGCCGTTGAGCAGTGAATTAAATTGGTGACTGATGTATCTACTTCCGTTTGTGGGTTTACAGCTAGGGATGGATTTATAAAAACATTCAGGCAAACAATGTCATCATTAAATAATAAGTCGTACTTCGTTGTAGATAAAGGAACTAAAAATTAAATAAAAAGTTTTTACTCGTATTTTTGATATTTGTTTTCAAACTTTTCGGTTAACACTTATTATATTACAGTGCATGATAGTGCTTTTAGTTGTCCCGACGATTTACATAATTATAATGTTTTTACTTGTATACCTACTGTTCACTGACAAGAATGCTTATTTGTTAGCCTATTGGCCCCAAGGCATTTGTCCATTTTCAATAACGACTTAGTGTGTTCAAGCTTGTTTATAAATTTAAGGCTCTTTTTGACAGAGGTATTTCCGATAAGATAAAATTTGTAGGACGTAGTTAAACCAAATCGGTATTTTCAATTGAAAGTTGGTTTTGGAAACCAAGTTAAACCAAACCGCTATTTTAGAAATGAAAGTGGATTTTTGCAAGCTGTAAGTCACATCAATTTGGTATTTTAGAATTGAAAATTAGATAGACTTGAAAGTTGGTTTTTGCAAGCTCTAAGTTAAATCAAACCGCTATTATTTTTAAAATTGGTTCCTGCAAGCTGTAAGTTATGATTTGATTGAGATTGATTTGATAGCGATTGATTTGTTTAATATTGGTTCTATAGCGATTGACTTGATTGATTTGATTGAGATTGATTTGCGGATGACAGTACCAACTCTGTTCGCCTGTTAGCCGTCTCTACAATGTAAGCGGTAGCTCACAGGAGTTAGGTATATACAGTAGGAAAACCGTTACCTGAAGGTTATGAAGAGTTGTTAGCTCAGCTTCTTGATTGACTAGATTGAGGTTGCCTTGATTGAGATTGATTGATTGATTTGATGGAGATAAATTGATTTGATTTCATTGAGGATGATCTGCTTGAGATTGACTTCATTAATTGATTTCATTGCTTTGCTTGCTTGTTTTGACCCACTACTTTTAATTATGACTCATACTTAAATTGGCTGCGATGTTGCTAGACAAAACAAAAGAGGCAGCCAAAACAAAATTTCGATGTTGCTAGACAAAACAAAAATGGTCGCCGTTAAATTGATTTGCTTGATTGATTGACTTGGAAGATTGATTTCATTGTTTGGTTCGATCAATAGATTTGATTAATTAATTTGTTTTATCTGGATTGAGACATAGAAATTAAATACAAAATGGCGACCAATTTAGTTAAGACCAATAATTAAAAACAAAAGTGTTGTATTACACTTCAATAATCACGCACGCACGCCACAACGCACGCCACTGCACACACCTCAAACAATCACTCACCCACAACACACACACACACACACACACACACACACACACACACACACACACACACATTCACACACACCACACACATGCCACAGGCACACATGGACACACACACCGCACACACCCATAAACACACACAAACACGCACACACACGACACGCACACACGCACACACACACAGCAGCTAACACATATAAGCACACAGACACACAGACAGACACACAAACACAGACACTCACACCCACGCACACGCACACGCACACGCACACACCACACACACACGCACACGCACACGCACACGCACACGCACAGCACACACACGCACACGCACACGCACACACACACACACCACACGCACACACACACACACGCACACGCACACCAGCACGCACACGCACGCACACGCACACGCACACGCACACACACGCAAATGCACACGCACACGCACACCACACGCACCACACACACACGCACACACGCACACGCACACACACACACAGCACACACACACACACACACACCCACACACACACACACAGCACACCACACACACACACACACCACACACACACGCACACACGCACACACACACACACAGCAGCACACTCATCACACTCACACACCACACACCACACACACACACGCACACGCACACACACACACACACGCACACACACGCACACACACCACACACACAGCACACACAGCACACACACACACACCACACACACCACACCACACGCACACACAGCACACACACCACACCACACCACACACACACACACACACACACACACACACACATTCACACTCACACTCTCACCACACTCACACTACACTCACACTCATCACTCACTCATACCACACACCACATGCACCCATCCACGCCACGACACACAACACGCCGGACGCACGGACACAGAACACGGACACGGACACGGATACGGACAGGGACAGGACACGGACAAGACACGGACACGGACAAGGCCACAGACACAGACACAGACACAGACACAGACGCAGACACAGGCACAGACACAGACACAGACACAGACACATATTCACAGACACAGACACAGACACAGACACAGACACAGACACTGACACGACACAGACACAGACACAGACACGAGCAGACGCAGACCAGACGCAGACAACGCAGACACAGACCAACAGACCAGACCAGACACAGACACAGACACAGACACAGACACAGACACAGACACAGACACAGACACAGACACAGACACAGACACAGACACAGACACGACACAGACACAGACACAGACACAAAGACACAGATACAGACACAGACACAGACACAGACACAGACACAGACACTGACACAGACACATACACACGGACACCCACTCACCACACACCACACGAAATCACGCAAACACGCAAATACCCAAACACGCAAATACGTAAACACTCAAACACGAAAACACGCAAACACGCAAACAAGCAAACACCCAAACACGCAAAGACAGAAACACCCAAGCACGCAAACACGCAAACAAGCAAACTCGCAAAAACGAAAGTACTCAATCACGCAAGCACGCAAGCGTGCAAGCACGCAAGCACGCAAGTATGCAAGCACGCAATCACGCACGCAATTATGCACGCACTCACGCATGCACGCACGCACGCACGCACGCACGCATGGACGCACGCACACCGCACACAAGGTTAAAATAATTTCTCTGCATCGGATACCTGTCGTCCTCAGAATCGTATAGCGATATAAACCAAATTTATCTACTGTTAATGATTAACCTATCACTGCACTCGTATGTTAATTTTCATTTATCCCCCCCCTCCCGTCAAGTCGTTCTTCAGATTGGCGTTCTTCCATAGATTTTTGCACAAGGTTCAAGCATTTTAAAAAGGACATTTAAATAAGCAAGTTGGGTTGACATTACTACTCATAACGAATCTCAAACGATCAATGCCAACTGGTATTAGAAGTCTATTAAAAACGGTAAAAATTGAAATTGCGTGTTATAAATTTAAGTTACTATGCTTATTCATTATTCCAGCTTTAATAAGAACTGTTAAGCTTAATTTATGGATAGGGGGTTATTATAATTCAAATTGGTATCAGGAAGCGCATTTACAAACAGTTTAGTAACATATATGTATTTAAAGTCAGCTTTAAATAACTTTACGCACTAATGACGTTACAATATTACCGGGTAGGCAAGATAGATTAATATTGCAGTGGCCCCTTATGATATTTATTGCCAAGTTTGTAAGTCTGAACTTAGAAGAAGCAATTTTTTAGAGTTTGGCCATCTTACTACGAACCTCGTCCGTCGGCACTCCACTTATTTTAATAAGCCTGCACGATACTGCAAATTTAACTCATGATACTACCCACAAAATACTCAGAATAGAATTTCTCCATATTAAGGCCAAGGACATTTATCAAAATTTTGAAACAATTAGAAGATATTGGAAGAATGCCTGTGAAGGGTACACACTACGATACATCCACAGACTGTACTACAGACAACACAACGTCATGACAATAGAAACAGCGTACATACAACCCACCACAGACAGACTTAAGCCATTACAAACAAAATACAAAAGGGCGACTATAGAACTTCAGGAAACCTAAAAGCAAACTCAAACACCTATCTGGACTACTTACACAACAACTAGACGACTTACCAGAATACAGAATCCTAGACGACGCCCCTTACGTATTCCGTTTAACCCTGACCCCCTGCTAAAATGGTTACGACCAGCGCTCACGAAAATGTCCAAACTCCGAAACACGCAACACCACACCACTAATACGTTATGGGTTAATTAACCCTCGCAGTACCGAGATAACTTATATCGTTTTACTGCATAACAGGGGGTTGTCGTCACCTCAGCCCAATTTATATATTTTTGGCAAAAAAATAAGACAACAATAGTTGTTTAGCCTTTTAACAATAATAAATGTTGAAAACGAACGTAAAGCAAATATACATTTCAAAATTAGCTAAACACATGCAAAATCAAGAAAAAAAGTAAACCTTTACTAAGCGTTTTGACAATTCTGGCAATTAGCAGTAACAAAATCGTTTCTGTGTTTGGGACAAACGGGTTTTTGACAGTTAATGCACTTAATCCTGATTTTACTACCTAAGTTTGTTGGGCATATTGCAGAACGTTTATAAATGTCCACCGACGAAGTTCTTTGTTGGGAATTGTGTTGTTGAGGGGTATCTTTTATGGGAATGCGAAGAGTTTCTATTGCACGAATAGTGCTTTTGTGTATTCCTGAAGGATTCTGTAGTTTGCGTTTTACAGAAGGGGTTACTAATTCAACGGCTAATGTTTGGAGAAACAACTTTCGTGTACTGGAATTTCCTTTTTGCCACTCTGGATATTTTTCTGTCCATAATATAAACGAATTCAAAGCCGCAATATCTAATATTTCCATGAAAAAGCGATCTTCGAGTTTGGGGTACGCAGGAATACTGCCTGGTCATTTTGTCTCCAACATCGACACCACTTTTGGTAATATTATAATAACTTACAATTTGCAGCTTTTCCTCTTCATTATATAGTACGTGTTTATCTAAATGTTGGAATGATAATAAAATAACACATTTGTTTCTGTTAGTAACAAACGACAAAGCGTCAGTGTGTTTGTAAATCCGTACAAAGTAGAGCCAACAGGTTTATTCTTTGTAGGTAAAAATTCATTCGAATAGCAGTATTATTTGACCTTAGTGTTCCGAGCAACGTCAGGTTTTCCTCTGCCTAAGGAACTGACTTACAAAAATTATCTATTGTTATGCCTCTGTGTCAACCGGAACAAGGTTCTACTATTTCAAATACTACACGTTTTCCATGGTTTTTCTCCTTTTGATTATTGATCATGCCATTATATACTTGAAAATTGCAGACGTAGCCCGTTTTTGTATCTGTATAAGCCCAAATCTTCATGCCATATCGACCTGGTTTAGATTTTATATGGACCTTGAATGGACATCTGCCTCGAAAGACAGCTAGACGTTTAACGACAGTTAAAAATTCATAAGGGCTCAAAATTGGCCTTGCAATATGTTATAAACATTTCAATAATTGCTCTAATGGCCTCCAATTTGTCACCGCTTTGTAAGTGTCTTTGTCGGCGGCTTTCAAAATTGTCAAACCTTATCATAGCTGATATTTCAGAAAATCTTGTTCTAGGTATTACAGCTGAAAATATAGGCGTCCTAAATGCTGGTGTAGTATTCCATAATTCCCACACAGATTGTATATGAAGTTTTCCTGCAGCTAACAACAGTCTGAAAAATGATCGTAATTCATTAACTTCCAATTTTCACCAAAAAAAGATTCAAAATCTTTATTTTCCTTTTTATTTGTAATTCGATAAATCTCTTCTAGCATATCGTTAGTAATAAAATGGTGAAAAGCATACGCCATAGTGTTGATGTTTCTAGAAAGATCAATCAAACCAGGCGTCGGTTTCAAAATATTACATCGTCTTCGTTTACCGCCGCGAGGAGGATCAGCGTTCCATTACATTTTATATTTTGCAATAAATACCCTCGATATATTCCTTTAGTCTTCTTACTCTTCTTTTTCTTGTTTATCATCACCACTAATACTTTGATTATTTTCGATATCACCGCCTTCCACTTCATCTTCTACACAATTTTCACCTTCACCATCCCACACAAGTCTGCATATTTCACGTTCGCCATCAGAAAGGTCTTCCGAGTCACTTATATTTAAAATGCTATCTAATTCCCCTTGTGTATAGTTCTTTGCCATAATTAGATACTATTAAAAATTTATAAACTACTCGTACCTAACCAATTTGCAATAATAACAACAAATAGTCTCCACATATACTTATTACTCTTGCAATAAAATGTTAAAATGGACGGCCGAGAACAATAAGGAATTATTGTTTCGTATAATTAGTTTGATACAACCGGCGATGTGAGATGAAGGACACGTACTAGAGCCTTATGCGCTCACATCGCGATTCGCGCATGAGTACTGCAATTACATTATTGAAACATATAATACTAAGCGGGGTGTCGTCAAATATATTAGTAATAGTAGCTAATTACTAAACAATATGGCAAACCGCAATGTCGTGATATGTTGTTTAGAGTGTAAGCAACAGATACCTTAATGGTGTAGTCGACATTAAATTATTTAGAAAAGTACTACTCAAAAATTAACACTGGGGTGCTGCTAACACCCTACTCGGTACCGCAAGGGTTAAGCAAATTAATTATAATAAAATAATAGAACTTTTTTCCTTTTTTATACCACACAAAACACACAACAAAACTGAAACCATAAACAACCCCAACGTTAAAACACACAAAAGCAAGAAGACCCAGGGCTGAAGAGAGAAGACTCCTAAACTGCCTGGAGAAAGAATGTACATAAGTAAGCAAATAATCTATAAGCAAATAAACGATTTAAAAAAAAGCTAGAATTGGGAAACCCACAAAACTGAACAATAAGAGTAGTTGCGAGAAAGATAGCAAAGTTATTTATTGTTGCAGTTTACTGATAATTTAAAATGAGGATTATGTAGAGTGGAAATAGAGAGGTTTTTGTCATTTGTTACAAATTTGTGCATATTTCATATACATGAAAACAAAACGCTATAACATAAATTATTTTGTGATACAATTTAAAGGTGTAATTTCTATCCTTTTAACTAAGATAAGTGAACTTTTACAAAATAACTAGACGCATACTGCAACAAGCAATGTGACAACACGATGATGTATAAAGCGGAAGTTCAGTCATTGTATATGTAGAGCTACCATAATACATGTTAACATTCATGTCGCTTCAAATCAATTCAGCTAAAATAAATTTCCATCTCGTATTTTATAGTAGTTCACTTCCCTACGCCATTAACCCTTCAATGCTTTCCAATTATTTCAAAATTTATTTTCAAGTGTTTCCGCATGCAACAAATTAAGTAATTGGTAGAGTTTTATTTATATTTTAGGTCACATGATTATCTATACGCTTAATGTGTAAAATGGTATGACCTATGTATAGTGTATCGTAATAGACAAAGTTAGATATTAACACGTACACCGTTACAAATCAAAATAACTCTCACAGTTCAATTTATTTATCTATTGAAATTAACCTATAAATGCATGAAGACTGAATTTGTTTTTATAAGCAAAAGTGTTAAGTAAAGAACCTCACAGAAACCCAGATAGTTCTTAATACAAAGCCAAATACATAATATATTATGTGTTTTTTTTAATTTTTCACAAATTATATTATATTGTAAATTCAAATCCTATCTTGTGGTATTTATGGTAATAATATAAAGTAGTGTGTGTGTGTGTGTGTGTGTGTTTACAATAACTAAATATCTGGCGTGGAACACACGATCTTCCAACTTACAAAACGGAAAGTAAAAGAAATGAAATAGGTTTAATAATTTTTTTTTTTTTTGGATAATTACGCGACCACCTTTAGAAGTTAATTACGAAAATAGCAACATAGCAAATACAAATACGATAATCTATGTCAAACAGACTGTGTCTGTCAGAGGTTAATACACACCTAGAAACTAACTTAAAACATTAAACTATGTAACTTCCGTTTTATACGTTCATAACGAAAACAGGCAACATTGTAAAAACCAAAACAATAATCTTATGTCAGAATGACGTTTAAAACGTCATGTCAGATAGAGATACGCTAATTTAAAAAATGTCAAAGCCGCCCGCTTCTATAAGATATCAATAATACAGTCTTACAATTTTCATTCATACTTAATTAATTTTTAGACTTACAATGTGTTATATTAAGAAACTCCCTAAAGAAAAGTTATATATAATTAAATTTTCTTTAAAAAATATGTCTACAATTTTTCTTATAAAATTAACTTGTTATTCAAGTATTGAAAAAAATTTAACACTTAAATTCTACCTAAGGAATTTTTTCCGCTAAATTATGCGTCGTATCAAAAAATTGCATAAAACATAATTAATCGATATGTTTATTTGATAAAAACCAAAAACTGCCCCTAATAAACCCCACTCTCCGCCACTGCATTTCTCACAAAATCAGCTCCAAGGAAATGAAAACAAGCTTAAATACGAAATGTTAAATACGTAGGTGTTTTTGTTCTGGAGTTATCGTAGATACTGACATACATCCACACACACATACACATACCCCCTCACGTACACGCACGCGTATGCACACGTGCACGCGCGCACATGTACACGCACACTCATACGCACACGCACAACCACCAGCACACGCACACGACACACGACGCACACGCACACACACGACACACCACCACACGCACACGCACACGCCACGCACACGCACACGCACACGCACACACGCACACAGCACACGCACACGCACACGCACACGCACACGCACACAGACACGCACACGCACGACCACACACACGCACACACGCACACGCACACGCACACGCACACACACACGCACGCACACAGCACACACGCACACACACGCACACGACACCACGCACCACACGCACACGCACACACCACACGCACACGCACACAGCCAGCACCACACGACACACAGCACACAGCCACGACACGACACACAGCCACAGCACGCACACCACACCACACGCACACGCACACGCACACACGCACACGACACGACCACACGCACACGCACACAGCACACACACACGCACCACACAGCACACGCACACACGCACACGCACACGCACACCACCACGCACACGCACACGCACACGCACACGCACACGCACACGCACCACGCACAGCACACGCACACGCACACGCACACGCACACGCACACGACACACGCACACACACGCACGCACGCACACGCACACCACACACACAGCACACCACACACACCACACACGCACGCACGCACACGCAGCACACGCACACGACCACACACACCACACCACGCATCGCACACACGCACACACACAACATCACGCACGCACATGATCTCACGCACACGCACCACGCACACACACGCCAGCAGTCACGCACACGCACATCCCGCACGCTCGCAGGCAGCACACACACACACACGCACACACGCACAACAGGCACGCACACACACACAGCACACATGCACGCACGGACGCATTTACGCACACACGCACAGACGCACACATGCACACACGCACAGACGCACAGACGCACAGACGCACAGTCGCATAGACTCACAGACGCACAGACGCACAGACGCACAGAGCACAGACGCACAGGCGCACAAACGCACAGACGCACAGATTCACAGGCGCACAGACGTACAGACGCACAGACGCACAGACGAACAGACGCACAGACGCAAAGACGCACAGGTGTACAGACGCACATACTCACAGACGCACAGACGCACAGACGCACAGACGCACAGACGCACAGGCGCACAGACGCAAAGACGCACAGACGCACAGACGCACAGACGCACAGACGCACAGACGCACAGACGCACAGACGCACATACGCACATAACGAGTATTACAAAGAAACCATTCCCCAGACAAGCTGAAATGGTCATCAAAGAAATTCAAGATGCCAAAAAAAAATCGTAAGTTATTCAATAGCGTGAAGTCTAGAATCATTATTATTCTTCGCGACACATTATGTCCCAGCCACTTGGTTATTGCATGAAATGTAGGGGTAGGTTAAGATTGCTTCATTTCAATCCATATTCCATTTCATGACATCAATATTCATTTATTGAAATGCAGGATGTGTGAAGTAAATGAGAAAATCCAAAAAAACCTATGTTAAAAATACTCTGACGGATGCTAGTTTGTTTTAAAAATGCAATATTTTGATATGAGTTTAAATTTTGAGTAGTACCATTATTTGTATTGCCCAGCGGCGGAAAAATTGTTTAGAACAACTACGACACTTATGTAATATGTAACAAAGGTGGATATCACCTAGTTTATTGTTTTTTTAATTTTCAACAAATTCCTTGTTAGAAGATTAGATGTTTTTTATTTGTCAATCGATAGTTTATGAAAAACTAAGAATGTGCAAACCGTTTTTCTTGATCTCTTAAGGTTCAGATTTTACAGTCTGTAAAAGTGTCGAAATGGTCTGTCAATTATTTCGTAGATGGTTAAAGGGAGGTATAGAACTTCATGCATAAATTGTATTTAGATTTATTCCGGGCATTAAAAAATTTAATAATATACATGGTGTTCCGTTTGAATGATCAAAGTTAATTTTTAGTAGGAGCGGCAACATTGTATCGCTGAAAATATTTTTGTTGGATAGAGCATGATTGCTAATGTAAACTCCCCAATTTTGATCTATATCACTGTACAAATAATTGAGATAATTGTGTTTCTGAATAATTATAAGCAAGTTCGGCATATCATGCTTAGGAGCATCCATAGAGGGATTTTGAACTGCTTAGAGATGAAATTTGTACTACTTATTGATGGTTGAATAAACGAAGCGAACATGTCTAGCAAAGGTGGCCCGAGATGGTAATTCAGCTGCACAACAGACACTGCAATACCGATAGCTTAAAGAAAGCGAAACTATTCTTCTATGCTTGAAGCACTGTATGTAAGAAGTTAATGTCGTCTATAAGTGAACCCAATTTTTTTTTAATAAGGTCAACCATATCAAAGGTGTATTGCGGAGAACCAACTCAGAGGTGAGTTGTTTTAAATCAGGTCAAATATAGCGGAAAGGGTTGTCGGAGGATAAATTACTGATCATATCTGCATAAAAAGCTCATTTTCCAGGCAGCCGCTTGCTTCAGTAGCCCATGATAGATTTAACTCTCGGATGCCTGACCGAGGTACAAAATGTACCCCAGATCTGTTTTCATCTGTTATTATATATCCATAACTTCAACTACCGCTTAGTGCGTTTACTTTATACTTTTTTATGTCGTTTCTGATAACATACGTACATTTTAATATATGAGCAAATGTAGATTTTGGCATTTAATTTAGTTTCGGCTTACAAATGTAAGAATGGCTTTTTCAACTATCATCATTCAAAGTTTAGTATTTAACTAACAGAAATTCGTTTCGTTTTACGATTATACATGAATTAATTCTACCGATCTGTGAACAAGTGTTTCCCGCCGCTTATCTTTGGAATCTGAGCACACAGTTGCATTGCAGTGGTTTGAGGAAAGTGACAATTATGTTCCTATTGACGACGATTTGTCGGAGAGTTCACGACTCGAAAATAAAGTAGAAGAAGTTTGTGAACCCGACGAGCAACAAGTTTCATAACTGTTGCTCGCCATATTGCTATAATTGGAAATAGAATTGTTTACGTTAGAAGTTCGTTTCTTATATATAAAATATTAGGTCTCTTCTGACGATAATAATACAGACAGTGATTCAGCATTTATTGCAAGGAACAGTACCATTTGACAAATAAACCCTCCTAAATCGTGGCGTATTCAAAAACGAAATATAATAAGTAAAATATCTGGGCTAACTTCAACATCCCAAAATGTTTCTTCCCTCTTCGACTATTTCAAGCTGTTTGTAGGCGACAATATAGTTCAAATGATTGTTTACTACTCAGATAGCAGAGAAGCACCTTGAAGAGTGGATCAACAGTCATGCTACTACTCAACGAGCATGGAAGCCACTGTTTCTATAGAAATGTATGCCGTATTTGGCCTTTTTATTACTGCTGGTGCCCTAATAGCCTACAGAGAGACCGTTCATTTCTTTTGGTCTAAAGACCCGCTTCATGGTAGATCTGTCTTTACCGCTGTTATGGCACGCGACTGATTTGTAGAAATAATATTTATGAGATTTGACGACCTAGAAAATAGAATAGAGCGTAGGAAATATGACAAACTCGCAGCTTTCCGAGAAGAGTTTGAAATGTTTGTGAAACATTGCAATGCTAATTAGTATCCTGGTACCCACTACACTACAAATATATTTAACATTTTAATTAAAAATCAAAAGCACAGGTTATCTGTCAAAAACATTTACCCGGTTAACACAGACCGATAGTAAATAAATAAGTATCAATTTTATATTTTGAGAAATATTAGAAAAAGTAACTAACATATAAAAGAACAATAGGTATTTTGTAATAAAAAGACAAATCACGTGTTCTGAAAACATTCGAAATTTATAAACATAAACAAAAAATACCTTTAATGAACGAACATGTTGCTCTCATAGGTTCACTTTTACTTTAACGATTTGTTATCATAGCATTAGTTTACTTATATATTTACTCTTGATAATGATAACATATCGTATTAAAACGCGTTGAGATATAAGGATTCGTTTAAAATATTGTAATATTGTGGAATTGTATTTGAATCATTAGTGCGATTAATCATGGTAAGGTAATTTGAAACAATATAGATTTAACTAAAATTTACGACTACCCAAAGTGCATGCTACTTCATTGCATTTTCATTGACCGAACAATTTCTTAGCTTTGGTTCAAGCGTTTACAGGTATTTTGCGCATCAATGTAGTCTGCCCGAATTGACCGTTTTATTGAATTTCTACTTGGTATAAGATTTATTTTACAAGGACATTGCATCAGTACAAGCCCTATTGAACCAGGGTTGGGACTGAGAATGACATATACGAATTTGGTTTTTTGAATGTATAATCCCATATCCAGAAGTATGACTCAGATGCTGAAAGAGCAATGTCCAAAGACGAGGGCCGCTTAAAACAATGTTTGTGTCATGGAAAGGTTACAAATAAATCACATAGACCACTCCATCAGCTGACTTAAAACATTGCAAGGTTCTAACATTGTTGTGAACAGAGAAAATTGGGACAGTAGAAGCTATTTTTATTAATCAATGGTCAGATAGACCTAGTGGGAAAAGAACTGATGTTTTATAAACAAGTAGGTATATGTAAGACAGAGGTCTAGACGATGTGGTGTATGGTTAGAGTTATCAGGAATTCTAATGGACTCGGAAATCATTTGTGTGAGATGACAAGAAATATCAAATATTACTGCACTATAACCAGCAGGCTTAGTAGTTGCTGAAAATTAAAGCCAATTAGAGTTAGGAATTGAGATATCACAAAATGAAAACTGGAACAAAATATAGTCAACTCTCAAATTAAGGTAATTAAGAAGTTA
Source organism: Vesta saturnalis (assembly GCA_036346205.1). Classification (NCBI taxonomy): domain Eukaryota; kingdom Metazoa; phylum Arthropoda; class Insecta; order Coleoptera; family Lampyridae; genus Vesta; species Vesta saturnalis. The sequence continues at coordinate 1,226,737 of JARFJB010000610.1, read as the reverse complement.
TTGTCTTTGGGAGATCTATAATGCAATATTAGGATTTCACAAATTTTGAACCAGAACGCTTGAACCAAATCGCACGGAATTTTTTATTCTTCAAAGACGAAAACCTGTTGCAAGCGATATTATCTTTGACTTAGATACGCACACCTTTGTATCAAAAGTTAGAGTGAGCGTTGCATTGGGGAAAATTGCAAATCGGGTCAATTGGGGTTTCTAGAGTAGCATTAAGATTAGACCTGCAACCGCGGATGTTACAATAATGAATCAGAATGTGAGTACCTTGAGTGACTGAGGTCGCTTGGACCATGCTCACTCGGATATCCAAATAAACCAGGATGTTATGTCCGAAATTTTTTTACGATAGAAACCACAGCCATCTTTTTGTTAGACTCTCAATCCAGCAGGATTACAGTCAGGGCCATAGCAACAACAAGTTAAGAATGAATTAAGTATCAGGAATGGGTGACCGGCAGCTCTTACCGAGCTCAGGATATCGGAGAGACAATATTAACGAGCCCATAACACAAATACACTCTTGCATAAGCTACCTAAACTATTTAAATAAAATTACAGGACAACCCTGAACATTAGTACCAATTTTTGAAGTTTTCAAATTTAAAATGATAGATATTGAAAAGAGACTTTCCAAAATGAAATTTAACAGTGAAAATAGATACAATGGTCTAATTACAATCAGTACAATTTGATATACCCCCGTATATTACAAATATTAAGTTATGTTATCTTCCAACTTTTCTGGGATGTAACTATAACGTCACGAAATAACAATGAAAGACAAAACAAATACTGGATAAAAGGGTTTAATCTTTGAATTGTTTTTACACGTAATTAATGATTTTAAATACGAAATAAAATAAAATGTTTTTATAACAGAAACCAGGATTAACAATCCATAAAACGTTCTTGGAAAAATAATAAATTATTCTCTCTCGTATTTTAATTTTAATGTTTGGATAACTAAAGACCTACCAGAGTAATCTCTTATTTAAAAACTTCTGGCATAGATCGTGGGAAACATGTAGGACCTCCATCTAACTAAAGTTACATGATTTGTTGTATGATATTGATATTTAAAGGTAAGTTCTCAAGGAGTCAAATAATATGATTTAAAAAATCTTAATAGTTTGTGCCTATATTTACACTCTACCGTTTCTAACAAAGAAAAGTTCGAAGTAAATGCTTGTTTTCGATAATATAATAAGGAATATAGCGTCGGATAAATATTATTGTGAAATATTGCTTCGTCTAAGAAAGAAAAATTAGATTTTAGAGTCTACCAACAAAAGTCTTGAGTAGATCCAATTTGTGCTGGTAGACTAGCCATTATTTTTTTTAACAAACAATGAAATATCTTCTAAACTGTAATATTTAGATCAGTTGTGCTTTATATATTCTTTAATAGTTTTTTTAACTATACCTTAAAGCCGCCAAAATATATAGGGTGTTTGTCACGTGGCCGTGATTTTATCACATATTTGTCGTTAATTCCGAAATTATAGATTACTTATTTGTACCGTGCATCTGAAATGTAGTATAACTTCCTGCAATTGAACTTGATAACGCATAAGTTCTTTGGAAAGCTTTTCGATTGTAACGTTTTATTCTTTTGGTGCGTATTGAAAAGAATTCGAAACTTTCAGAGATAGCAATCGCATACAGAATCCTTTTTTTTTAAACCGAAATGGAAGTTTTGTTGTTTATCAAAGTTTAAAATGAAAATGTGAATTACGTATTGGTAACGATTAGTCCTTTTACTAGTGTGGTTGGGAATTAATTGGTTTCTTTGTAAATAATAGTTATTTCCATAATGTAAGTTTTAGTAATTTTCGTTCGTTGAAAGGGAAATTACCTTTTATAAAATTGAATTGAGTATAAAATTATTACGTTGTATGGTACATCTTTTGTGAATTTAAATTCTAGCCGTCAATCTGTCTCTTTTTCTTTTTGATAAGATTTTTTGGTTCATTATAGTAGAGTTTACTTATTATAGGCTATCACCTTACACGGGGTACCTTTTGGGAATGTACAAGTACTTTTGATGGACGGTGCAATTTCTTTCAGTTCGGCTCACGAATTCAATTCGTTTTTGGCGCAATTTAAAATTTTAAGTAATAAATTGTTATAATTGGTTAAATTAAAATGTAATGGGATAGAATTGAAGATGGCAATATCTGAACGGTGCTTAAGGCAGTCCAGTCCACGATGTAGTTCAGGGCCCTCCGTTTGTTTTGCGGCGCTGCCGCACACACGGGGGTTATTGGTTTGGAGGTAGTGAACTATTTACGCCCATTTCGGTAGGCCTAGTGGAGTATATCGTTGGAAGTCTTTCCGTTGCCCTTAAGTTGGTGGATAATTTAGTGGCTACGTTCCTCCCGAAATGGTTTTGCGTTATCGTTGTCGCGCGGCGACAGTTCCTCGTCCAAGAAATGGTTTCGGTGTAGAATAAGTGCCGGACCTTGGTTCCTTCTGGAGTTTCATTGTATCTTGTGTGCAGATCAAAGCAGTATAGTTCAGAATTATTATTAGTTTCATAAAATACATAAATAAAAAGTATACCTCGAGGATGATTTGAACCTACGGCCTGTACTTTGATAGAGTACCGCGCTAACCAACTGCGCTATCGATATTCAACCCCCAATCGATGTAAATTTTGTCTTTATGTATGTAAAACTGTTGTAAATTCTAAATATAATGAGATTACAATCAAATTACTTATATTAATGAAATGTGAGCCTGCAATATCGCAAGGATTCACACATACCAAAGCATCTTGACTAATATTAACTTATTATAAGTTTTTTTGAACTCATTCGTTCATAAAAAACTTATAATAAAATAGCATAGTTCAGGTTTTAGTTCTTTGACTGCTTCGTATGTATAGCTGACCCGATAACAAGTAATTCGCTGTAAATAAAAAAGCTTTTCGCTTTTTTAAAATAATGTTAGTCAGAACTTGTATATAGTAGAGTTAAGTAATCAGATTTTACGTATAGTATAGTATAAGTATTAGTGTAACGTATAACCAATTGTAATATCAATCAAAACGCAACTTGAAAGAGAAGCATTCACGAGTTAAGTCATATTTGGAGTTCGAGCGCAGTTTCTACTTCGATCCTATTGCCGTGGCCGCCGCCGAGGTCATCCCCTAAGTTCCCCAGGTGTATAGAAAAGGGACCATTCCAAGATATGGTAAACATTTTGTGCATACTCTTTACTGTGGTTGACAGTATAACAAATTTTTGGGTGTGTTTTATTTTGTTTGTTGTATACACAAACGGTTGAATACGTTGGCTTTTGAAGATTAACTTCTGATTATTTTTTTATCGTTTAAGTTTTAATGCAAGCGTATTCATCCGTGTCATGGTCCAAACTTATTTGAGTGTTTTATTTATTTGTTATACTGACGAAATCATATGTGAAGGGTGCGTTATAAGGAGAACGCAATTGATCTGTCAAAACCATTTGTTATTTTGGCATATGAGTCAGATTTACAATAATTGTAGGAAACAACAACACTGAAACTAGCTAGTATCACCGTGTATTAAATATACTAGGTGATGTAATTTGGGTAGATAGAATTGATTAATGTAACAATTGTGTTGACATCTCGATGGTGTTTTTAATATTATTTATAATACATATCTTTACGTTAATGTACTTATTGTGTGTTTTTTTAATGTAAACCCATTTATTATACAGCCTACTTACACACATTTTAAGTGTTTATGAGATTGAATCTTTGAAATAACGTCAATATTTTTTATTTTTATTTAAAGTACAGTAATTACGTTTGAAAGGTATAATTGATTATTGAATTATAACGTTAGTTTTAAAGGATGATGAGTTAATGCATCATATTGTTTTCTGGAATTTGAGCATATTTGATGGCAAATTTATTTAATTACGACTGGCTGTAAATTAATTTATTAAGTCATTTCTATTCTTGGAAGAATAATTTTATGGGATATCAGATTTATTATGTAAAATAGTGTAACAATACAATTGTCGTTTTTTGATCAGATTAGTGATTGATTTTTGCGGCAGGCAATTATTTTACAGAAACATGCGATAATATTTGTAGCCTTTCAGGCATAGCGAAATCCTGCTGATCCCAGGACTACCTGTGATTTGCTAAACAGGTAAGCGAATTTAATTATTTGTTATGGCGAAGCTGTATATTTTCCCGACTTTAGGACATTATAAATTTTTAGTCGTGTCGATTTAGATTTGTTGTGATATGTTTTTCGTTTGAAATTGAATAATTAATTACCATTTTGGCTAAGTTGAGACAATCATTTTGACGTTGAAGTTTATCGATGTTGAATGAGTTTTAGTTATATTTTCGCATCTTGCGGCTTTTATATAAAGCTTACGATTTTATTAAAGTATAGGCGAACTTTGCGTAAATATTTTTGGAGCGGAATTTTCAGGGAGTATTTGATTCTGAGTGAACATTACGGTTTCCTGTTAGACCATTATAATATTTAGTCCATCACGTTTTCCCGCTATAAATGTTTTCAACAAGTGGCGCCTTTTTGACAGTTTTGCCCGATTTTGAAGTTTTTGGAGTTGAGACGAGTGTCTTATTACAGTATTAAGTAAGAACCCCGATCACGCCACTGAGCTATGCCGTGCGCACAATTGCCTTTACGGGTTGAATGCTCTAGTGAGTATTTGGCCTGTAACATGTTGTACTTGAAAATATATCACTTTAATATTGCACGCTTGTATATGTACTCTTTGAAAATATTGCATATACTATAACAAATAAAAAATTAGGCGGGATTGATTGTTAAATTACAAAAGGTAAATTGCACCACTGCCTAGCTCAGTGAGGTACAAACTTATGAAATTACTGTAATTGAAAGCTTTTTTCATGAGGGAGGCAGATATGTATTCGTAGGTATAATCAGTGTAAAGCATTTTGTTTGTTGGACTCCACTCAACTTATAGGTTTAATAACCAAAATACAACAAAAATTGAGAAAGTTGTACCTTAAAGCATAACGGGTAATCTGAATAAACACTAAACAACTGTGTTTATATGTATATTTAATAAATCAAAACGATATTTCTCGCAAAGATTTACGATTCTAAAATTACTAAATTCAACACAACTACATAGGTTTATAATCTATATTTACTTAAAATTCAAAATGCAACATCAACACTGTGTTCAATAATAATCAAACGTATGCTGACTTATGACAACAGATATTACAGTTAAAGTAGGTTATGAACTCAAATGTTTTTATCTTAGGCACAGAAATCAGCTGTTCCTTTATAACCGTATCAACAGACTAACTGATCTGTTTGCTTAAACGTGCTTTGTATGAAAGGATACTTCTTACTTACATGTACTCAAAATAAATATATTACTTTGTTTTAAAATGCACTGCAGTAGGAGAATTTCATTTCCAATTCATAAGATAACATACGATAATTTCTATATGTCAATAACGTACCAATAAACAAACTGTAGACTATATATGTAAGACAATGTTCATATTTTCCACATACCAATAATGGAAATACTACAAACGCAGGCAAACTAACAGCAAGCAGTAATGATACGAAGGTATCCCCATTTTTAATTATTCTAGACAAAAATTGTATACCATCTACGCGGCCTTCCTTAATGTACGGGCGTACAATTTCTTTGTTCCCTAATAAATATAATGTATATATAAATGTAATTAGAGGCATTTACATACCTTATACAAGAGAGTAAAACGTAAAACGGTGAGGCTAAATAGCCCTTGCAGACGATCAAAATATATACAGAGGTACTCTTAATTATGTACTCTAAAATTTAATTATTGAAAGAAAAAATATATCAACGTAATGTAAGTATATTTATCAATAATAATGCAAATTTCGAAACTTAATTAATGTATCGATAACCAAAAATTGAAAACGAGTTAAGGTGTCATAAATGTCTATCTGTATCGTTCGAATTATCTCCAAAACTAAAAAAGCTTTTTTATTAAACTTAGAATATGCATGAGTCGTTGAGTAAAAGACGTCTAAGTGGTAATTCTTACTAAAAGGACTGTGCACCGACCAGAAGACGACTGTGTCGCGTCATTCGCAATCAAAAAACTGCACGTTCCGTTCAAAAAGCACGCGTAGGCAATTTTCGATTCACACCTATAGGATCGGGTTGGGACTATGCTATGCACGAGCGGTGCGCATGTCGCTCCAGGAGCGACAAGATTGGCGTACGCACAAACGAAGATGAATGACGAAGACGACAATAATTTGATTAAAGAAAATGTGTAGCGCCAAATAGCTAGCAAATTAAACTCAAGTGGTAAGGAGAGCTGCAAGAAAAGGATTCGGCATCAGAGTTTGCAGCAGACGCTTGTAAGAGCAGATGGCAGCTGTTCAGAAACTACCACGAAAATTATTGTAATAAACGTTTGTCAAATCGCCATTGATAGGAAAGATAATTAGTGGATTTTTAATACCTTGATAATACGTCGTAATTTACTGTTTTCAAAATATTTTATTTAGATATTTTATGTAAGGAATGTGGGATTGTTTGTAACTGATATTTGTTTAGGGTTGTAGAACACATTTTTGGGGGTGAGCAGCAGGTGCACGCTTAAAAATGCTTCACTGAAGGGGCGTAACGAATCATTGGAATTTATTATGCGCCGATTCTTAATGGAAAAACGTCACTAGCTTAATAAGTAACTGTGTCGACACAGACCGCGATGAAAATATGTATTTGTTTGTTACTTGAAACTTCGAGAGCTAAATGTAGGGTTGTTACACATATTTTTAAAATTAAGATGTGTAATAATTAATATGAAACTGTTCCAACGGAAATTAATGTTTCTTGTTTTTTTTTTACTTTTGAAAGATGTGTGTTGATTGTGGGAGTGAAGTGGTTGAGTTTGAAATCGGGGGAAAGGTAGTTACAGTTAGAGTATCAATCGAGCTAGATCGATTTTGGGTTGATTAGAAACTCCCATTGTAAACAGTTTGTCTTTAAAATATTTCGTGCGTGTACCTTTTTTTTTGAATTAGCCAACACTAATTTGTCTTTTCTTTCGAGTGTTAGTTGCAATGTGTTTTTCAAATATTAATCTATAAACAAGTCACCCTTTTTGAAGTTAAACCGCGTAGGTTAACGACTTGTGTCTGTGATCAATCGAAGGTGTTCAAGTGTAAGTAGGTATTTTTATATAAATGAAAGCTCGTAGCAAATCATTTACCAGCCTAGATAACATAATAAAAACCAAACATTGCCTTGCAAGGGTATCTTATTCGTACGCGAAACCATTAAGCTGAAATCTGCTAAAATAAAAGACCATACAGGGCCCTCTCACTCTGCTATTTGTGCAAATTAGCATTGTTGATTTTTGTTTATATTTATATTTGTGTAGAGGTGGGCTGATGAACGGGTAGCTGATACCGCTTTGGTTACTAATTGTAAAAGGCAATTACCAAGCGTGTACACACTCCCGAGATCAGATAACCATTCAACACCTTGAACTTTAGTTTTATTATTTTTATTGTTGTATAAATGAATGTGTATCCTGAGAAGGGGGCACTGTATTTTCCTAACGCACTCAAACTTATATATTGGTCACGATGTTAGTGATCTATTTATAACTTACCCTTGTAAGGCTTTGCTTTAATGAGTTTTTTTGTCAGTTTGTTTAAGAAGAACTATTTGCCTGCGAGCTGATTTATCTTTGTATGTGCTTTATTCTAATTTTATTTATGTATTTTGTACTTTGGTGGTCACTAAACAATTGGGTACGGGTAAATTCCTTGTCTGTTTTCTTTGTCCTTGCCTTTATCTTATTATCACCTGTGCAATTTTACAGTTGATATATTTTATATGTACCGTAATTTGCTTTATTGTTTTATGTGCTTATTTACTTAAAGACTGGCAAGATTGTCTTTAAAGGGCCACATGTTTGGTATTACGATTTTTATTATGATTTTTATTTTGATTATTTGTGACCCAATTGCGCGTGTAACTACATGTGTTTTTTTATTATTGTTTCTGTGTAACTAAACTGCTTTTTATTCATTTTCTCTTAATGTTATAATTTTGTACGCACTTTAACCTGATTCAATGGTGTTTTGTTATATATTTAACCCTTTCATTGTTTTGTTTGTGTTATTTGATTTACTAATGTACTTGTGCGATTCCTTATTTATGAATTAAGTGGGTTTCATTGATGGTTCTTTCCTACAATAGTATATTAACGGGCTGAAGCACCACTGCGCAACGCTCATTGATTTTAAATTGAGTAATTTCATTTTTTTTACTTGCCCCTCATGATGCACTTACATCATCCAGATTATCTAATTTAGATAGCACAACGTACCTACCACTAGACGGCCACTTCGATTGATCAGGAGGTTTGCGAGTAATTAAGCTGATTTCTCTCCTCTAAGCATTTGGGTAAGTGTAAATTCCTTGTCTGTTTCCTTTGTCCTTGTCATTACCTTATTATCACTTATGCAATTTTACTGTTTATATATTTTATATGTACCGTAATTTGCTTTATTGTTTTATGTGCTTATTTACTTTAAGACCGGCATGGTTGGTATTACAATTTTTATTGTAATGTTTATTTTGATTATTTATGACCTAAGTGTGCGTGTGACTACATGTGTTTTTTATTATTGTGTTTCTGTGTAACTAAACTGCTTTTTATTCATTTTCTCTTAATGTTATAATTTTGTACGCACATTAACCTGATTTAATGGGGTTTTGTTATATATTTAACCATTTCATTGTTTTGTTTGTGTTATTTGATTTACTACATTAGTACAAGTACATACTTGTGCAATTACTTAGTTATGAATAAAGTGGGTTTTATTGGTGGTTCTTTCCCACAATAGTATAATAACGGGCTGAAGCACCGCTGCGCAACGCTCGTTGATTTTAATTTGAGTAGTTTCATTTTCTTTATCTGCACCTCATGAAAGACTTCGTTTGATCAGGTTGGAGGTTTGTGCGTAATTAAATATCAGAGTTATAAATAAATTCTAATGCTCTAATTATTGCCCGGAAAGTCAAAGTAAGGCAGGCAATTAATTTGAGTAATAGTGACATTATTGTCAGTTAAGTCAAGATATACCATTTAGCGATTGTTTTGTTCTTGAATTTGCATTATTGCAAATAAGTCCAAAGATAGGATACCTGGGGGATGCTATTATATATATTATTATATATATATATATATATATATATATATATATATATCGATGTATCGGTACATCAATACGTATCGGTATAACCATACGTATCGGCGTATGATACATCGGGAAAATCACACAAAAAAGTGGCGTCCCATTCCAAAAGCAAAGAAGTTTGGGAAATTCCTTCAACGATATTTCTGAAACAATAGCTCCCCCTGAACCTGTGGGCTACAGAGCATACAACCAGACTGAAATGGAAACTCCCTCTGAACCTGTCTCCTACTCCAACGCTGCATACAATCAGCTACCACAAACATATATAGGCATTGGTCAGATAAATCGTAAAACACGAAGGTCTAGTGATATGTCTGAAAGTGTTTTAGGAACCTACAACTACGGACCACATTAACAAAGTGAAATCATTTTTTTCTGAGTTTATTTGCGTTATGTTTTACAGAATAACATATTTTGTTCTTATTTTAAGGAGTTTACATTTTATTTGTCAACCTAAATAAAAATATTGGAACGATAAAACGATGTGAATGTTTTACTGTTGATTTTATCTTCTAACAATATTCAGCTACCATGATACTGCGCCTACTGCCCTGTTAAAGTACTCCTTGAATTGTTCCCTTACACTCAAAGCATCTCCTGTCGGATTTATCCCAAATACTTTAAATTCTTCTCGGATCATCAGTTTGCTGAATATAACCTTCGTTTATCTTCGGCGGTATTACATCGTTCCTTAAGTAGTTGGCAACACGCACGCAGCGAGAACAATTTTATCAACATTTTCAGGTTTCATCCGTAGAATATTAGAAATTTTTGAACTAAAATGCCAAAGGCATTTTCAACAACCCTTCTTTATCTTGAAAGACGGTAGTTAAAAATGGTTTTACTCTCATCATTTTCCATTGATCTCCCTGGGTAGGGACGAAGAGGGTATTTTTTCAACGGAAATGCTTCCATAACAAACGGCAATTTTACATTGGAGTTTGGAAGTACTTAAGGGGACTTATCCTTCAAAACCTTTTCCTATAGCGCCATAACTCCCAAATCAATCACAAAAAATTTATAATTGGCATCAACCATTGAAAGTAAAACTATGGAAAAAGTTTTTTATAATTATAAAATAATGAACCACTACTCCGCGGCGCCTGAATCTCGACGTGTTTCCCGTCTATGGCTCTAATACAATTTGGAAACTGTCCAATGCAGCGCTGGATATTTGTATTCTTCATTGTTCAAAATATCTAATAAAGCCTCAAATTTATTTGGGGCCATTCGGAGGTATTTGAAAAATTTTACTTGATCGATTTTCAGCCTATTGAACATAGTGTGAAATTCGTTTTCTTCATCTCTTGCACGATATATATCGTGAACCCAGTACTTCCGGGGCTTTCTTTTTTGCTGCTTTCGTCTTCTCGCCAGCCGAAATTATTATATCATCATCAGACTTGTCTGCACTCGGCAGTCTGCAATTAAGTTTGACGACACTTCGAATATCACTGACGCAACTCAGTCTCTTTAGTGTGAATCCAAGCAGTCTAATACAGTCGTAAACCAGTCATCGCCTGGTCGGTGCACAGTACCAGTAGTGAGAATCAGCCTTAATGGTGTTTTCAGTCGTCCGCAACAACTGAAAAATAACGATGTAGACTTTGTTAAAATTTATAATAAAATACTTATCTTTTTTGGGGTTTTTAATGGTGTATTTTAAATTATACAATCTAAATGTTTCGATAACACTTACAGTTATCTTCGGCAGTAGTAATATTTGTTAAAAATTGTTAAAGATGTTTTAAACAATTTTGTCAAAGTTCAAAATTTAAGGCCTATTGTTAGTGAAATTTGTTCTCCTATATATACCTTACAAAACATCTTACATTTTTATTACAACCTCATATAGGAAAACACCCCATTACATTAAAAATTCTGCCGACTTTGTTGAAAAAATGGATAGTTTCAAAGTTAGCTTTGATGTTGTTTCACTTTTTACAAAAGTGCCTCTAAAAGAAACTATTGAATATATTGATCATCTTTTCCAAAGTACATAACCATTCTTTTTCAGCACTGTCTTACTACAACTTATTTTCAGTGGAATAGTAAATTTTATGAACAGATTGAAGGTGTAGGAATGGGTAGCCCCTTAGTCCTGCTATAGCTAATTCTTATATGGAAAGATTTGAAACATTAGCGTTACAAAATACACCTAAAAAACCTTCAGTTTGGTATAGATATGTAGATGATGCATTTGTTATTTGGAGACATGGAGAAGAAGCACTGCACGAGTTTCTGGTTTTTATAAATGGTATACATCCTAGTATTCAGTTTACCAGGAAAAAGAAACTAATGGAAGTTTACCATTTCTTGACATATTAATATCCAAAAATAATAATTCACTATCTTTTAAGGTCTACAGAAAGCCGACACACACTGATAGATACCTTCATAAATTATCCAACCACCATCCACGTCAAAAATTTGGTGTAATTAAATCTCTAGTAGATCGAGCCAAACGAATTTGTGACCCTGAATTTTTGAAGGATGAATATAAATATTTAAGAAAGTTCTTACAAGATAATGGATATTCACTTACAGATATTTATAATGCTATTACACTTTCTAGGCGCAACCTTAAAGAAAAACCAGTTCTTAATGTTGGTACTTCTTTTCTTCCTTTTATTGCTAATGTTACAAATAGAATTGAAAAAATACTAATTAAATATGGCATTAGGACTATTTTTAAACATACAGGAAAAATTAAAGAACATTTAAGATCACCTAAAGATATATCAAAAAACCCTTTATCATCTTCCGGAGTGTATAAGTTATCTTGTTCATGTGGGAAAGTATACTTCGGAACCACAAAACGTAGCTTTGATACAAGACGCAAAGAACATATGAGATTTTGTAGATTAGGTCAACCAGAGAGGTCTGCTGTGGCTGACCATGCCATGAATAATCTAAATTATGACATTCAATTTGACAATATGGAAATATTGTCAAGACCAATTTATTATTATGTTCGTTTACAACGTGAAGCTATTGAAATATATAATCACCCTAATAATTTTAATAGACAAGAAGAAAATCTCTGTTTAAATAGATTTTGGCATCTTATAATTTAAAAAAAACCATAATGATACGTCTCAATTTTGATTTTAATTTTAACTTTTGGTATGCCTCATGGGTTGACCATCTTCTGTCAGCTACCAAAACTGCTGCTCGTAAAATAGTCTTTTGTACAGATCTAAGCAGTACTTTACCTCTCACAACTCCTTCTGCTGTATAAGGCCAAAATTCGGCCTCATCTGGAATATAATTCCACCTTTGGGTTAGTGCTCCTCAATACGTTCGATATCGTTGATCTTATTCAAAGAAACAATTAGGTTTAAATGACCTTTAATTTACAAAGTCCCTTGAGCATAGAAGACGGTTTCAGTTCTTTCTTTGTATTATCGTTATTACAAATTGTGCTGGTGAATTACATTCTTTGATACCATCTCCGGCTATCTTTGCGAGAAACACTGGTTCGCTCATTCTCATCATCAGTATGCAGTACAAATCTCCACTTGTCGTACCAAACGGGCGCAATACATTTTTCTCACGGGTTCTAAACTCTGGAATGATCTCCTAGTTCCTGTTTTCCTCTCACTTATGATATGAGAAAAAGGTAGCTGTTCATACATCTATTGGAATTCATTTTCTCTATCCATCCTCCAAGTGTTCCTGAGTGCTTTAGCACGATAGGCCTTATTTACCAGTTCAGGTACAATCATAGAAAAAAAATGTCTATTTTTTTCTGTGTTTTCCTAGACCTTGATACAAATGTTTACCAATTATATGTTAAATTACCACGTATAATTTAACGTAAGTAGTTGAAATTAAATTAAAATTAAAAATTACAAAAAACGTTCTGCATTATGCTTTTCATTGTTAATAACACTTCCACTTATCGATCTATTGTTAGATTTGACTAGGTTATTTTATTTTATTTGATGTAACATTTGGATTTGTAAATGCTTCTATCATTTTCAAATTGAAGTTTTTCACAACTTTGCACTTACATCATAACTCGATTAAATTTTGTTAAATGTGTTTTTTGGCTGACAAATTTCATTATTGGCTTTCGCCGTAGAGAGTATTATGATTTGTCATCTTTAAGGCAGTTTAACAATATTTAATTTTTAATGACCTAGTTATTCTTTACTAAAATTTAATTTTATAGTTGACTTTATACGTTTCTCAAACTGTTATATTAATAGCAGGCTGATGATTATGTTTTAATTTTTCAACATTTTTAATTTTTAACAAATATTACTACTGACGAAGATAACTGTAAGTGTTATCGAAACGTTTAGATTGTATAATTTAAAATACACCATTAAAAACCCCAAAAAAGAAAAGTATTTTATTATGAGTGATAATGGTGAAAGTTTATATTTTCATATTTGTTAAAATTTGACCGAGGGCTCCACATCTAAATGTCCAAGTCAAAGTGATATTTGTTGTGATCAGCTCATGACTCATTAGAGTTATAGTGGGAGCACTATTATTTGCTTTTCATTTAAATTTGAAATGCTCGAATATTCAAAATACAAATGAACTATATACTTGTAACTGAAAAATGAAATTTGCAAGGTGTCAAGTATTATTACTATTATTATTATTAGCATTATTTACAAAAAAAAAACCTCTGTTACTTTTTAATAATAAATTTTTGTTATACTACTCTTTTTAATGATTAAAATATGCATACATATACTATCTATTTGAAAATTTAAAACATTCCAGCCATAAAAAATAAAAGTTTTATATAGCCACATAAAATACTTCAAACAACGTAAGGTTACCATATTGATGTTTAAACGATTCAATTTTATGGTGTAGTAAATTCCTTTTGGTGCCAATTTAAATTAACAAAATACACTAGTTATTTCAGTCTATTTTTAAGAATTTCGTTTAGTACGTTATGAAAATAACAGTTAACCAAATACGTTTTTCCAATGCATTACAGTTACAGAGAAATAAATTGTGTAAGATAAAGTTCAACCATAAAATTTATGAAACTGCGAACGTTGCGCAAATACAGTTGCAGATAACAAAACCCTACACTTGTTATTGAATTTTTGAGTTTTTAGTACAATCGTTATTAATAATTACGTGACAACTTAATTTTTGGATTTGATAAAAAGTGTGTAACTTATGATAGAATCAAAAGCAGAATTTATTTTAAATATTAATTGTAGGAAATAGATTAGCATTGTGTAATAATTATACTGTGATATTAGTTATTGCCAGATTGCATATTATAAATTAATTTGTAAGACGCCAAATCCATTAATTAATTAAAGTTTTTGATGAATACAGATCCATGAGCTAAATTGCCGAAATTGATAATACCTAAATTATATCTTCTACTTATAAACTATAAATGTAAACTTGATTGAATAACACATTATGTGTAACTTTAATTATTCACTAGTTCATATGAACATATAGAATTAATTATCATTACTTCCGTTTTGTCAACTAGAATAATATTGATATATGATTATTATACGATTGATATTGCAATTCGTCTTATTAATGTAGAACAACTCCAATATTAGTGGAAATACGTTCATTATGGCTTACAATCTTTCACGATTGTCTATTTTGATATGTTTTGAGTGATTAGGCTTATTCACAGTATTGTATAAATCACGTACGTTCTGGGTCGTGTAAATGTGTATTTGGACATAAGAATTGTTGGTGGACATTTTGCATGTTGTGCTGTTGATACTATCACGTACCTTCTAATCCTGTTTATGATGTTATTTAAACATATAAAAATATTTGATCGTTTAAAGAATTAACTTTGAAATGAAAAGTTAGAAAAATGTTGTACACTGCACATTTTGGGTAGCATGTGAAATCATCCTATAGTTCGTGTTGAGTGTTACGTAAATTTTAAAATCATGTATGAAATACTATTTTATTATTTTAATAGTACGTTAAGTAATTTATTAAGTAAGTTTACATACAGAAGGTTAGATTCATATTCTGAAAGAGAATTTGGTATAAAAAATTGAAAGATTAATTATTTTAACTGATGGACAGCCTTCAGTTAATTGAAAATGCAGTACATTAATTTGATTACAAATTTTCACGCCATCGGTCAATATTATTAATATTCAAGATACAGAGAAATTAAATGTTTAAGTGTAAAGAATGCATTAAAGTTTTCAAAAAGACAATAATTTTTCGCTCGTGGTGTAACTAAATATTTATTGAGAAAGTTTAATATTAAAATATCGACTTTTCTAGACAGGATGGTGTGATAGGATCACCATTTTCTAGCGATTTACCGTCAAATTTTTGCTGTCGAGTTGAGCTTTATGGATGAATCTGTTTTACGTGTGTCGCGACCTTTAAGGATGGTGTGTTCCGAGCTTAAGTTTTTTTTTTGTTTGTTTGGGAATTACTATTCCGTAATTTAAGGAATTAACTATGATAGAAATTAGGGTTGAAATCGTCGGTAATTTGTTCCTAAATTTATTGAGTTTTTTTCGTAATAATATATTTAAATTTGGAGAGATTGTTTTCATTATTATTCCGCAATTATTGAATGTTGAGTAACGTATTATTTGTATATAGTTGTATATAAGTTTAAATAATGTTTATTTCGTTTGATTTCCTTAAAATTTAATAGAAAGTTTTGTAAAATTAAGTAACTTAAAGAAAGAGTGTAGATGTAAATGTATTTGATATCGTTCTGGCGACAAGAAGTCGGTTAATTGCAGTGGTTCAGATTAATATTGAGTATGTTGGTTTTGAGTCATAAAGATAGAATGTGGGACTAACTGCTTGAACTTAAATGAAAATACAGAGATACTTTTCACGTTGATTCTGCTGACGTTTGGAATTTTGAAAATTATCGAGTCCTTACGGTTGAAAACGAAGTTTGTGTGTAGGGGATATCAAATCTTCTCCTTCCGTTTCTTAATTGGTGGAACTAAATTAAATGAGATTTTTTCGTGAGTGATGGGATTCAAAAATCCAAGATGGATTTTTGGTAATAATTTGGGATTCTGAAACTGACAGCGCTCCCGAGTAGTAGTACGGTGACGTTTGTTGTTACGGCTTAAGGGGTTGATTAGAACGTTGATATATTGGACCTTTTGGCGTTTAACGAACGAACTTTTGCGTTGTGAGGGTAGTTATCTACTTTTTGAAGAAAACCTGTGAAGGGATTTTAAGTGAAATTGTTCAATCACCAAAGGACTAGACCTAATGCCGATTTCGATTTTACGTAGTCAAGTTACCTAGAGACCATCGTTGTGTTATATTAGTGCTTCTGTGACCTCATTGGTTTATGTCGCTTTTGCGGATTTATTAAATTAATGTTCTTGAAGTCCACTTAATTGCCGTGCAGGGCGTGTTACAAGTACAGAGAAACTTTCGCAGAATATTAAAATTATAGTTATTTAAACAAAGTTAATAATCTTTTGGATTGGTAGTGTAAAGAAAACCATTTAAACGATAAAAATTATCGATGAAGTTGAGCGCACAATTAACTATTTTAAAAGAAGTTTTTTAATTAATGCAGTAACATTTTACCGAGATTCAATCAAGGAATCGTTTGAGTACAAAAACAAATAGTCAACCTTATCACTCATCATCTTGTGTCAGACTAGGGAGATTCCGTATCCGTAGTAGCAGTAATCGATCACCTGGTTCATTTTCGATTGTTGTAACACAGAAGAGGTGCCCATTTAGACAGTAAGGTAGTATAACATTGTGTTTTATTGAGTATTTACGAGATTTCTTATGTGTGTACCTCGAATTATTTGTTTTGTTAACGAAGGTTTGAAAGCGGAGTCGTGTACCTTTTAAATTAAGTTGTTGCTTTGGTTCATTTATTGTAATTAATCATAATTCTGACGCTTCGCCTACACACCCTTCATCTTAGTATTAAAGGGCAATTGACCCTGAAGTAGTGTGGGTAAATAATCCACGAAATATTTATGTTAAACAGTTTTAGTACGGCGTTACGCAGAATTCTGGCCAGACCTTCCGTCGTCAATTAAGCATTTGTAATTTTTTTTATATTCGCATTATCGTATGTTTACATGTATATTGTTTTCTTATCTTATTACAGCTTTATTTAGGTTTTATAAAATTGTTTTAATTCTGTGAAAACCCTTTTGTGTTATATAAAAGTTTTTTTGCAAATTGTAAATTTACCGGTAATTTAGGAGCTTAAGTTTTAACGTAACGAAGTGACAGTTTTTTTATTGAGTAATAGCGTTCATGTTATTCAGTGTTTTATTTTACTTCTAGTTGATTATTAATTCATTTAGAGTGCATTCAACAAAGGTGATTTTTTTGTTTTGTTTTGATTATTATATAATGCCTAATTTTTTACACTGAGGTGTAGTAACGTAACGTAACATTATTGAGTGATTAACACGCTTTTATTTGTCAGGCGTGTAGTGCTATTTTGAAGCCCCATTTCAGGTGGTTTGCTGAGTTGCTGTCCAGTACACCTGGGATTGATTGCGGGTAGGTATGCGCATGTTTTTTTATGTTTAGACACGCTATGTACTCGTAATTTTGGCACGACGTCCCCTATTTTGACTACCAAACATTCTGGCGCCCTAAACCAATCTGATTACGTCTTCATCCCCTACTTTGACTTACGTACGATTTACTATTCTGGATGTGCAAAATTTATCAACATCATACCCACTCCCATACACTGACTAGTCGGGGCAAAAAGGCCAACTTTATCTGTAATCCCGTTCTACCACCCGTTTATATCGTTACAATGGAGTAGGTTTAAAACTATTAGTGGAGTTAAAATATGATTAACCCTGAACGTTATTATAATATACAAGGTGTCCCGGTCTTTACAACGCTCTCTCTTATGGAGTAACCTCTAAATAAGTCGATTAGCTAAATAATCTACCTTAGCCCAAAAGTTGATAATAACCGAGCTACAGGGTGTCAAAGTTGAACAAATACATCACATTTTCTTTAATATCTTTCGACTAATTCGACATAATTTCACGAAATTTGGTATACAGGGGTTTCTTGGGATGAACGATTTTGTTTTATCTCCTAGAGGGCGTGACAAGCGAAGATTAGGATATTTTAAAATCATTATAACTTTCTTGTGCCACGGTGTATGTCATTTTGGACTTAAATTTTTTCCCATAGCTCACTTAATTTCAAAACCATATATTGTAACGACCCAGAAATACGGTGAGCGAAATAAATTTTATAATAAAGAAATTATAAAGGTAATTTGTAAATAACAATTCATTTACGCTTTCAGAATCCAGGTATGATAACAAAACGACAATTTTGCGTGCGCACAGGATCCCCTCTTGTGGATGTGCAAACCCATCGCGTTCCGTCCCACCTAAATCTCTTTCCAGACCAGGTATAAAACCGGAAATTTGCACATAATTTAGCATTCTTGTCTACGATACTCATCTTCGTAGATTTCCTGTAGAATATCGTCTACAAATCCGTTCCAATAATTTATTACCTGATAGAATTTATTGCAAATCCGAAATCCTGCACTTCGTAAAATTCTCCTTTCGAGAATAATTCATAACCTGACTGACTCTTAAAGTACATCCAGTGTATACTTAAATTGTAAATTATTCCAAACTGAACTAAAGTTTAATTTAAAAGAAAATACGTTGACATTACCTGTCCACCTATAAATTCCGATTTGAAAGGAACTAGCTATTAGTACCGTACTTAGGAAAAACTGCTGACGAAATTCGGTGGTCTCCTAAGGGCGTTACGGTCCTATTCAGTTGGCGAGGCATTTTAGCGACGTCTGTAGGATCACCGATTAGCTAGGCTCTTTTGAAGGAAGATACATTATCCTGTTAATTTCCATTATTACAAGTTACTTGTCTAGTTCTGAGTTTCCTAACTTGGACTGCAAGGGAGCTTATCCTGTTAATTACCTATCATTAAAAGTTACTTTGTCTAGTTCTGAGTTTCCTAACTTGGACTGCAAGGAGCTTATCCTGTTAATTACCTATTATTAAGAGTTACTTTGTCTAGTTCTGAGTTTCCTAACTTGGACTGCAAGGGAGCTTATCCTGTTAATTACCTATCATTAAAAGTTACTTTGTCTAGTTCTGAGTTTCCTAACTTGGACTGCAAGGAGCTTATCCTGTTAATTACCTATTATTAAGAGTTACTTTGTCTAGTTCTGAGTTTCCTAACTTGGACTGCAAGGAGCTTATCCTGTTAATTACCTATTATTAAAAGTTACTTTGTCTAGTTCTGAGTTTTCTAACTTGGACTGCAAGGAACCATCCATCGAATCTCCATAATTATACCGTCCCGATCTCTAACATATAACCGCATATCCGAAATCACTTGAAAACAAACTTGCTCCAAAAATACTGTTTTATTAAACGTAACCGATCAAAAATAATCACATTAAAATTAAGAAGTTTAGTTTGGAAATATTCAAGTCATTGTAAATTAAACAAAAAGAAATTCTAATTTGAATTTAAATTAAGCATCCCTAATCCTAGTTAAACATCATTAATTTACCCATCCCAAAAATAATTACATTCTCATTTTACGTATATTCAGTACGTTGAAATCGATATCATTGACCTGCTATCATAACTCCACAGCTGTTGTTATACCGACCGTAATATTGAGTTAAAGTTTAATATATTCTCACTTTACATTAAAGTAAAATAATAAGTAGTGTTTGAGAGAAACCTGGTTAACTTAATTTTACAATTTTCCCCTATAAACATTCATTAACAAGCACGTTAAATTATTTCATACCTTTTAATATACAAGGACGTTTCCGTTGTGAGTGATAAAGACGACCTTCCGATAATCTTATCAATAAAACCACCGTAACTTTGTAAACATAATTAAAAAGCAAATTTACCAATCGGCTAGAGATTGACAAACGGAATCCCGTATATTATATAGATAAAATAACAAATAGTACTCGAAGATATTATAGAAATTTCAATTGTTGAAATCTCATATTAATAATTTTGCATGTAAAAAATTATAGACAGTAAAATTACCTGAAAGACAATCAATCCTGGTATAAAACACTCACAACCGCACATCAAGAAAAAACAAAACAAAACTGTTTAAGGGTGAAACTATAGAGATTGAAACTAACAGGTGGTTGTTTATATTTTATTATACGAAATTCTCGTTACAGTGATACCAACTACACCAACACGAGGGAACCCAGGAGAATTGAGCATTAGCAATACGAAGGCCGCAAGACCGAGAGGTATCGTGGGTGGCCTACCCACCAACCAGAAGATTATTTTATTTAGTTTTTGTAAAGTAGAATTTTGATTTTCATTTCTTTTCCACGGATATTAGTTTATTTAGTTTTAGTACAATTACCGGGCAAATTGTGAATTTGAGAATTTAAGTTAAACTGTACATATTGAATGCTGCTAAATTAATACTTATGTAAAGAAATTGTAAGATTTGACCAAGGTGTACAATATATGTTATAAATTTTGAGGTGTCTATAAACTTATTTAACAGAATAAGAGTCAACCGAAACCCACCCCTACTTCAACTGAGTTTAGTCGATAGAGCACTAAATCCACTTAGTGGAATATTCTTGTTAGACTTTTACCAGAAAGGGTCTTACAGAATTTGGCGCCCAACGTGGGGCCGAGAAAAATTTTAATTGATCAATCCTTCCCGAGACTCAAATTATTACTGTTAAATAAGCACACCAAAATTACCAGAAATAATTAATTACACCAGGTGGAAAATAATTGGATCCGAATTAACTTTTAATTACAGTTCTCCAGAAAAGCAACGTGTCCAGAACATCAAAACTTATTGTTTAATTACAGATAAATAACCTGCAGCAACCGGACATAATTGATGTAATTCACAGATTACATCAACCAGAAATTAAACATTTTTATTACAGAATCTAGATAATACCAGGTCAACCCTAGTAGATTGAGTGGAAATCAATCAGAAAAATTAATAACTATAAACCTATTTCAGAGATTGAATTATTGTTGTTATAAATTAATCTAAACATTAATTTCCAGCTTAAGACTAATAAATACAATTTTGATTCCAAAACAACAAATTAAAACATAACTTAACTTTGTTACAGGAAATCTAACACCAAAAATATAGTTTAAACATAACATAATATTTCTCTTCCAGTTCTTTAAACATTTTTAAAATAAACCTGCCAGCAAACCATTTATAAAATGAGTACAACGAAGAGTACTGAAGACGTTCGTGTCAGCTGGGTATACGAACTCCGAAAAGATGCCCTCATCGAAGAAACAGGAAAATATCACCTAGACACTTCTGGAAATGTAGAAGAGCTAAGAGCTCGCCTGATTCACTTCCTACGTACTGGAGAAGGTACAGTAATACCACCAGTAACTATTCCCTTGCTTCCCGAACCTTTGTTTTCATTACCATCAAGTTCACCACCAGAGATGCTACCAGCCCATCCCTTTAATAAACGTGCAGACACCTGCGATCGAGTACGTAAATGGGGACTCAAATTTGACGGTGTAGGTGATCCTTTGTCATTCTTGGAAAGAGTTCAAGAATTGCAAACATGTTATCAAATATCCGGACAAGAACTTTTGTTAGCACTTCCTGAATTATTTAAAGAGAATGCTCTCTTCTGGTACAGGAACAACAAAATGTATTGGCAAACTTGGGAGGAATTCCTGTATTCGTTTCATTTGCAGTTTTTACCACCGAGATACCAGAGTCGCCTTGAAGAAGAAATTCGGAATCGGGTACAACGTCCGAAAGAAAAAGCCCTAGACTACGTAACTGCCCTCTCTACCCTCATGCGCAGACATGGACAGATGTCCCCTTCAGCTCAATTAGAAAGGATCTACGATAACCTAAAAACCGAGTACAAGTTCTACATTCGACAAAAAGATTTCAATAACTTACCCGAACTCCTGGCCATGGCAAATCAATATGAGATGCTACCCCAACGTAGTCACAGTCCCCCGACTATGCGTAATCCAAGCCGAGTACACTTCAGTGGCTTAACTACAAATTCAACAACCCCGACACCAATTAACCGACCTGAAAGGGAAAACGTTAGACCAGAAACAAGTAAATCAAATACTTACCGGAGAGAAGAAGTATGTTGGAATTGGGAGAAAGGTCACTTCGAGGGAATTGCCAGGAGTCTTTAAAGCCTTCTGCTCACGATGTGGTAAAGAGGAATTTTATCCAAAACTGCCCCTGTCCGACGTCGGGAAACGGATATCGCCGGTAAAGGAGATGCAGACACCTTTAGATATACCGGCAACTACACCAGTACACTGCAACCAAATTACGATGAGCCCCGAAGGTTGGAATGAGTGGTTACAACATGTAAAGAGATTCTTCCAGAAACCACCATCGCCATCGCTTCTACCGATCTCTACAGATGACCGACTTTTCCTGCTCCTGCACCTATTTCAGAAACCGCTGAAAGCCCTGATAGATACCGGAGCGTCCAAGACCTATTTCGGTCCCCAGGTGAAAAACCTCCTTATAAGACACCAGATATATCCAGACTCGCTAAGTACCGAGACGGTCAAACTAGCTGATGGATCGCTGACTGAATCGTTAGGCAAGTATCGATTCCCTGTGGAAATAGGAAACCAGAATTATAATCTCTTCGCTTACTACTTACCCAATCTATCCACCGACATGGTAATCGGATTGGACTTCCTCCAGACGACCCAGGCCAGCATACAACCCGGGATCCGGAGTATGACGATACACGGTGAGGAAATTCGACTGCAAGCCGACGGTAACCCCGGATTAAATGGCATCCATGGGACAGACGAGCAGCAACTAACCCAGTTAAACAGGTTCCTGGAAATAGAATTAGAAAAATTAAAGCAGTCGCCGGGGAGGACCACTAGTGTCACTCACCAGATAAAATTATTACCGGGAGCAGAGGCGGTCAAACAGCGGTACTATCCCCGAAACCCGGCCATGCAGGCAATCATCAATCAGGAGGTAGATGAAATGCTTGTAAACGACATAATTGAGCCAGCCCAGAGTCCATGGAGTTCCCCTGTCGTGTTAGTGAGGAAGTCGTCAGGAAAATACCGATTCTGCATAGACTACAGAAAAGTTAATAAGGTAACGGTACGAGATGCATATCCTTACCATACATCCAGGGCATCCTCGACCAACTTAGGGAAGTCCAGTATCTCAGCACGTTAGACCTCAAACAGGGTTATTGGCAAGTTCCGATGGAGGACGCCAGTAAACCAATAACTGCTTTCACTGTTCCGGGCCGGGGATTATTCCAGTTCAAGGTGTTACCGTTCGGACTACACTCAGCCCCTGCAACTTTTCAAAGGTTTTTGGATACCGTTATTGGGCCAGAGATGATAGGAAAAGCTTTCGTATACCTTGACGATATCATAGTACTAGGTAAAACATTTCAGGACCACTTAAATAACCTCCAGGAAGTATTTCAACGACTCCGCGACCATGGACTGCAGTTGCAGGCGGACAAATGCCAATTTTGCCGCACCCATCTCAAATATTTGGGACACGTCGTCACCAACCACGGAATACAACCAGACCCAGAAAAGGTCGAGGCCCTAGTTCAACTCGAACCTCCGCGTAACCCCGCCAACTTAGACGCTTTCTAGGATTAGCTTCATGGTACCGTAAGTTTATCAATAAGTTTGCGTTACAAACACAACCGCTCACTCGACTGTTAAGGAAAGGAGAAAATACGAGTGGAAAGCAGAGCAACAGGAAGCCTTTTCGGCCATCAAGCAAGCACTTATTTCTCCCCGTTTTGACCGGCCCCGATTTTACTAAACCATTTATCCTACAAACCGACGCAAGCACCACCGGACTGGGAGCTGTATTAACGCAGGGCCAAGGATTAGAAGAACGCGTGATAGCCTATATCAGTCGTGCCTCTCATCCCCGCCGAAAAACTACTCTACTATAGAGTTAGAATGCCTCGCAGTAGTTTACGCCGTCCAAAAGTTGAAGGGATATCTGGAAGGTTATCATTTTACCGTAATGACGGACCATCGTAGCTTAAAATGGCTACGTAGCCTAGAAAAGCCTACATCACGCCTGGCACGGTGGATACTCGAATTACAGCAATTCGACTTCGAAGTACAGTATCGAAAAGGGTCGACAAATCAGGTAGCCGATACACTATCCCGGATGCACGAAGGTAACGAAGTCGAACCTGAGCCCAGACTAGACGCCATGGAAGAGGTGTCCCCCGAAATGGAATGTCCATGGTATCGAAAAATTTTCCAATTAGTAGAAGCCCGTCCAGACCAACACCACCAATTTAAAATCCAGGAAGACAAACTATATAAACAATTCCCCTATTCATCCCCTGAAATAGAGGCAGGCATACACGGAAAATGGAAAAGATGCGTCCCTAAACACCACAGAAACCTCATTCTACAGGAATGCCATGACCAGCCGGCTGCCGGACATTTCGGTATCGCGAAAACCATTTCCCGGATATATAAAAACTATTATTGGCCAGGTATCAAAGGAGACGTCATACGACACGTAAAATCCTGCGTCACTTGCCAAAATTCAAGACCCTACCCGTAAACCAGCTGGAGAATTACACTTCACCAAGATTGGACAGCCCTGGCAAAACATCAGTTCGGACCTAATAGGACCCCTAACCCGGTCCCGGAGAGGAAGCAAATTTCTGTTAGTCTTCCAAGACCGTCTCACAAAATGGGTAGAGTTGATACCCTTACGCCAGGCCACCAGTGGAAGAATTATCCAAGCCATGAAGGATGAGGTAATTTTTAGATTCGGTAGCCCCGCGCAACTGACCACAGATAACGGACCGCAATATACGAGTGAAATGTTCCGATCGTTCCTAGAGGAATACGGGATCCAACACCGACGCACCCCCCCTTACACACCCCAGGCTAACCCCGTCGAGCGGGCCAATAAAGTTATTGGGACCCTCCTAGCACAGCTAACTGCAAAAGACCAGAAAGACTGGGACCAGCACGTAAATGAGATAAGATTTGCCATTAACTCAGTTACCCACTCCTCCACCGGTTTCTCCCCTGCCATCCTGAACCTGGGAAGAGAATTAACCACCCCGGGAGCGCTACACTCCAAAAATACAACAACAAACGAAGAGACCGACCTAACCGCTAAGGACCAGAGGAGGCACATGAAGAGGGTCGAAACTCTCCGACAACTGGCCCGGGAAACTCTCGCGCATGCATTCACCAATCAAAAAAAATACTATGATCTCCGAAGAAGACCATACCGTCCACATCCGGGAGAATTAGTTTTCCGGAAGACACACCTACTCTCGAACAAATCCCGGGATTTCTCCGCTAAATTGGCCCCGAAATACGAAGGCCCGCTGAAATAAACAGAGTGCTGTCCCCCGTCATTGTAGAACTACGAAACCCCGATACCCAGAAAGTGGTAGGACGCGTGCACGTAAAAGACATTAAACCTGCGCACGCCGATCCCACACACGCCCAGCAAATTGGGGGAATTCTCCCACTCCAACGACCTAGTGGAGGGGACGTCAGAGACCGAATAAAAGGAGCTACCTCACCAGACGAGGTCATTTTCCGAAATGGCACCAGTACCGCTACAATTAAAACAACGAAGGAAGAAGATGATCATCCGCCCCTGGCTGCCGGAACGGTATCGTCGTCCAGGTACGGAACACCTACCCCCCATATACCTAACCCGAGACAAACCGCGCCTTCCCGTATCAATCCCCCTCCAGAATATCTCCCTAAAACACCTCCCTGGTCTCGCTAAAACCCTCACACCCTTGTCCACCACTCCGTTATCCATTCTACCTGTACCCTGCCCATTACCCACCACGCCTAACATCCAGATGTCCACCCCACCTCCACAACCGCTGTCACCCTGTTACTTATCCCCCTCTAACCAAATTCAGAACCCACCTACCCGTACCTGGGAATTATCCCCTGAGCCAACGACTCCGATAGGATTACCGACAACACCCCGAACACCCTACAATTAAAGAAGATGTTACAAGAATTGGACAAGCTGGAACTGGAGCCGCAAATGGAGATAACGTGTAGCGCCAACGAATTGGGAATCGTACTCTACATCTACCGGAAACCCAGCCTCATTTTAAAACACCAGCTGCGTTGACCGAACCCCTGAATTGGCGGAGACGAAAGAATCGCCGACGAATTCGACTTCCGTTAGGGGACGGAACATTTTTGAGGGTGAAACGAAGCCAGGCACACGAATTGGGACTGGTTACCATGTTTTAATCTAACCGAAGAGAGGGAGGTATGTAACGACCCAGAAATACGGTGAGCGAAATAAATTTTATAATAAAGAAATTATAAAGGTAATTTGTAAATAACAATTCATTTACGCTTTCAGAATCCAGGTATGATAACAAAACGACAATTTTGCGTGCGCACAGGATCCCCTCTTGTGGATGTGCAAACCCATCGCGTTCCGTCCCACCTAAATCTCTTTCCAGACCAGGTATAAAACCGGAAATTTGCACATAATTTAGCATTCTTGTCTACGATACTCATCTTCGTAGATTTCCTGTAGAATATCGTCTACAAATCCGTTCCAATAATTTATTACCTGATAGAATTTATTGCAAATCCGAAATCCTGCACTTCGTAAAAATTCTCCTTTCGAGAATAATTCATAACCTGACTGACTCTTAAAGTACATCCAGTGTATACTTAAATTGTAAATTATTCCAAACTGAACTAAAATTTAATTTAAAAGAAAATACGTTGACATTACCTGTCCACCTATAAATTCCGATTTGAAAGGAACTAGCTATTAGTACCGTACTTAGGAAAAACTGCTGACGAAATTCGGTGGTCTCCTAAGGGCGTTACGGTCCTATTCAGTTGGCGAGGCATTTTAGCGACGTCTGTAGGATCACCGATTAGCTAGGCTCTTTTGAAGGAAGATACATTATCCTGTTAATTTCCATTATTACAAGTTACTTGTCTAGTTCTGAGTTTCCTAACTTGGACTGCAAGGGAGCTTATCCTGTTAATTACCTATCATTAAAAGTTACTTTGTCTAGTTCTGAGTTTCCTAACTTGGACTGCAAGGAGCTTATCCTGTTAATTACCTATTATTAAGAGTTACTTTGTCTAGTTCTGAGTTTCCTAACTTGGACTGCAAGGAGCTTATCCTGTTAATTACCTATCATTAAAAGTTACTTTGTCTAGTTCTGAGTTTCCTAACTTGGACTGCAAGGGAGCTTATCCTGTTAATTACCTATTATTAAGAGTTACTTTGTCTAGTTCTGAGTTTCCTAACTTGGACTGCAAGGGAGCTTATCCTGTTAATTACCTATTATTAAAAGTTACTTTGTCTAGTTCTGAGTTTTCTAACTTGGACTGCAAGGGAACCATCCATCGAATCTCCATAATTATACCGTCCCGATCTCTAACATATAACCGCATATCCGAAATCACTTGAAAACAAACTTGCTCCAAAAATACTGTTTTATTAAACGTAACCGATCAAAAATAATCACATTAAAATTAAGAAGTTTAGTTTGGAAATATTCAAGTCATTGTAAATTAAACAAAAGAAATTCTAATTTGAATTTAAATTAAGCATCCCTAATCCTAGTTAAACATCATTAATTTACCCATCCCAAAAATAATTACATTCTCATTTTACGTATATTCAGTACGTTGAAATATTTTGACTACCAAACATTCTGGCGCCCTAAACCAATCTGATTACGTCTTCATCCCCTACTTTGACTTACGTACGATTTACTATTCTGGATGTGCAAAATTTATCAACATCATACCCACTCCCATACACTGACTAGTCGGGGCAAAAAGGCCAACTTTATCTGTAATCCCGTTCTACCACCCGTTTATATCGTTACAATGGAGTAGGTTTAAAACTATTAGTGGAGTTAAAATATGATTAACCCTGAACGTTATTATAATATACAAGGTGTCCCGGTCTTTACAACGCTCTCTCTTATGGAGTACACCTCTAAATAAGTCGATTAGCTAAATAATCTACCTTAGCCCAAAAGTTGATAATAACCGAGCTACAGGGTGTCAAAGTTGAACAAATACATCACATTTTCTTTAATATCTTTCGACTAATTCGACATAATTTCACGAAATTTGGTATACAGGGGTTTCTTGGGATGAACGATTTTGTTTTATCTCCTAGAGGGCGTGACAATCGAAGATTAGGATATTTTAAAATCATTATAACTTTCTTGTGCCACGGTGTATGTCATTTTGGACTTAAATTTTTTTCCCATAGCTCACTTAATTTCAAAACCATATATTGTTCATACTGTGAGAAATATTTTTTCTCACACCACATACATTTATATAGAGAATTAACAAAAATCGACAAAAACTTAGTTGGCAACTGTTCGGCTTTAAATAGTTGGCACAACTGTCAGGTTATAGAAGTTTTTTAAATTCTTAAGATAGTTTCCATTCGTGTTTTGATAAAAATCGCAATTTGCATTAAATATTATTTTAATAAGACATATACCTATTTATAATAAATAACAAGCATACTGACAGTAGTAACGATTTTGATAATACTCCGCCAGAGATATTGGACAAAACTGCAAAAGTAAAGTTAGATTTGTTGCTGGAAATTTCGAGAAAAAAGTATGAATTGGCGTACGAAAAATTTATGGAATACAGAAAAATACAAAAGTAAAGTGTACTTTTGGTATACTTTAAAGAGCTGTCGAAAACTTTAAAGGTGTCTACACTTTGGTCACAATATTCAATGTTGCGAAGTACTGTCAGTATAAAAAATAACATTAATATATCCACGTATCAAAAATTACGTTCATTTTGAACAGAAAGTCTGACAATTTCGTCCCCAAAAAACGTATTGACAGCCGACCAATTGCAGAGATTTTTAATTGAAGCTCCAGACTAGGAATATCTACTAATAAAGGTAAGTTCATTTAGAAGGAACTATTTTTAGGATTTCTTTCCTTTTTTTCCTCGAATTAACATAGCTTTTTTGTAATTAGTAGGTTTTTTAGCAGATAAAAAGAATTAGATATTTATTAAAAATTCTATTTCGAATTCTGCTAGATAGGTATATGTACTTTCAAACAAAACTTTTAATGTAAGGCTCGGTGGTGCAGTGGATCGTGTATCCGCTTGGACGGATAGAAGGTCGCAGCGAAGTTACTGGAAATCGGACCGATCTTCTCGGTCACTCTCAAATATTCGGGAAGCCACGCGCTGTATATAAAGAGGTTGAGTCAAGCGGGACGGGCAGAGTTAGTTAATAATTGTTCTACTGTGTAGTACGCACCAATTATAAGCCTTTTTAAGTGAAATACTCGGTGAAATATGTCTTCGCAGAAAAGAAAAATAACGAACGAACATCGAGTTTATAATGACCGTTGGGAATCGGACTATTTAATCACAAACAACAATAATAAATTTCAGTGCATTATTTGTATGCAAGTACTATCGGTTCCCAAAGAATATAATATGAAAAGACATTACACTACATTACACGAGAAAACATTTCATCAATATACAGGGGAGTCAAGAAAGGCTATCATTACGGATTATAAGAAAAACTCAAACAACAAACAACATTTTTTTAAAAATCTGACACTGATAACAAGCGCAGTATTGCCGCTTCTTACGAAGTAGCGTTGGAAATTGTCAGAGCGAAGAAACCTTTTAGTGATGGAGTGCTAATTAAAAATTGTGCAATCAAAATGGCAAAACAATTCAATGAAACAAAAATTGCCGAAAAATTCGGAACAGTCGCATCAAATAGTTGCAAGACGGGTGGACCATATCAATCAATATGATCTGTCCGACATTAGCCACCTTGTAATTTTTATCCGAACTATTCAAAACGACTTCAGTATAGCAGAGGAGTTGCTTGATCTTATTCCTCTTCATGGTACAACCAAGGGTACAGATATGTTTGAAGCTGTAAATAAGGTGGTATCAAACTACTGGGGATTCTATAAATGTTCCTGTATTGTTACTGATGGAGCCAGAGCTATGATAGGAACTGAAATTGGATTTGCAGGACACTTAAAACAAAATAACATCAACTGTCCTCTGATATACTGTATTATTCACCAAGAGGCCCTATGTGGAAAATCCTTACGTCAAATGAATGTAATGAAAGTGGTTGTTAAAATAACTAATGTTATTAGAGGGGACAGCCGTGCTTTCACCCACAGAAAGTTTCGTGATTTTTTAGCCGAAGTAGATGATACATATGGGGACTTGTTACTTCACACCGATATTCGTTGGTTAAGCGCCGGAAATTGTTTGCAACGATTCTTCGCTCTACGCAAGGAGATTCGTATTTTCCTTAAAGATGAAGTCAAGTCCAACACTACGGAACTGGAAAATCAAATGGTAGATGCACAATTTTTAGCAGACCTTGCATTTTTAACAGACCTGACATCTCACCTTAACGAATTGAATTTGAAGCTACAAGGAAAACAGCAGAATATTGCCAACTTATTTGGGCACATAAATGGATTTAAGAATAAGATTAAGCTTTTCAAGTCTTGATTAGAAAAAAAAGATTTTTCATTTTTTCCAAGTTGTAAAGAGCATTCTGAAGAAATAAAGGATTTTGAGGAAGTTTCAAATTTACCTCACATAAAATACATTGACACAGTTGCAGAAGAATTTGATAAACGATTAACGATGTTAAACAAATAGAAAGAGAGATTTTAGTTTTCACCCAGCCCCTTACAATTTCAGTTGAGAGTGTAAGCAGAGCAGAACTTCAACTGGAATTATGTGACTTGCAATCAGATCCTTTTTACCAAGGAAGAACTGAAACTGGATTGGACTTTTTCAAGTTGCTGCCAGAAGAACGATATCCCAACTTGCGAAACTTAGGGCGTACACTGGGCTCAATGCGGGGAAGCACGTATCTTTACGAAAGCAGCTTTTCCAGTATGAAATTTATAAAGTCAAAATATAGATGTTCCCTCTCTGATAAGTCACTTACTCAGTTGCTTCGTTTATCAACAACAAATATTGAAGTTAATATTGATGCATTAGTTAGTGAAAATCAACATCCTCAAATTTCTCACTAATTTTTTTTGTAAGTAGATATTTTTTTGAATAAATTAAAATAATAATACAAACGCGTTTTTTCTTTATATACCATACCTATTAAAACTAACTGATAAAGTTGCATACGAAGTATTTTGTAATGCGGCCCTCCAAAACGCATTTTTTTTAAAGCGGCCCTTGGAGCACTTGCAGTTGGACAGCCCTGGTTTAAAGGATTTAAATTCGGTTTTACTGGTGAAATTAGATAACACCAAAACAAAAAAGCCAAGAACGTTCACTGTAACGGGAGAATTTTATAATATGTACAAAAAATATGCTGCCCTTCGACCGATTGATTTGCCAGAAAAACGTTTCTTTTTAATTACCATCACGGAAAATGTACTAGACAGGTAGTCGGCATTAACAAATTTGGTAGTATGGCTAAGAAAATTGCATTTTTTTTTTAATTGGAAAATCCACATCTATATACAGGTCACTGCTTCAGACGTTCTTCGGCAACAATTTTAGTGAATGCAGGAAGGTACATATTAACCTTGAAGCGCCATGGAGGATGGCAATCCAGTACCGTGGCAGAAGGATACGTCGCGGAATCTATTAAATATAAAATTAACGTTGCTAATAAAATCGTCAGTTCTATTGAAAAACTACTCGAACTCTTTACTGAAATGGAGACAGGAAATCCACCGTATCAACTCCTACAATTAATATAACAGAACATTTACTAAAAAGAAATGACGTTCCGGGTTTGATCATACAAAATTTTACTATTAACTATAATTTTAAATACATTATTTAACTGTTAGGAGGTAGGATACTTTAATGTTGTTTTAGTTTTGCTAACCGTAAAAATAAATATTAAGTTACATTATTTGTGCAGTTGTAGGAAAAGTTTAGTGTGCAATATGTGGGGAAAGTACTTTTCTCACTTGTGTGTTTGCACAATCTTCCGCACTCGTGAGAAAAGTTGAACTTTCCCCACTTGCTGCACAATATACTATTTTCTAATTTTTCCAGTTAAGAAAGGTATACTTTATTGAAGTCACTATAAGCAACTCTTTCCGAGAAAAACGCATCTGAAGCTGATGACGCATGTAAATTGTCAAAGTGGTTCGAAAGCTATTGAAAGGTACAGTAATTTGTTTTTTTTTTTTTGAAGAATTTTTCAAACGTAACAGATTTTTCCTTGTTTTTATTGTTTTCCTTCCTCGCTTTTAAGGATAAAAAATAAGGCAAAATCAATTTTAACACAAAAATTAAACTGAAACCTTAAATACAAATACAACAATGTCATAAAAACTGTTCAAAATGCCCGTCGTTTTCAAGCATGCAGAAAATTAAAATTAACCCTTTTCATAATT
Organism: Vesta saturnalis; assembly: GCA_036346205.1. Lineage (NCBI taxonomy): Eukaryota > Metazoa > Arthropoda > Insecta > Coleoptera > Lampyridae > Vesta > Vesta saturnalis. The sequence goes on along the minus strand of JARFJB010000610.1, from coordinate 1,194,088 downwards.
TCTTCATTATCTCGAAAATTATTAGCTGCATTCTGAATACGCTCCCACAGTTGGTTTTCATTTTCTACTGGAATCATGTAAACCACGGACCTAATATGCCCCCATAGAAAAAAATCCAATGGATTTAAGTCGGGAGAACGTGGTGGCTAATTGACAGGAGCATCATTACCTCTACCTATTCATTTGTTTCAATACAGTTCATTTATGTAATTTCGAACAGATAATGAAAAATGTGTGCGTGCATGAACCACGAACTTGTTGCAAGTAAATTTCACCGGTTAATCTTCGCGGTAAAATGGTAGAACTGACAATAATATTTCCTATTAACCCTTCCCACACATTAATTTTAAATCCATCTTGAAAATGTCTAACTTTGATTGCATGCGGTTTTCCGATCCTGATCTTTTCCTTCCCTTAATCTAACCAATATCCCTAAGTTGTAAATTCATCATTGTGACGGAGCTTGGAAAGTTCAAGCAACCACTCTTCTCTCTTGGGAAGGAAATGAAACCTGTTGATCTTTCTAGGATAAATATAGTAATCTGATAAGATCAGATGGTGGGAGAATTTAAATAAACTACGAATTAATTTTACCTACGAGGTTGTACTGATATCTAGTTAGCCTAGACCGGTTTCGTGGATAAATAAAGTATTTCGTTAACATAACAACGAAGAATAACTTATTAGAAGTGCCAGTGTAAAGTTTCACGCCAAAAAGTCAAACCAAGAGTTGCGCAATAAAATTTGAAAGAACAGATGTCGACCGAAATTGTGAAACTTGAAAAATTGGAGTATCGAGCCATCATCAAGTACCTGTATTTGAAGGGGTTAAGAGGTAAACAGATTTACGAAGATATGGTTACTGTCCTTCCTATGCGACCGTGAAAAATTGAATTGTAAGATTCATAAGAGGTAAATTTCCCATTGAAGATGAAAACTGATCAGGAATGCCAGTTTTTGTGTCCACTCCCGTAAATATCGATGCAGTTGGTAACATGACTTTATCAGAGCGTCTATTTGTGCTAAAACGAATATCTGAGTTACTGAATATTTCATATGAACGCGTCCAACTTCTATTTTAACATGAGAAAAACTTCTGCAAGATGAATTCCCAAATGTCTGAATGTTGACCAGAAGCGTGCAAGGGTAGCAGTATCGCGTTCTATCTGTACTCGGTTTGAAAAGGATACAAACTTCTTAGGCCGTGTTGTTACTGTGGATGAAGCTTGGGTACACTTGTACGACCCAGAAACAAAGCACTTCAGTTTTTTGGGATTTCCAAGGAGTAATCCATGATTGATTTGCTGGATAAGGATAGAAGAATAACTGGGAATTACTATTCGACGTTAGTGGCCGCTCTACAAGAAAAAATTATGTAGAGAAGACGCCGAAAGTTGTCCAAAGGTTATTTTGTTTTTGGAGGACAATGTCCCTGTATACAAACAGCATGTTGCCATGCAAATAAATCGTGATTTAATATTCGAATTACCTGAATAACCCCTTATTTACCAGATCTGGATCCGTCCGACCATCATGTCTTTCTTCAACTGAAATAAAGTCTAAAAGGTCGTAAATTTTCTTCCAACGAAGAGGTGACAGAAGCTGTGGAGGCCTGGTTTGCAGAGTAAGATAAACTTTTTTTTGAAAAGTCTAGAGGCGTTACAGGTTCGTTGTAAAAGACGTGTCCAATTAGTAAGACAGTATGTTGAATAATAAAATACTTTGACTTTCAAATTAGATGATAGCAAATTCTAACCTGTCACGATAAATTTTTATCATAAAGACAAGTCAATGTTACTTATTGTCTATTAACACGTACAATGCAATTAAGTTATATTTAATAAAAATGGTTTCTAAGAAACAATTGTTTACTTTTGTAAAACGCTACTGATGTGAGTACTTTAAGAAAATCTAATGAGAAATTCGTTTTATTTCATAGGGTTACGCGTACACTTCGATGTTCAAGGGACTTAACGTGTGCAAACAGAAATGCATTTATTTATACGTGTTGTTTACACTGTTTATTTAGACAGCACAAAATAAACTATTTCGTGTGATATTCAGTGACCAGAGTGCTGAAAGGCTTTTACTAAACGAAATAAAAATGCTTCGCCAAATAAAAATTCAATTTGCAGAAATGCAATATGTAGAAAAACTTTACCGGATGTCACGTTGTTACATATTTGCAATGTATAAAAAAATAAGTTTCTAAATTAATAATAAACAGTTGCTTACGAATAAAAATATCAACACATTTCGCTATAAATGTAAGGTATATATTATATTAAAAAAATAGTACCTAACTGTTATAAACAAAACAGTAACTTGAGTAATATAAATATATATAAGGGTGTGTTGCTAAATTATTAGCCTAACATAAAGACGAAACGATATGGAAATGAATATTTTTATTCAACGTATTCCCCTTTTAATGTAACAACTTAATGCAGCTTCTGTAAACGCAGAAAGAATGTTTTCTGTTGCTCCGCAAACAAGTTTTCTACAGATTTCATTATTTCCTCGTTGGAACAAAATTACGCCCTTACATTTTTATAATAGTCCATAGTCAGGTCCGGTGAATAATACGGATGTTCAAGCATTTCAAACTTTCATTCAGGAATCGTGTTGTTCTATAGAAATAGAATTCGTTTGATAAATGTGCGGCGTTTTTTTTTAGTTGTCTCGTAAAGTTTTTTATTATTAATATTCCCCAGTTGACGTTTTGCCTTTCTCTACATAATCAGCCACAATTAATTCACGAAAGTCACAAAAAACTAAACCAAGGACTTTTCTAACTTCTTAGGCCTAGGACAGGGATGGGAAAACTACCACCCGCGGGTCATCTCCGGCAAGCGAGCGATTGCAATTCGGCCCGCTACCATCTACCCATAAATAAATATATAACATAACATAAATCACGAAACAATAATACATCAAATGCAGTGTTGCTCGCATTAATCAATTCGTTCAGTCCCTCGAATGGTTGAGAGAAGCGGGAAAGGGTTTTTATAGCAAGACCCCGCAGTCTGCGATGTAGCGTAGCACTCCGTAGCAGTCGGAGTTTGGTTTAGGAGCTGCGTATAAATGGCGAGCCACGACATTTTTGGTGATATTTCCGAAAGGCAAGATATTATTTACATAATATGTTGTTTACATCTCTTTATTAGTATATGCCCGATGATTAAAATGCGAGTTTTTTTCTTGCTTTGTTAATAAATGGTTATTGTACAAACATTATTGGGCGCTGTATTGATGTTGACTTTGTTGTTTTGTTGCAACTTTGGTGGTGGTTACTACTGTCGGCAATATGATGGCAAAAAAAACGCAAAGGAGTGTTTAAAGAAGAATGGTCATGTAAATATTTTTTCACAGAATTTGAAGATAAACCAGTTTGCCTCATTTGTACTGAAACAGTTGCAGTTTTCAAAGATTTTAATCCATCTCGACACAAAGAAACATGTGAATAAAAAATATTCCTCTATGATTGATGCAGAGAGAAAATCTTTTGCTGAAAGGCAAAAACAGAAGTTATGTGAACAGCAGAATATGTTTATGAAGCAATCTGGTGCTCAGAAGGCTGCAACAATTATGTTGTAGCTTACAAAATTGCTAAGAGTAGTAAAACATTATCGGAAGGAGAATTTCCGAAAGATTGCATAGTAGCTTTAAGCAACATCATTTGTCCAGAAAAAACTAAAGACTTTCAATCTTTAGCTTTATCGCGGAAAACGGAAACTATTCAAATTGACGCTATTGATCAACAATTTCTTCACAACTGGAATGGAATTGCAATAGATTTTAATACTATTCTCTAACCATGGACGAAAACACGGATATAAGTGATACTGCCCAATTAATGATTTTTGTCAGAGGAATTGACCCAGAGATCAATATAACGGAAGAAATAGCATGCTTACAATCCCTAAAAGGAAAAAAAAACTGGACAAATTATTTATGATACGTGTTTTGAAGGTATTTTCAAGTTTAACTTACCTGTGAACAGATTATGTAACGTAACCACGGATGGAGCACCCAATATGGTGGACAGTAATTTGGGGTTTATGGGTGTGCTTTGTAAAGAAACCCCAATCATAACGGTTTTTTCTGCACTGTTTAATACACGATGATGTATTGTACAAATCAGCCACCAATATTCAACCCACTCTCAGTGTGGTTGTTGAACTTATCAACACACTAAGTTCCAAGGGCTTGACCTATCACCAATTCCAAGAATTTTTGAAATCCATCGAAAGCGAGTTTTCTGTCCTTCTTTACCACACTAAAGCGAGACGGTTGAGCTGTGGTAATGCGTTTGAGAGAGTGTGGAGCTTAAGGAAGGAGATTCAAGATTTTCTGACGATACATGACAAATGGGATGACTTTAAAATAATATCTGACAAGAATTGGCTGGCTAACTTTGCATTTTTTACGGATCTCCTTTCACACCTTAATAAACTGAATATAAGGCTTCAATGCAAGAATCAATTTCTAGATGAGCTTTAGGGATACTTAAAAGCCTTCATATTACAGCTTAAACTATTTTCGAGCTGTATGGGGAAAAGTGACCTTACACACTTTCCACAGCTAAGCAGCATGTCACCACTCTCAGATGAACAATTACAGGGACTCGCTCGACAACTGAAAAAACTGCATGAGGAATTTGAGAAGAGATTTCAAGATTTTAAGGAAATTGAGCCGTCACTAAATATTTTTTCCATGCCGTTTAATGTCAACGTCGATGAAGTTCCCGCTTGTCTTCAACTCATTGAGATGCAGTGCAACACTCATTTGAAGCAGGTATTCCTGAACACTACCAAGTTGGAATGTTATAAGACCTTATCCAAAACACAATACCCTAATATAGTTGCGCACGCCCAAAAGATAATGGCTATGGTTGCCACATCTTATTTATGAGAGCAGACATTTTCTATTAGGAAAATTAGAAAAAATTGTCTTCGCAACAGGCTTACTGATGAGCACCGTTTTTCATTACTAAAAGTAAATGAACCCTGACTATGATGAGATACGAAGAAACGAAAGCAGTATCATCTGCACGTTCCCGTAAGGACCATCACCGTTGTAGCTGGAACTTCGCAGCAAACTTAAATAGTGTACTTACTTAGATTTATGAATCTTTGTTTCTATTTTACAGATTACCTGCAATAAATATCTATGTTCCCATTTCATAGTGTACCTGATTTAAGTATCTATAGTTCATATCATTTAATTTTGTGTAAATAGAACATAACCCCCCATAGAATATGTTTGTAAATATTGGTCTGCGCAGGAAAAAGTTTGCCCATCCCTGGCCTAGGATATCTAGCGTGCCTCCATTCCACCGACCGTTGTTTCGTATGTGGGTTGCAGAAATGTAGCCAGGCTTTATCTATGGTTCACGAAATCAGTATCTTTATCAAAGCGGTAGCAGATGGAGTGCAACGCTTCAACTCATGCTTGCTTTTGAACGACATTCAAACATTTGGGAATACATTTGTACTATTTTTTTCATATCCAAATTAAAGTGAATTATTTGATGTACACGTTCGTATGTAATTTGAAGTGTTTTAAATATTATACCAATTCAACGTGAAATGCATCGATATTTTCTAGAGTGGGCACAGAAAAATGTATATTACCGTCATTTGCTACAGGTTTACCTCTCGTCAAATATGCAACCGAATTTTTTACGGCAACATACAAACGCCAAGTGTTTTAAACTTGAGTGGTAAACAGGCACCATCCCCTCCACTCTTTTACGTCACAATCCCACTGTGGCACCCTCCCCTCTACTTTTTACTCGTCCACATGGGGGGCGTATTTTTGTGGCCATTTTCTTGTCGTCATTTTTTTTTGTACACGCCTACTTGAGGGGTGTATTTAGGCCTTGAGATTGAGCTTGGGTTTGGTCTTGGTTTGGTCTTGGAGTTGGGACAGTACTAGGGGTGACGATTATTTTCGGTAATTATAGACCATTTTGTTTCCTTGACCCTATGCAACTCTGTGATTGGTTAAGCAGGCCTTGGGAATGTTTCAATGACTTAATTTGCTAGTTTATAGGAAGCCCTTCGTCGCTGCCATAAAAATTGTATTCTAATAAAGAAGAATTAATAGATAAGATGATGACAAGTGTTTTTTCGTAATAAAAAGATTTTATTTAATTAATTTAACCTATTAACATGTATCAAGGTTATTGAATTCCGACCTTAAATGATTATGTGCTATGCAGTTTGAATTTAAGCGTTAGCTCTAATTTTCAATATCCGAGGTTAATTAATTTCTATCTAACATGAAACGTAATTCTGATACAGATAACTGTTTTTACAATATGATTTTTCGTAATAGGATTTATTATAAAAGCGGCTGCACAATTGCTATTATTACATTTTCTTTTAATTTCCATTTTGTAGATTGTGACCTTCTATCTATATACGAATTTATAACAACATGCAGTTAAGACGAGTTTCACCTTGTATTGCATACAAATTACAGGTAACCTCCAATAGTTCATAATACTATTGAATTGTTGCGCATATATATTAATAGTTAGAAACATATAAATTGTTCCTGTTTCATTTTAATAGGGCTATCTACTATTGAAAGGTCGACTGCTCACCTTTTGCATTAACTGCAAGGTTGTTAAAAGGAGTCCTTGTACTATTCATGTACAGGTGATATTTCGAAAATATTTTATTGAGTAGCATGACAAAACCTCTGTAAATACACCAAACACGCGGAATGAAAAAGAAAGAAATACAATGGGGTTATTTTTGGTATTACAGGACCCTTGATTAAAACAATTAAAGTACTAAAATCTCTTTCTTATTTATCATAGTAGAATGGTTGAAAAACAAAACATTATACAGTAACTTTATCTCATCATTTAGAATTAAGCGTATGGTAAAAACTTATTTACAAGAAATCAAGCATTGGTAAATTATTATTTAATCTAAAATATAATGGTAACCTTACAGGATTGTTTTACTGTACCGGAACCATCTAAAATTTTCTCTAGGAAATGTAAATGATATCCTTGCGGTGCTAGTCCAAAGGAATCAAAATATCCCCATTGCCATTCTCTTCAATGTAGATAGTCGTCCAATGCTGATCTGGTTTGTTTGCAGGATCCCTGTTTACAACAATTGCACACGGTCTAGGTGCGTGCCTGGGAAGATGATTAGATGCACATACAAGTCGGATCACATTCTTGAGGTTAGGGATCGATTTCAAGCATCTCAGAACTTGTACCGCATACATCTTTGGAATTGGTATGTATTCAGTTTTGCAGTAGTAAGGCGTTTTCCAATGCATACATAGGCTCAACGATGCTATGGTTCCAACAGCTGTATGCTTTTGCTCCCTTTTCCAATTTTTAAGCGTCGGGCAGCCAGTCCCGTCCAGGTTTACTATTCGTTTGTTAAGACAACAATAATAATGACGTTTCTACTAAGTTGTTGTTTGTTACTATGGTAACAAAAATTTGTTTCGTATTACAAAACTACCAAGGCCAAGTAGACATCAACACACCCTCGTATCTTCAGATATATAAATTTTAAGACGATAAATAAGTGGACACACTTTACAATTTTCCTGAAACAATTAGGTCCATTATAAAAGATATATTAGTACGTCGGCATATTTTCAAATATAATATGCGTGTTATATACGACTGTTTTTTCAATATTTTTGTATTTTATGATTCATTTAAAAAAATGTGTAAAAGTTAGCCATTTAGGTGGATGCGTAACAGTATTGCTTGTATTTCCTGACTAAATTTCAGTTAAATTTCAAACCCCCTTAAGTCGTAGGTAACATTCCCAAGTTGATGGGATCATCTTTGCACCAAACTTTATTATAAAATGAGTGTAAAATAAAACAAAATCTAGGGGTGGGTTTATACGAACCTATTTCATACCTTAACTGCGGCACCGGTCCCCAGGGTCCGGCGCAGTGATTTCCCCTGGTGCGGAAGAAATTTTGTTAGACTTTCCGCTAGTGGGGAAGTAATAACTTTTTAATTTTTCAACATACAGAAGTTTTACAAGTGGCTATCTATTTATGAAGAAATTATGCATATGTATGTGCCGGTCCCCGGAAAGCGGCGTCGCACTGAAGTAAGAAAGGTAATGCGGCGCTGGTCCCCTGGGGTCGGCACTGTTTTTGTGACTTATACATGCGCATTCTTGTTTACCCCGCAAACACACGTTGTGTAATGAATGTTTATGAAACCGTCGAACATGGTGTTTGTGAAATTGATTTTGTCGCATACGCAGCTCATACTACTGCTTGTTAACGATGCACATGAGGGTGAACGTGAAAGTGGACATAAAGGTGGGCATGAGAAAGAAGTTACCGACGATACTAAATCGGATAGTGATGAGACGGCACTAATTCCATACGGCAGTGACGCTTCGTTGAAGGACCAACATAACTTGACCTGAGGCAGTTATTCAGATGGCAGCGTATCTGAAAACGAAGAAAACGCTGAAAATCCCACAGGTAATAAACAAACATTTCACACATACATAACCTAACGCTACGGAATTATTGTAGCAACAAATGATGCATCAGATTCAGATGGCGACGATGTCACTAGCGATGGTGATTTCAATTCACACAGTGATGTTTGGAGTGACGTTTTTCAATCTACGCCAACATTTGCCATGAAGCGAGATGTAGCCGCCTACAATTTGGATGCGAATGATAGTGGATGCGTTCAGGATGTTTATAACTGATGATCTACTCCAACTGATAATTGGTAAAACCAACAGGTATGCGAGGAAATTGATAGAAGCAGGCTCTTCGTGCAAGTCCAGGTTGAACACCTGGCTCGATACGGATAAACAGGAAATATTACAATTTTGTTGTAATAATTATTGTAATGGGTTTAAATCAACTGTGATCATGAAGCTATGACTTATACTGTATAATTACTAACTATACTCTTCATAACACTCAGTGAATTTATTATTTGATGTGTTATATACCAGCTCTCTATAAAATAAAAAAACTTTGAAAATCATGTTATTATGAGCTTATTGAATATCTCCATGTGCGGTGATAAAGATAGTGATACGATGTTTATGAACACATTACAATTTTCGGAATTCTCGTGAAAGAAACCACCACTGAAAGCTTTCACCACAAAGAGTTGGTTTCCCGTCGGTCCTCGGATACTGGCGCCGCACCATTGTAAACACGGCCACCGGTGTGCCGCACCATGGGGAAATTAGCAGTTTTGAGCCCCGTAGTGAACGTGTTAAGGGTTGCGACAAAGTCACAATTAGTGACATGTTTTATTGTCAATAACACTAATTCTGAAATATTTTGCTCCTGTTTCTCGAAAATAAATGCAAAAAAATGGAAATTAAAAGAAAGAAATCAAGGAATAATTTTGTAGAATAATTATGTAATACTTTCATAATGAAAATAGGCAATATTCTAAAAACAACAATAATAATTAGTATCAGACAGACTTTTAAACATTTTTGTACGATAGAGGTTAATACATATAGATGCTGTCTTGAAATAAAATTGCAAAGCAAACCGATTCTATAAAAATATCATGTCGATAATACAATTTCAGATCTTACTTAATAAATTTGTGAGGCCTATTTGCGCATTAAGAATCAATATACAGAAAATTTATGTAAAATTGAAATACTTTTAAAAAATACGTTCATACATTTTATTTGCATGCATGTTTCAGAAGTGTCTGATAAAAATCAAATAATGAACATAACTAATCCCCCTGTATGACGCTGGATTCCCCATACTCTAATCAGCTATAGCTGCAGAAATCAAGCTTAAATGGGAATGCTCAAATACGTACATTTTACATTATGGGGATATCGTGAATACTAACCTATATCCATGCACACATTTACGCAAACATGCACACACGGACGTATTCACGCATGCACGCATTTATGCATGCACAGGTACTGTTACTGCAGAAAGAAAAAGAAGTATATACTCTTGTAACTTATTGGTGGGTGGAACAAAAAGTTCGTGGCTAGCTGATCGAGTCGGTATGGATCGTGGGTCAACGATAGTTGTCAAGAAAAAAAAAGAATTAAGGGCTCCAGAAGCTTAATTGTTAGTTTTTCCGAACCACAACGAACCTACCAAACTGCGTAACACTACTCCAGCTTGAAGAGTAATCTTTGACCCGTAAGCGTACATGAAAGGTTTACCTGTGTAACTAAAATTAAAGTGGATGACAATAATATGTATAAGTATATATTGAACAAAATTTATAACAAAAAGAAAATTAAATATCTAGTTTGGGTTTTTTTTCGAAAACAAATTTTAAATGCTTGTATATAAAGAAAATAATGAATAAAAATTATCACGATTAAAAGCAAAATAACACAAAAAAACATAAATAATTAATGGCGCGAACAATCGACGCAGTCACTAAATTAAGAGTCCACAAAAATTAACAACCTAATCATAATATACAATAATAAACCCCAGTGCTCGGATAGGCCTCACAGAACACGAATAGTATAATAACAAAAAAACCTGATTAAATATATCTGTATGATGCGCAAAAAATAAATTGTTCTAGCCTCACACACAATTAAAATAACAGAAAATTTATAACTGTAATCTTAAAAAAAGAATTGTCAATAAAATTATTAATTAAACTTCACAGAGAGATTAGATTCAAAAAAGGAAAGGAAACAAAACTAAAGATGTTGGGAACTCACATATGCCAAAAAAAAGTAAGGGGTAAATGAATGCTTATTATGACTAATCTGAATAACATAATAATCAGTAACAAGTATTTTAATATCTAAATGTGTAAACTACGCTTTATACGAAAATTATACTTTATGTAATCAGCTGATTTCATAAGTGAGGTCGACAACACAAGGTTAAATAGTTGGACGTAAAAAAAATACGTGTTTACAAAAAAGCGGAGGAAGTAGAGGTATACATATAATGAACTAATTTGGGAAAGTAAGTAGTTACACAGTAATTTAATACATTAAAGTAAATTTTCTTATAGGTTACAAAGCACATACCAATGCATGAGATAAATGATAACCAAAATTTCAGATGGAAGGACGATGGACAATTACATACACTACACTGATCTGACCTTAACTGGGTACTCGTTACACAATTTGTTGAACCTCTAGTAATCGGTAGGTTGTTGGAGAGAGATTACTGTAACGGTGGTTGTATAGTGATACTATAACGAATCCAGCAACAGTAACACGATAATTACAAATTACAGGCTGCAATAAATTGATTTAGTTACAGATATCCAGAACTAACAGTGTAACGTACCTCTAAGGTGTAGTGCAAGCCTTCGGAGAAGGCTTTGAGTCAATCAAAATTTTGCTGTGAGTGGTAAATAACAGTGACAGTAAGGTAGTAGTAGTAGGCTACAATAAAGTGGAAATTTGCTATGACATTAGGATTTAAATGAATATTTGCCTCAACGGTGGAATGCAATAAAGAACTTGGTGCAATTGGTTGTTTTAAATCCTCAATCGAGAAAATAATTAAGGTGAGACAATAACCAAAATAAGTCCTTAATTATTTTAATTTTGATGGCCAATAATCTTTCAGATCCCCTTCGATATAGGGCGATTTTTTATAAAGATCGAAGCAAAGAAAAATGACATCATACTTATACATAATTATAATAAATTTACAGAAAATTGAAAATTAAACGTAACAGTACACATATTTACACATGGACACGCAGACGCACATACATGCACATGCACACGCACACGTACACGCACGCGCAGTTGTTGCGCAATAATTTACCTCAAAGACAGTATATATATATATATATATATATATATATATATATATATATATATATATATATATATATATATATATATATATATATTGTATATATGAACGTTACATTTCTTTTGTACACTTTTAACCTCATCGCAATATCATCTCTCAAAATTGATATATCCAGATGGTATAATTCAGAATTTAGTCAATATAAATTAACACCAAATGTAAGATAGAAAATAAAAAAATCATGAGCTAGCTGTCCCAACACACCAAGATCATTTGGCCAAGTAACCCGAAATATTCCGCTCTTTGCGTCGTCACTTTTGTGGTAATAAATTAGTGAATACGAAGAAATATTTTCCTACGATTGCTTGTAAAAGTGGGCTTTGCGATACATTGACATGGTCTAAAAATATATCATTTTAATAGTAGTTTATTTGCATGCGTCAGGAACACAAACATAGCACGGTTCCCAATTTGAATATAGCCATTCACGGTTATCCACTGCCCAAGAAGTTATTTGAGCTACCCCGGCTCTCAATTACCAAATGAATAGGAATTAAATCCTAATTTGAGGTACTTTAACCGGTCCTTGTAAATGTACACATTCGCGCACGATAGGCTTTTAACTTTGCCGGCGCGAGATTACGTCCTTCAACGCTTTTATCAATTAGGCAAGGTTTGCTAAACGCTTTCTTCAATGTACGTCACTTAATTTATTATTTTAAACTACTTGGCGACTAAATTCTTAATTGACTATACACTAAATTTGTTTTCTGCCGTTAACAAATGCACACATATTTACATCAGCATTAACAGTAGTTAAATAAACACAATATGTTACAGTGTAAACCGGCAGTAAAACGAAACAACAGATAACATTGGTTTTTGCACGACTATCCAGCGGTGGGGGTGGGTAAGATGTACTAAATTTTGCACATAATAGGATAGTTTAATATATAAAAGTCCAAATAGGGGTTGAAACGTCATAAAACCAGAAACGGCAGCAAAGTATATGAAATGTCCCAATAGGGGTTGCAATGCCTAATTACGTTAGTTCACAGCTCGCTCAAAATACTCAATAACTTTCTTGCCTATACATAATCTCTACAGGTGGCCCTGGGACCAGCAGATCTCTCCAACCTGAAAGGTTTCAAAAATATTTGCACCCTTAACTAAAATAAAGGCGCGCCGCAAAAGCAACGCCACCTTAATTCCGTACACAACCACTTGAAATTAGATTTCTCAAATCGCAATCAATTATGTTCAAGTCAAAAATTAAAAAAATAATGCAGTAATTCATTGGCCTCTAAATGTACGTTATAGTTAAACAATTACTTGAAAAGCTTTCGGCCGTAATTGTTTTAAACCAAACACAATGTAATGAGTAATGACGTTAATTCGAACAGCAAATTAAAAAATAATCATTAAAAATGAGTGTCGCCAGATGCTGTGTAATAATAGGTTCACATAAAGAAAAACACTAGTCCAGTAACCTAAATATATGTAATGTAAATAAAACAAAAAATAAAATCGGATACAATATTGTTTACTACGTGAGTTGCATCAAACAGTTTATCTAAATTTGCTGTGACCCCAAGTTTCATTAACGGCCTTTTACAAGACTTGTACTTTCGAAATACAATAATAACAAATATGGAACACTCAAATAAATTTAAATGGTTAATGAATTAACGCACTGATCTTAAAAATTTAAGCGATAAAATAATCAAAAGTTAATCTCCACAAGAACAGCGCGTTTATGCGTTTGTACATAGAAATATCATAATAATGAAATACACACCAGAATTTAATAAAATAGTTATCCTTTTTGGGGTGTTTTAAAGGAGTATTTTAAATTATATACTCTAAACGTTTAGATAACACTTACAGTTATCTTTGTCAGTAGTAATATTTGTTAAAAATTGTTAAAGATGTTGTAAACAATTTTGTCAAAGACGAAAAATTAAAACATAAACATAAGCCTGCTATTAATATAACAGTTTGAGAAACGTCTAAAGCCAACTATAACATTAAATTTTAGTATATAATAACTAGGTAATTAAAAAGTAAATATTGTTAAACTGCCTTAAAGATGACAAATCATAATACTCTCTACGGCGAAAGCTAACAATGAAATTTGTCAGCCAAAAAAACACATTTAACAAAATTTAATCGAGTTATTATGTAAGTGTAAAGTTGTCAAAAACTTCAATTTGAAAATGATAGAAGCATTCACAAATCCAAACATCACATCAAATAAAATAACCCAGTTAAATCTAACAAAGAGATATCTTTATCAATAAGTGGAAGTGGTATTAACAATGAAAAGCATAATGCAGAATGTTTTTTGTAATTCTTAATTTCAATTTAATTTCAACTACTTATGTTAAATTATAGTGCTGTGGTAATTTAACATACAATTGGTAAAGCATTTGCTTCAAGGTCTAGGAAAAACACAGCAAAAAACCTAGACATCCCAAAAGTTAAAATTAAAATCAAAATTAAGACGTATCATTATGCTTTTTTTTTAATTATAAGATGCCAAAACCTATTTAAACAGAGATTTTCTTCTTGTCTTTTAAAATTGTTAGGGTGTTTATATATTTCAATAGCTTCACGTTGTAAACGAACATAATAATGAGTTTGTCTTGACAATATTTCCATATTGTCAAATTGAATGTCATGATTTAGATTATTCAGGGCATGGTCAGCCATAGCAGACCCCTCTGGTTGACCTAATCTACAAAATCTCATATGTTCTTTGCGTCTTCTATCAAAGCTACGTTTTGTGGTTCCGATGTATACTTTTCTACATGAACAAGATAACTTATACACTCCTGAAGATGATAAAGGGTTTGACACATCTTTAGGTGATCTTAAATTTTCTTTAATTTTTCTTGTTGGTTTAAAAATAGTCCTAATGCCATGTTTAATTAGGATTTTTTCAATTCTATTTGTAACATTAGCTATAAAAGGAAGAAAAACAGTACCAACATTAAGAACTGGTTTTTCTTTAAGGTTACGCCTAGAAGGTGTAGTAACATTATTAATATCTGTAAGTGAATATCCATTATCTTGTAAGGATTTTCTTAAATATTTATATTCATCCTTCAAAAATTCAAAGTCTCAAATTCGTTTTGCTCGATCTACTAAAGATTTAATTACACTAACTTTTTGACGTGGATGGTGGTTGGATAATTTATGAAGGTATCTATCAGTGTGTGTCGGCTTTCTGTAAATTTCCTCCTTTAGAAAGCGCTTCAATAGCATAATCTGAAACAACGTCATCAGAAAGGTTTATACAAACAACAAAATAATAGACCATCTATTGATTATAAAAAAAACAGTTATAAACCTTTCTGATAACGTTGTTTCAAATTATGCTATTGAAGCGCTTTCTAAAGGAGGAAATTTTGCGATAACACCACCTTTTGAAGATATCATTTCCAACATCAAAAACTCCATTTAAATTATTACCTTTTGATGCTGCTAATGAAGTTAGATATAACACCGTTAACATATTACGTAAAACAAAACCTCCAAAGAGCAACCTATCCTTTCGTCAACGACGTGCTTTACTTGATCTTAAACGCAGTGAAAGTATAATAATATTAAAATCAGATAAATGTAATGCAACTGTTATATTAAATATGAATGATTATAACATTAAGGTAGAACAATTGGGACCAGAAACTTATCGTGAAATACGAAAAGATCCTACAAAAAAGTTTCTTTTAAAAACTAAAGAGCTGATTAAATTATCATCTATTCCTGAAGAAATAAAAAAGAAACTAACTAACTCTGAAGCTATTTCACCCAAAACTATATGGTTTACCAAAAATTCGTAAACCTAATATTCCTGTAAGGCCTATTGTTAGTGCAATTGGTTCTCCTACATATAGCCTTGCAAAACGTCTTACATTTTTATTACAACCTCATATATGAAAAACACCCCATTACATTAAAAATTCTGCCGACTTTGTTAAAAAAATGCATAGTTTCAAAATTGAAGAGGGTGATATAATGGTTAGTTTTGATGATGTTTCACTTTTTACAAAAGTGCCTCTAAAAGAAACTATTGAATACATTGATACTCGTTTTCCAAAAGACAACCATTTTTTTTCAGCACTGTGTTACTACAACTCATTTTCAGTGGAATAGTAAACTTTATGAACAGTTTGAAGGTGTAGAAATGGGTAGTCCCCTTAGTCCTGTTATAGCTAATTTTTATATGGAAAAATTTTAAACATTAGTGTTACAAAATACACCTAAGAAACCTTCAGTTTGGTATAGATATGTAGATGACACCTTTGTTATTTGGAGACATGGAGAAGAAGCACTGCATGAGTTTTTGGTTTTTATAGATGGTATACATCCTAGTATTGAGTTTACCGTGGAAAAAGAAACTATCTTTTAAGGTTTACAGAAAGCCGACAAATATAAATTATCCAACCACCATCCACATCCAAAAATTGGTGTAATTAAATCATTAGTAGATCGAGCAAAACGAATCTGTGACCCTGAATTTTTGAAGGATGAACATAAATATTTAAGAAAATCCTTACAAGATAATGGATATTCACTTACTGATATTAATAACGTTATTACACCTTCTAGGCGTAATATTAAAGAAAAACCAGTCCTTAATGTTGGTACTGTTTTTCTTCCTTTTATAGCTAATCTTACAAGTAGAATTGAAAAAATCCTAATTAAACATGGCATTAGGACTATTTTTAAACGTACAAGAAAAATTAAAGAACATTTAAGATCACATAAAGATGTGTCAAAAAACCCTTTATCATCTTCCGGAGTGTATAAGTTATCTTGTTCATGTGGAAAAGTATACTTCGGAACCACAAAACGTAGCTTTGATACAAGACGCAAAGAACATATGAGATTTTGTAGATTAGGTCAACCAGAGAGGTCTGCTGTGGCTGACCATGCCCTGAATAATCTAAATCACGACATTCAATTTGACAATATGGAAATGTTGTCAAGACAAACTCATTATTATGTTCGTTTACAACATGAAGCTATTGAAATATATAAACACCCTAATAATGTTAATAGACAAGAAGAAAATCTCTGTTAATTAGGTTTTGGCATCTTATAATTTAAAAAAAAGCATAATGATACGTCTTAATTTTGATTTTAATTTTAACTTTTGGTATGTCTAGATTTTTTGCTGTGTTTTTCCTAGACCTTGAAGCAAATGCTTTACCAATTGTATGTTAAATTATACAGTACTATAATTTAACATAAGTAGTTGAAATTAAATTAAAATTAAGAATTACAAAAAACATTCTGCATTATGCTTTTCATTGTTAATAACACTTCCACTTATTGATAAAGATATCTCTTTGTTAGATTTAACTGGGTTATTTTATTTGATGTGATGTTTGGATTTGTGAATGCTTCTATCATTTTCAAATTGAAGTTCTTCACAACTTTACACTTACATTATAACTCGATTAAATTTTGTTAAATGCGTTTTTTGGCTGACAAATTTCATTGTTAGCTTTCGCCGTAGAGTGTTCTGATTTGTCATCTTTAAAGCAGTTTAACAATACTTAATTTTTAATGACCTAGTTATTCTGTACTAAAATTTAATTTTATAGTCGGCTATACGTTTCTCAAACTGTTATATTAATAGCAGGCTTATTTTTTGTTTTAATTTTTCAACTTTGACAAAATTGTTTACAACATCTTTAACAATTTTTAACAAATATTACTACTGACGAAGATAATTGTGTTATCGAAACGTTTAGATTATATAATTTAAAATACACCATTAAAAAAAACCCAAAAAAGATAAGTATTTTATTATGAGAGATAATGGTGAAAGTTTACATTTTCATAACACAAGAATTTAATTTAATTTTGTCAATCACAACAATAAAAAAAACACAAAAATGTTATCTTACTTGGGGGGGCCCTTTTGTTACTCAGACACCTATGATGGACTCAGAGGGTAACCTCGTCGATTGATGCTGGGCTACGCTCGCACCTTCCAGTATCAGACAGCCAGTGACTGGTTCCTTTTAAGCTCGCGATTTGGTTCTTGATCGTATGTCCATTAATGTTTACATTAATACGAAATTCGTTCACTTTACTTTACCTTATTCTACTTCTGAATAATTCTTAATATTTTTAAATTACGAAAAACTGTATTTATTTACAGTAGGTTATTTGCTTAATAGTGCACTGTGAACTGTACGTTAGAAACTATGGAACAAACGTTGAATTTTTTCTCACAAACCGAAGACTTCTCTAGAGAACCACGAAAGCACTTAAATTCAAACACTAAACGCCCTTCTGGATGCCGATAAGTCCCATGGACCAACTGCACAAAACGGTCTCGTGAAGGTTGAACCATTATACGATCCCTCATTTGGAATGTGATGGAATGAACACACTGCCTTGACAGTTTCTTCAACACGAACCTCGGTTAACGCTGTTTAGCGGTAAAACTACGTCACCGTAACGATAACCTTAGCACTTCCAAGCTAAACTACCACTGCTCTCGTGAATAATTTCACTTGCCGCCACATTGGTTTTTTTAAGCCCCTCTATCTAATTAGCCAATTCAAGAAAAAGGTACTCAAACTACGCTAACTACGCACATTCATGAGGTCCAACTCGAAAATCGTCGGGAGAGATTGCATCGTCAGCAGATCCTACTCCTTCTCCGAATTTGATCATATCTAAGAAATCTGATTTATGGTAAATCGAAATTTTCAAGCACCGCTAGCCTTTAATGCCATGTATTTAAAGTGAAATTCTTTGTTTAAAACCAAACTCTTATCAACGAAAATGGTGCCTAACTGGCGGCTAACTTTAACTTTTGAAAATATGTACCTTACAATGTAATCGTTTGACTACGTTCTTTAATTTAAATTTTATGACGCAATCTCAACGTGATTTAACTAAAGTCAACCAATTTAAAATAATGAACACATTTATTTATACAAAACTATCCTTATTTACAAAGACACTAACGAATGTTTTCTTTCAAATTAGTGAAAGGGTTTCCCTAAATATCGATACCAAAAATGTAAATCCCATTTTCCTTTTAAACTTTCATATTACTTCGATCAACAAAAGCTTCATTTTCATTCTGGAAAATACAAAAAATTCGTAAACCTTTCAAATACGTAAAGGACAAAAGAAAATATTACAATAGAAAAGCTTATCCAATCATTAATGCGTTACTACTTCCAACTACGAGAGTCTACACTACATTTAAGATGTTCGGTACTAACAAATAATTATCGGGAAAACTTGATAAAATCGTGGACATATGAAAATCTTCACTTAGCACAACGGTGAATCTGTTTAAACACTTATTTAAATTTTGGATCCATACAAAATCGACTTTAACCAAAGGGTGTCTGACAATCTCAGCCAAACATTATCCAGCTAAACTAAATCAACCATTCTTAAAGGGTATAAATGTCACACGTCTTTGCCGAAAAGAACATCTGAATGCATGAAAATGGAACCAACGCAACCGAGAAATTCTCAATCAACGCCGCCTTTAAATTTTTAAGAAAAACTTAAATGTCCAAATTCTATATTCAAATTCACATATTTTGTTCTACAAAATGTAGTAAATTCTAGTGCTATTTGTTCTTAAATCATGCGCAAAATTTTTCATTGTGAAATCCTTTGCTAACGCTACCCGTTCGTAACAGTTTTGCATTCCTGTAAATAAGGTGGCTAAACAGTTTCACGTATTACCGTCTCTATAGGGGCTCTTACCTCGATACGATTTTCATTCAACTCGCAGTTTTTTTATATAGCATTCAACGATCCATTGAAATAACGTCCATCGTATTATTGAGAATAAGCGTAATAATTACACCAAAAGACTTAAAATAAGAATTCAGTTGCAGAATCAATATTGCTGGGATTTACGTAATTATCTAAGAAGTTTACGAGTAACTGTGTGACCAATTTATGTATTTGTATTTTTATGTCACTGTGCAGGTTATCATTGTGTGGTTGGTATCATATTTTATGACTTTTAAAGGCACACAAACTATTTATTATACTTATTAATTTATGCAGAATTGTTCCAATTTATTGAAAGCGAAAATACATTTGTTTGTAAACACAAGTGAAGAAGCACAACATACGATATAGTTGTAAAACCAGGTTTTATTAAGTATAAATTTTAGTTAAGCGTAGACACCAACGGTTCAGCCAAAAAATTGTCCATAAACTGATCCAGGAATTAATTTTAAATTTTCGTTGAAATTGTTCGTCTTTAACAGCATTTGGGTTTCCCTCTCCATAAATATGCTCATTGAGTGGGTTTATCATGCGACACGTAAAATAAAACTAGGTAAACAGTATTTTGGTGGGGAATCCATGTTAATGAATAGTTTACGAATAATTTAAACGATATCTGTGTTCAAGTAGGAATAATTATCGAATTGTTTGAATTTGGACAAGACGAATTAAGTGATCGTCAAAATTCCCACTTATAGTGCTTTTTGGAATCCAAGTTTGACGTTCGAATTTTATGGCAGTGATGTCAGGATTGTTATAGATTAGTTGAAAAACAGCTTCTTCCGCAATTAATCTTTGGGCTATTTTAGATCATTCATTGTTAATTCTGGCTGGCTGCAAACTTCATACTTCTAAACGACGACATCCGATACGATCTAAAGTTTTGAGATTTGGAACTATTTCATTTCGATATATTTCCACATACACGCGGACACCCTCGTGGCAGTTACCTTGACAGTATTTAAGAACTAATAACATGTCGGTCTTCTAATTAAAATGGGATTACGTATTTGATAAAATAAAAGCAACAAAACTAAAATAAGAACGTTGGTTAAAAACCAGAACACCAAAACCAAAACCAAAACCAAAACTAACGGTGAGGAAAAATTTACTGTCAATAATGAACTGAGATGATTATGAATTTGTGTACTATCAAAATTATGCTCACTCTTGCGTGTGCATGTGCGTGTTGCTGTGAGTGCGAGTGTGCGTGTGCGCGCGCGCGCGCGCGTGTGTATATGTGTGTGTGTGTGTGTGTGTATGCGCGCTGTCACCGTCAACAAAATTTTCTAGTACAATCAATCTTGCCCTAACAATATCGATTACTGATCAACTATGTCAAATATTGAGTTTGTACAAGTCTTAAAATGAAGATAATGAATAAGAAGTCTTAGAATCGTATCATGTGAGAATGATGAGCAAATTTATCAATAGGTAGGGGTGATTTTAACCACCCTCCGGTTTTCTTGTAGTCGTTTAGTGTCCGGGTGCCACATTTTATTAAAATATTCTTTAAGTAAACTGTGAACTCCTCAAACAGACAAACGGTAAGTTGGGATAAGTCGACTTATTTAAACTTCTAAAATACCTGATAGTCCAAGATACCGGCAATTTTGGGACACCATTTATAACTTTAGTAAAGTTTTCAAATACTACGCGAGTTTACTACAGTTATTTGATTAATAAGGGACCTCCTTTCTTCTTATTTTTTAGTTTAATATTCTTTTATGTCTTTGTAAAGTGGCTCCCGTTTAATAATAATAATAATAATAATAATAATAATAATAATAATAAAGTTACAAAAAAGTCGTATGTGAACAAATGCATGAGATACTAAACTTGTATTTTTTTAATGGTGTACTCTGTATATTATTGCATTTTTGAATTTTGATCATTTTGTATCCCGACAATATAGCATAGCGGAGGATGTACTGTGTGTTTTGGAAGTTAGAACCATTTTTATGTAATATTTTTGATGGCTTTGGTACCTTCTAACTGATTAGTTCACATATATTAACACATGATAAGGTAATCAAAATTGTTAATAGATTCTTGCATTTTGCTAATATAACTATATTGAATACAATGTAGGGCGAAACGCGATGGCCTTGTATATTATAACGTCGTTGATTCCTTTGATGTCGCTCTGTCATCAGTATTTATCATTTCCTATACCTAGATGCAATATTTTGCAACTCTCTGTTATAGTAGACCGTTTTTAATTACTACTCAATGTTATGAGCTGGCTGTGAAGAAGAAAAACTGAAAATAACATTTTTAAGGAAAAACTACTTTTTTTGAACGTTTTTTAATGTGCTTTATCTCAGCAATTTTTCAAAATTCTTTGCAGTAAAGTGTCGTATTACAAAACCTAATAAGATTTTTTCAGGGAAACAATAGAATAGGTATTTTGGCAGACACTCCACAAACAATTATTAAGATAATTGTAATAATTAATTTTAATTGTTTAGAGAAATGCAATGACATGTTTTATTTAGAATGTGTCGCTTTTTGAAAAATATGCTAAAACGTTCAGAAGTTGCTTCATCTTTAAAATTGTGAAAAATCGTTAAAGCCATATCTAAATTCCAGTATTGAACAAAAGGAAAATATTTTATTTACATTTTTTTAATCACACTTCTGTTTTTCATCGTGTCTAAAAATTTGTGATTACATACTGAGAACAATATACTGTAATATTTTATTTTCAAAATTATGAGAATTAATTGAAAGTGGCCTTTATTGTACACAGAGCTGCGATTATTTAGAAAACAGTTGTATAAGTATAGGGAATGGAAAACAGAAATGACAGAACAACATCAAATGAATCGAATGGTGTTATAATATACAGGGTCTTGCAATAGTACGTCAGGCATCCACACCTCCTATACCAATTAAATTAGGAATTTCGATCGAACGCAGATCTGTGCTGTACATATGAGTGTATTTCGGGAAAATATTTTCGCAAATACAAGGTGGCCCAAAAACGTATGAC
The DNA here is from genome assembly GCA_036346205.1 of Vesta saturnalis. Classification (NCBI taxonomy): domain Eukaryota; kingdom Metazoa; phylum Arthropoda; class Insecta; order Coleoptera; family Lampyridae; genus Vesta; species Vesta saturnalis. The sequence continues at coordinate 1,171,524 of JARFJB010000610.1, read as the reverse complement.
GACACAAAACAGATTTTCTTTAATAGCACACCCTGTGTTTTTTGCATATTTTATTTTTTCTATTTCCCAAAATTTTATTTAATTTGCTTCAGTAGTTTACGAGCAATAAATTAAAAAAACGGTTTGTACGCTTGGAAAGTTAATAAAAAACGGTCTTAGGTCTGTTTTGTCCGAGCTACATAGTGTGAATTTTAATAGAAGAAGTCGATACTTTAACATTAAATATTTTTTTCTTATTTTATACAGGGTGTCCAAAATTTGGTTCCAAAAATAACTACTTTTAAACCACTTTGCCAAAAAATTTTTTCAGCCACGGAATAACAACAATATTTATTTAACAAATAACTTTGACATTACGCTTACGAAATATATAAGTACTTTAGGGATAATATTTTATCTTAAAAATGAATTTTTCAACGGAAGAGCTAGCAAGTAGAATGTATCCGGCTCAGTTTCCCGAAAGGCGCCATCTAGAACCAATAAGCTTTCGAGCGTTTTTTTTAAACAGGGAGCGTAGATTACAAAAAGGAAGAAGAAAGGATTAAAACTGTTACAAATGAGGAAAATCAATTAGCAGTTTTGTTGATAGTTAAATAAAATCCAAACATTAGCCACGCACGTGTGGGAGAATTTTAAAATACATCATTTCCATACATACCGCATTCAACATCAGGCTCTGAGTGAAAATGACTTTCTGTGTAGAGTTAAGTTTTGTGAGTTAGCTCGATTTCGTCTTCAAGACAATCCATTATTTTTATGAACGTTTCATTTTCTGATGAGGCCACATTTCCAAGAATGAATGCATCAAGAAGCATAATTTTCACTATTACGCTACGGAAAACCCAAGAATCACACGACAAATCGACTACCAATATGGTTGGTCAATAAATGTTTGAAACGGAACTATTGTAAAACATGTGGTAGACCCTTACTTTTTTAACGGTCACCTTACAGGTCCATTGCATTTCGAATTTTTAATAAACGATTTACCTGTGTTTCTTTTAAATTTACCACCAAATATGCTGGAACAAAGTATGTGGTTACAACAAGATGGAGCTCTAGCAAATTTTTCTCGACAGGTCATAGCTTTGTTAGATAACACTTACGAAAATCATTGGATTGGAAGAGAGGGACCAGCTAGATGACCTGCAAGGTCGGCCGATTTAACCAAACTCGACTTTTTACTATGGGGGTAGGTAAAAGACCTTGTTTATACGAAACATCCAACAACCGAGCATAACACGCGACAAACAATAATCAGCAGCAGTTTCAAGCAAGGATACACAAATGCCTTGAAGCTACTGTCAAAATTATTTGTTAAATAAACATTGTTGCTTTTCCATGGCTGACTGCATTTTATTAAATACTTTACTAATAAAATAGGCATATTTGTGGTTTTGGGTAAATATCTTGATAACCGTCCAGAATTTTATTTAACACACTTGTAATATAAAAAATATTTGTATTTAATTTCTGCAATAGATAGTGTAACAATATACAGGGTAATTTATTTGAGTATCTTAAAACTGGTTTGAAAGTTTTGGAACCAAATTTTGGACGCCCTGTATAAAATAAGAAAAACTATTTAATGCCGAAGTAGCGTTAGACTTCCTGTATTAAAGTTCACACTATGTAGCTTGGACAAGACAGATCTAATACCGTTTTATTAATTATTTTTAACAGGCGTGTAAAACGATTCTTTATTGTTTATAATTCATTGCTCCTAATCTACTAATGCACATTAAATATAATTTTGGAAAGTAAGAAAGAACACACAAGAACTACAATATACCCCAAAATATAGGGTGTACCATTTTAAAAAATTCATTTTATGTAGTCATACTTTTTTGGAGCACCCTGTATATGTGAAAATATTGTCCCGAAATACACTCATATGTACAGTATAGGTTTGCGTTCGAACGAAATTCCTAATTTGATTTTTATAGGAGCTATGGATGCCTCCGCACTATTGTAGGACCCTGTATATTGAGAAAATATGACCTATCCGGTACGCAATATAGTAGTTTTAATAAAAAAAGAATAGCAATTCCCACAAAATTAAAAAAAATGGTTGATTTCCTAATTATGTGTTAATAAATCTGTACGAATTAGCTACAGGGTTTGTAAGTCTCCAAAAATACTTCATAGCAATGACTTTAATTTCTAAGGTACTTAGTACGTATAACCCACTTTGTGCTATATTGTGGGGATAAAAAAGTGCGTGAAATTCAAAAATTCTATAATGTACAGGGCGTGTAATTTAAAAAATGCAAGTTTACTGTTTCCAGCATTTACGTAACATCCTGCTCATTTTAAAATAAGCAAGCTGTGTACATATTTTGTCTGAAATAGTTTTTCAAAGTTTAATAGTAAAGCCTTAATCGACCGAAACCGTCTTAAATAGATACACTGTAGAAGTGACATAAACCATTTAATGCACTTTCCTTGATGTATATGAAATTACATATTTATTTCAAATTATGCATTTAACTGTACTTACATTGAAAGTGAATTAGCTGTACAAGGAATCTTTGGTTGTCAACATTACCTAAAAATAAAATTAGATATTAAAATTAACATTATATTATTTTGTACTGTTTTGTCAATAAATCATTCATTTTTTATTTTTGCAATAATGAGAGGCTCAGGTATGACATTAGCAAACGTTCAGATGTGACTGCAAGGGAATGGATAAGGATATTCAGGGATAAAAAAGGTGTACATAGCGGTGTGACAAAAGATCAACTTACTGTATACTTTCATTGGCTAATGTTGGTAACTCGTTGCGGTAATAAGTGATTTAATGTCACTGGATCATTTTATAGGATCATGTATGAAATTTAGTGTATATTGGCCCTTACGTACGTTGAAGGGGGTAATTCTATATGTAATCCTAAGAAAAAGGTTTATTTCAACATAGGGGCGCTTCATTTGTAAGGTACATGGTGTTAAAAACCGCAAAAAAATTGTTTTATGTACTAGAAAGATCTTAATTAAATTACGTATGGTACATGATAACAGTGCTTCATATTTTACAGGTGTAAAAATTTTGTGGGACTCACCACTGGCGTAAAGGAGGTCGGCCCAGGTCTTGTTATGGAATCGATAGTACGAAACTGACTTCGGAATGAGGATCATAAAGTAATAGGGGTCACTAATTCGTACCAACTTTGTTGACGTAATGCGGTATAACATCATCTTGCTAGTACAAAATTAATAATTGTTCTGCTTCAAAATTCTTGGAGGGAGAACTGGGAGATACTTAATACGTTAATGATTGTTAATCACTCTGAACTAAGCATCTAATTTGAGCGTCAGGACGATGTTTTAAAATTTTATAAGTGGTATATTACTACAAAATCCTACAATTGCGAAAAAACTATTTCACTAAAGTGGAATATCGCCTTCTCTAACAGCTCATTGAAAACAAGATATATAGTTTTATTTTTTCACCACACATTTGTTTTAATGGTTACTAACAGAAGAAAGTGTACGTGTACCATAGCACCCAGTAAAGCGTCTTCACTTCGATGTAGTCGCGTCTTCCAAATAAATTCTCTTCATTGGCCGTTTAATAAACAATTCTAGTGCAAGAATTGTGTTACTTACTCTCTGAACGTGGTGAATAAATTATAAAGTGGTTAACCACTGCGTTGTATTCTGTATACATCTTTACCAATTTATATGAGTTCCCTAAGGTTTAGTCCAAATATTTTATAAACAATGCGAGCAACAAATCTCGGCAAATCAATACCAAATTATGCCACATGAATTATTTAGATTCCATTACTTAGTAATTGTACGTAGATCGTGCTAACTGTATGTTAAGCAGACATGGCCCTCAATTTATTGTTAATGATGAACGCACCAAATTCATTTGGGGTAGCAAATTATAGTATCGGTATCAAACGATGAATGTGGTAATTTTAGGTGTGTATTCGACATCACATTCTCTAGCGGCGAACAGTTAGGCAACATACGCTACAAAAGCTTGAAAAATATTTATTCATCTAATATTTCATGCTGATACACGGACGCACTCCGAATATAGACTTACACAACACTGCCGTAGTTTGTGACAACAACTAATGAAACGAATGAAACTAATAAGTTTGTAAAGTAATTGAACTAGCACTAGAATACTGTTCACTCGGTTAAGGTTTTATGTGCACTAATAACGTGTAAAGAGAGCAAAGAACAACATAGGTATATTAAGTCAAATAGATACCAGATGAAAGGTCGTCGTGGTAGGCATATAGTACGGTGGCTTGCGATTCGGCCGGTACTACTAGTAGGGGTCCTTGTGGTCTGCGTTGATAGAGCTGACCCTCGATGACCTCGTATTCGGCTAGTATGCGTCGTTGACCGGGGTTGTAGGTTCTTCTTGCTCGATATCTTCCCACGAGCGAAGGAGATTCTAAGCGTGCCCGTTGACCCGTTGGACGGCCTTTACCAGGTCTAGCAGTTCACTGATTTGGATGGCGGCTAGTGTAGGAGGTGGTGGTTCGTTATCTTCGGTCTGCTTGGTTGGAGGTAGCAGACGGTCCGTCGTTGGCCTCTGGTTCGACGCTGTCCCCGGAGAGGTGGTCCGGTAGCTCGTTGTCCTTCCCGGGGCAGTGTACAACTTCAAAGTTAAACTCTTGCAGCAGACCCCACCTCTTTACAGTACCATAACCGTCTTCTTCAATCGTGTTCCAAATAACACCAATATTCTTTTGGATAACGGCCATTTTTGGTTTGAGAGCTTGACAATTTATTATTTCACCGCTTGATGGTTGCTAGGGTACACTCGATTGATTTCCTTGAAACATTGTTTACGCCTTAAACTTATAATCTGACTATCATTAAACTTGTCAACAACTAGCTTAAGATGTAAAACAAAAATTGATAAAATATCTCATAGCTCGCTTAATAGACTTACTGAAAAAGAGCAGCCCAGGCAGAATTGAGATCAGTGCTTACCAGTGGACGATTTGCTACATGAATGATATCAATGCACCATTCAACACTAATATACGATTAATAGAATCTGGTAAATAAATTGACTAATGTAATCGCGATATCATAGTTACAAAGATTTCACACATGTATAATTAAAAAAAATAGTTTGGTAGTCCTTGAGTACGTTCATAGATTGAAGGTTGTCGATCTAAGAAAAAAAGTGTATACGAACATGGGTCCCCAAACACTTCGTTTGAAGGATAAAAGTTGTTAAAATGTGAAAAAAAAATCTTTCTTTATCATGTACCAGAAGCATGTTAATGTAATTTATTCAAACTTGGTACATGGTAATAGTGCCTCTTGCTCCCTATTTTGCAGATATTAATATTTTATGGGCCACTTGACTTCATGTCAGATAGAGGTTAATAGACATGCGTTCATCATTAACAATAAATTGAGGGCCATGTCTGCTTAACATACAGTTAGCACGATCTACGTACAATTACTAAGTAATGGAATCTAAATAATTCATGTGGCATAATTTGGTATTGATTTGCCGAGATTTGTTGCTCGCATTGTTTATAAAATGTTTGGACTAAACCTTAGAGAACTCATAAATTGGTAAAGATGTATACAGATTACAACGCAGTGGTTAACCACTTTATAATTTATTCACCATGTTCAGAGTAAGTAACACAATTCTTACACTAGAATTGTTTATTAAACGGCCAATGAAGAGAATTTATTTGGAAGACGTGACTACATCGAAGAGAAGACGCTTTACTGGGTGCTATGGTACACGTACACTTTCTTCTGTTAGTAACCATTAAAACAAATGTGTGGTGAAAAAATAAAACTATATACCTTGTTTTCAGTGAGCTGTTAGAGAAGGCGATATTCCACTTTAGTGGAACAGTTTTTTCGCAATTGTAGGATTTTGTAGTAATATACCACTTATAAAATTTTAAAACATCGTCCTGACGCTCAAATTAGATGCTGAGTTCAGAGTGATTAACGATTATTAACGTATCAACTGTCTCCCAGTTCTGCGTTCAAGAATTTTGAAGCAGAACAATGATTAATTTTGTATTAGCAAGATGATGCTATACCGCATTACATCAACCGTATCAACGCGTTAGCAGTACTTGGCACTGTTGCATAAACTTTGCTTTTCATGAATCCCCTCAAAACTAAATCGCAGCTGATTTTTACAACCAGCTGATTGATCCTCATTGCCCAGCGATCAGGAAGATAAGATAAGCATTTAAAAATATTCAACAATAATTCAACATAAATACCTATTTAATCAAAGAAAATGATCAAAAAATTTTCCATTTCCTTAGACACAGATTTGAGCCCCTTTTAAAACGATTTAGACGCCTTAGTAACAATTCTTGGTCCAATTGAAGTTATGACTGCGCGAATACAATTTTTCAACTGTAGTATGTTGTCATGTCTGCATTTACATACTTTGTTTTTAACCATCTCCCAAAAGAAAAAGTTCCAGAGGGTAGATGTCTAACGAGCGAGGTTGGACCATTAGTGGCTATCACTCATCTCCAAATTTGTTGATTTCTATGAAAACTATTAGGAGCACCGTCCTGTTGGAAGTACACAGTTCTTCGCTGTTCTAAATTTATCTCATCCAAAAAGGTCTCTCTAATTCCTGTTATTGAGTTATAATTTGTTCATGCATAGCTAGACCAAAATTAAAATATTCACATATCTCAACAATGGTGTCGACTCAGGCTGTACATTCACATATTTCATAATTACTATATAGCAGACAAAACTGTTATAAATATTCTTGGCGTATTTTAGTTACAAACATATGTTATAAACAAAACCGTTATAATTACTTTTGATGTATTCTACCTTATATTATCGGACGAAAGCTAATAGAAACACTGTCTTTAGCTTTGAGATTTTCTTCATACACCTTAATCTTATAGGACTCTCGCCTTATGTGAATCTCATTTTCAAGGCCATCTTATGATATTTAGTTTGTTAAAGACCTACCTATTGTAACTAAAATATAACAACATTCAATAGTAAGCTTTAAATAAATATACGAGTGTTGTCAAGTTCTCGTAAAATGAGAAAGATTGTTATATAAAGGAAGGTATCCGCCCTTAGTTTTTGAAATACAGGATGTTAAAGTTTAAAAATAAAAACCGTTTCTGTTTAACTCTTAAGCGACTTCGATTTTATTTCTGTAATTTGCTGAACCGATATCTTTTCTCTATCAGATTCTGACGCAAAATTCATTTTCGACATTGCCAAGATATAGGAGAATGTCGTTCCCTTTTTCCCCCTATTTTTTATGACACAAACAGAGTGTTAAATATGTGGTTTAAGTAAATGAATATAATATAACCATTAACTACTTCCGTTCCTCGAAATCAATAAACTCCTAAACGACCAGAGTCGTTCAATGGGTGATCTTCTTTCATATATCACCCAACTTTGGAATAACACATCAGAAAGGTCCGGTGAAACAGTCGTAGTAGCGTTAGCTATTTCGAAGGATTTTCACCAGGTTTGTCACAAGTGCCTATTTGCCAAGCTCACCTCGTTCGGCTTATCCGATACGTTTATCAATTGGATCTCCAGTTTTTCGGAGAAGTGCGTATTTGCCAAGCTCACCTCTTTCGGCTTATCCGATACGTTCATCAATTGGATCTCCAGTTTTTCGGAGAAAAGACATTTACGCGTTGTAAAGAAATTATTGTTAACGCGGGCGTACTCCAAGGATCAGTGATAGCTCCTACACTCTTCCTGCTATACGTAAATGACCTCATTTCCTTAACAACTAACCCGATCTATTACTTTGCAGATGACAGCACCTTACATTGTAGTTCTCCTCAATTTTCCCACAACAATAAATCTAGTCAGGACGTTAAAGTGAAAATGGCAGTCTCAATCAACAGTGACTTGGAACGTGTCCTTGAATGGGGATGGAATATTCTCTACTCTACGCCGACAAAACACATGTGACCGCCAAGAAAGACTGATCATTTCCTGCTGTAAATATGAATGGCTTAGATCTAAAGTTTTCAAACTCTATTTCTATGTTAGGGATATCTGTATCATCGAACCTTTCAAGGCTTTACCGCCTTATGTCAGCCTGCAAAACAGCTACCCGTAAACTGGGTTTTCTATACAGATATAAACAGTACTTCACATCGCAACAATTACTTTTACTGTATAAGGCTCAAGTTCGACGTCATGTGGAATACAATTCACATCTCTGGGCCAGTGCTCCCCAATACTCCCCTGATATTGTAAATCGCATCCAAAAAAGAGCTATAAGGCTTATTATAAATAACCTATAGTCTCTTGAGCATAGAAGAATAGTTTCGGTTCTTTCCTTGCTCTATCGCTGTTACCATGGCAAGTGACCCTCCGAAATACACTCCCATTAATACTTTCGCAGGCCATCTTCGCTAGAAATACTCTGCTACCCCATTCACACCATAACTACGCACTAAAAATTCGATCTTGTCACACTAAACGGGCGCAATCTACATTTTTCCACACGCGACCAAATTGTGGAATGCACTGCCCAGTTCCTGTTTTCCTCCAAACTTTGACTTAATCAAATTTAAGATAGCCATTCATAAACATTTCTCAGCAGCCTAACAATGTCCCTAAGTCCTCGCAGTGTTCCTAAGTGTTTTAGCACGTTAGTTAAATTTTTAAATTTTGGTCTTCTCATTTTAAGAAAACTTAAAAATGAGAAGACCAAACAAGACGCCGCTCAACGATTAAATTACGAACTTCGACAAGTAGAAATAAAAAACGATATGGAAGAAGAACTAAACATAATTAAGAACTCAATAACGATAACAAAAGAGCAAAACTTGAAAAGAGACAAACAAAAAAGAAAACCTTGGATGACAGATCAAATACTACTTCTAATGGATAAACGAAGAATAGCAAAATCCACAAACAAAAAAGAATATGAAAACATTCATAAAGAAATAAGAAGGAAAATAAGAAACGCTAAAGAAGAATGGCTTAATGATAAATGCAAGGAAATAGAAAACTTAGAAAAACTTCATGATCATTTCAATTTACATAAAAAAGTAAAAGAAGCAGCAGGATTGTACAAACCAAGCCCTCCTGGCAAATTGATGGATGAACATGGCATATGGATAACAGACAAACAGAAAACAATAGAAAAATGGCAAGACTATATAAAAGAATTATTTCAAGATGACCGAAGTAACATAGATATACCTGAATGCATTACTGGGCCATCAATTACAACAGATGAGGTAAAGAAAGCAGTGCATAACATGAAAGACGGAAAAGTGCCTGGCCCCGATGACATACAAGTAGAACTTCTAAAACTACTAGATGACGAAAATATCAAAAGATTGACCACATTATTTAACAAAATTTACAACTCGGGAAACATCCCCACTGAATGGCTTAAATCTACGTTCATTAGCATTCCCAAGAAAACAAATTCCAAACAATGCAATGACTATCGAATAATAAGTTTGATGAGTCATTTATTGAAAGCATTCTTGAAAATATTACATCAAAGACTATACGCACGTTGTGAACAACACATGGGCCCTACACAGTTTGGTTTCAGAAGAGCAACAGGTACACGAGAAGCCTTATTTTGTACACAGGTCCTAATCCAACGATGCAGGGATGTAAATTGCGAAGTCCATATATGCTTTATTGATTATACAAAAGCATTTGATAAGGTACAACACCATAAACTTATCAAAATTTTGAAAACCATCGGAATAGATGATAGAGAACTTCGCATTATAAAAAATCTCTACTGGAATCAAACGGCGCAAATAAGATGGAAAGGAGAATTATCAAAAGTCATTGAAATCCAACGCGGCGTACGACAGGGCTGCATATTATCACCACTCCTGTTCAACATCTACTCGGAAGAAATATTTAGTAAAGCCCTACTCAATACATCGAAAGGAATTAATATAAACGGTGAGAGAATTAATAACATAAGATTTGCCGATGACACCATGATACTAGCAGAGAAAATGGAAGATCTGCAAGAATTAGTAAACAAAGTGTCACAAAGTAGTCAAGAATTTGGTATCGATATTAATATATCAAAAACTAAGTACATGGTGGTAACGAAAACATTATACCACAGAGACAACTAACTATCAATCAAAAACAGTAGAACGAGTCAACACACTCAACTACCTTGGCAGCACAATAAACGATCAATGGGACCACACATTGGAAATAAGATGTCGTATCGAAAAGCAAGAACAGCGTTTATTAGAATGTCAAAGTTATTAAAAAGCAGGGAGTTAAATTTGGAAACCAGAATTAGACTACTCCGTTGCTACATCTTTCCCGTTCTCCTGTACGGCGTAGAATCATGGACGGTGACAGAGACATCAAGCAAGAAATTAGAAGCCTTCGAGATGTGGCTGTATAGACGCATGATGCGAATATCATGGACTCAACATGTCACCAATAAAAGAGTATTAGAACAACTAGGTAAATCAACGGAAATTATGAATATAATTAAACAAAGAAAACTCGAATACCTAGGACATGTTATGAGAAATGAACAGAGATACGGACTATTACAGTTAGTTTTACAAGGGAAGATAGAGGAAAAGGGTCCGGGCAGAAGACGCATATCCTGGCTGAAAAATCTTAGAACATGGTTCTCGACAACAACAACAGGACTTTTCCGAGCAGCTACAAATAAAGTCATGATAGCTAGAATGATCGCCAACATCCGGTAACGGATCGGCACGTAAAGAAGAAGAAGTTAAATTTTAGCCTGTTCAAGAATACTATACGTAAAAAAATATTCAACATGGTCAAAGGTTATAAGCTTTCTACGCAGAAATAAACAAGGAATTGTAAAAACAGAAAATAGCTTAAATTTTCAGTTGCAAAAAAAATGGGGAGTGGACATGAAACGTACCAGCGTAGACCGGACGGTCAAATCCGAATTCTTCTTGTGTTTAGAGCAATTACCTTGTCAATTTAGAAGATTTCTATCAATGGTAACTTGATTTTTTCAAATGGAACGGCCATTTTCTCATTTTTCCATCAAATGCGGCATTTTTTTTACCTTATATAGATTTGTCGGCATCCATCTTTGGTAGATTGCTTTTGATTTCACCATTTCTGATTAATTTGCTGGTATTTTCTAATTTTTAGTTTGTATTATCTAGTAACCCGTGGAAAATAAACAAAAAACGATTCAAATTATAAAACATTATTTATTATTAAGTAGAAGAACACAAAAAACTAAATTACGACTTAAAAAGAAACAAACTACATCAAGAGCTCAAGGAAACCGATTTTCAAAACATGATTAATTTTTGGAATTGGGTAAAACAGAAGTTAAATAAAAATATACAATTTTTGGATAAGATCATGTATACAGACAAGTGTACCTACCGCCCCAATGGATTTGTTAACCAGCACAACTTTCATTATTACTCAGATGAAAACCCTCACTATTTCCGAGTTCATAGTCAAGGGAAATGGTCTATTAATGTTTGGGCATGCATATTCGGTACTTAAGTTAATGTTTCCCTATTTATTCGACGGTATACTAAATTCGAATTTGTACTGGAATTTTCTCGATAGTAACTTGTGTGGACTCCTTGAAGGTGTAACTCTCGCTCAAATTAGGGACATGTATTTTCAGCAAGATAGCGCGTCTCCACACCGTGTCCGTGTAGTAAGTGAATGGTTTAATAATTCATTTGTTGAAAAGTGGATAGGATGGACCAACACGATGGCCAGCGAGATCTCCAAATATTTCCCCGCTTGATTTCTTTTTGTGAGGGTGTTACGGAAAAAGTGAATGTGAACTATCAACCGCTGCGGAAGATATGAAAAATAGGATCCATAACGGTTTTGCAACTGTCAATACAGTAATGTTAAATAGGGTTAAAAAAATTTTTATCATAGAATTAAAATTTGCTTAAAACAAGGTGGTAGACGTTTTGAACATTTATTAAAATAACTTTCATTTTTATTTTATTTTTATTTTAGATCTTAATTTTGTTCTTTGTATTTATGTGTTTTTCTACTTAATAAATAATGTTTTATGATGTGAATCGTTTTTTGTTTATTGTCTAGGGATTACTAGATAATGCAAACAAATTAATCAGAAATTGTGAAATTAAAAGAAATCTACCGAAGATAGATACCGACTAATGTATACCGTTAGAAGCGCAAAAAAATCCCCAATTGATGCAAAAGTGAAGAAAAAAGTTAACATTGATTGAAATTTTCTAGATTGACAAAGTAATTTCTCTAAACACATTTCATGCCTAGTAACATCGCAGAGTCATGGCTGTGATCACAGCGACATTAACTTTTTTTTAGATCTACTGTTCGTAAAATGACCAATGCGGCTAAACGATTCGTTTTAGGTACTATGTGTAATACATAAAGTCTGACTAGAAGTGACCAAGCAATCCAAATATGCAATAATATACTGGGTTTACATTTAAAAAAATGCAATTTTAATACAGATCGCCCTGTATAAATTTTTCGATTCAAGTGAAAATATTTTTAGTTTGTAGCCTTAAGGATGCCCCACCACAGCAAACAAACAAACTTTAGAAAAGTTCCTTAATAAACCCACAATCTTCCACCCACGCACTATTGACCCACCCTGTATAACCTGTTATATATATTGAGAATGATTGTCGTTTTATCTAAGACCGCATGTTTGGAATACTACAACATAACCCAAATATTGACTCCTCAATTACATAAGCACTCAATCTTGATTACCACAAGTACTACATTATCTTTCCACAATTTGTTGTAATGCTCTTCTTTTATATTTTCAGTTCATTTCCTTCTGTATATATTTCCAGAGTGGTATTAGTATGGTATTTTCATGTTACCGATATAATTATTCGTCATTTTTGTACTTCATACCTGCTGCGGTCCTGTTTTGTACTTCCGCAAACGATTCATATTTTGAAAGTCAAAACGTTTTCATCTATAATCGCCACATATCTTGGAAAAAATTAGAGTTAATCCTAAAAACTTTGAATTGCTTCCAATAAGAGAAATTTACTATAATATATAATCTAATTCAATTTGAGTTAAAAAAAATATAACTTTTTCTCGTTATATCTGGATGGAATACGCACGAGTAGAATTTTGATATGGGCCAAACAGTTTTGTATAGCAGTATTAAGTTTCATTTAGCTTTTTGTTATGGAAGTAGGATTAGATTCGTATAGGAGTTATAAAAGGCTGACATTTTTTAGAACACGTAGACGGTTTCTATGGATAGTTGTCTACCCGAGTCCGTTGTGTTTGTTTCTCTGAAGTGTAAAATATTGCTTTTCCTGTTACGAAAACTTCAGCTCGATTATAATTAACGTTTTATTCTTTTATGCAAAGCTTTTCATCAAAATTAAAAAGGTGCCTGTAAATAATCGCTTTAGTAATAAAAATACATCTATACATTCAAGCTTTCCCATTCACTGTTAGGAAATAATTTAAGCCGTGTATAGGAAAAACGAAAAGGCCACGTATTTCATTCCCTCCTCAAGAGAGAGTGTGGGCTGCTTTAGCTTTCCAAGCTCCTTCAGCCACAATCATGGATCCCCAGCATACATACATATATTACGTATACAGGGTGTCCCAACGATTTGGGGGTGGAATATTACGCGTATACTGTTGATTAAAAAAAATTTTGTAACAGATTATTGTAGTCAACAACGAGGAGTATCTTGTAAAAATATTTTTGTATACACAGGATGGCCCATTTTCGAGCACTACACTAAACTTGTGTTTTTCAATAGAGCACCCGATATATTTTTATATATTTGAATTCTCTGTTAAATGCTGACGTACTATGGGTCTACAACTAACGGTTCATATTATTGACAGTTCTATGTAGAAAAATTAGTCAATTCAGTAGGTTCCTGTTCCGTCATCTTGAAAGATATTGGAGTGAAATTTTGGGATTTGTTTTTCCAATGTGTCTAGTTTTAACTTCTACATTCAGATTGCAGACTGTTTTCTCTAGATATACAGTGTGGTCCATTCTGCTTAATGTTATTATTCTCATTTTTTTAAATGGCACGCCCTGTATTTTATTACAGACTTGAATAGCATTTTTACGGACTTTCAATAGGTACTCACTTTGTACTACCTATTCCTAAGTGTTTTTGAATTATTTATAAAGTTGAAAATTGTAAAATTTTGTTACTCTTTTTGAATTTGTCACAATAGGGCCTATAAAATAAATTAAGATAATGTCATAATTCACAGAAAAACAAAAACGAAACAATGCTAATTGCAATAAAACTGTGAAGCTATACCTTTGTTTCTTAACAACTTAACAAATGAAAGCCACTTTATTATAAATAATTCGTGAATAATTATCAGATATTTACCTGCATAGTAACTTCATTAATAACTGGTTATTTGTTTAGTGTGCGGTGAATTTCTCAAAAGAAGAGCTGATTACTATGATCTATGCTTTGGGAGAAGCTGAAAGGAACTGTTTGTTGGCATCCGGGATTTATAGCTAGACATCCCAGACCTGAATCGTTTCAAATTCTTCAAGAACGATTTGAAGAGACAGGAAATTTCAAATACAAAAAAAAGAGATGTAGAAAAACTTACTGTTACAAACGAAGAAAACGAGTTAACAGTTTTATTAAGATTAGAAGAAAATCCTCACGTAACTGTTCTTCAGATTGCGGTACAAGTAGATCTGGGCAAAAGTTCAATACAAAGAATTATAAGCAAACATAAATATCACCAATACCATTTGTGCTTGCATCAAAACCTACGACTTCAAGATTTGGCAGATCGTGTCGTATTTTGCAATATTATGGAATCATAAAATTTGGAGTTCATTGTGTTCTTTAATTCCATTTTAAAGTTTATAGTTATGCTGTTCTACGAGTAAATGGTTATTAAGCGTTGCCCTATTATAGTCCAAAATGTTGTGCTGTGCCACAAAACCTACAGCAGCACATTTTTATTGTAATTAGCATTGTTTCATTTTTGTTTTTCTGTGAATTATAACATTGTGTTAATTTATTTTATAGGCCCTTGCCGCGTGTCTAACCTACCACATGACATAAAATTGGAAGAAGTTAGTTAGATCGACTAGTAACTCAGTCAAGTGGTCCTGTGACCCCAGATCACTTGGATAGCGTGGGTGTTTTGAAGTGTTGATAAAGAGTAAATACATGGTTAGGTTAGTTAGAAAGCAAGAACAAAATTGTAGACAGAAAGATAGGGAGAACAGACAAGAACCACGCGCCACGAGCTTTAAAGAAAGAAAAGACAATTTATTATTTCTTGAAAGAGAGACCCTGTAAGGCTTGAACCAGGGAAGCAACAGGAATAGCAAATAAACGACAGTTCCCTCAGCAAGCGTAATTTATTGATACATTTGCCAGCAATGAATACTATGTATCTATATTTAACAACAACACGAAGACTGAATAGTCGATATAATTTACTGTTAATATTTATTATAATGGGACGTTGATTACGTTGCCCCAAAAACTAGATAATTCATACATTCACACCGAACATGCGTTTATTTTCCCCGATAACCAAGCTAAGTATAAACCTTATCCTAATATCACGATATGAAATTCGTAATTAACATATATTTACATTTATTAACATTGGACAAGTCGCATGTACATACGAATAACTAATAAATTCCAATTATATACGAATGATCTGAACGAAACAAAATTTGTACTTAAAACTAACAACTGTAATTTAAAATCACACGGTGTCCCGCGCTGATGTTTCAAATAAATACATAAATAATACGAAATATACAACCGGTACAGACACAATGTTTTGAGTTTCTGCTACTGATCACGGTAGCGTAAATAGTAACTAAAATAATACCAAAGATGGATGCTAAATGATAACACAACACTGGGTGTTTTATGTAAAAGTTCAGTAATTGCTCTAAATTTGCTTAAAATATGTGCACAAAATATTAGCTAATGGTTTGATCAAACTATAACAGTTTTACTTTAGTGAAATCTTTACCAAAGTTAAATAGATTCAGATATCAATATGACACGGCTATTGTAACAAAGATAAATAGTTTATTAAAATTTTTTGTAAAATGGTTAATTGAAAGGCACTTCTGTGTAGATGCTTTAGTGATCCCTGCTGAAGGCAGCGTATAACGTATGATATGTTCGAAATTAAACTCAGCAATGCAATGTTTATTAATACGTACGATAATGGAATAATCTGACCTAGTGTTGAACGAATACTTGAGCCTTAGTACAGTTTAGATTCCAACATCGTATTCTCCAGTGACAATGTAATATCAACGATAACAAGACAAAAGTAATTGAAGCACAGCTACCAGTCATTTATGAGCACTTCCAGTTAAGAAAACATCGTAGCAAAACCCAAAAGCGAGGCAAATTTATTCATATAACGTTGTTTTACTTCTGTAGATCGAAGACGAGCTCTATGTGATTTAACACGATCCGGTTAAATTATAATTCTTGTTAGAAACATTATTGAATTTTCATATTTTAAACCTGAAAGAGAGATACTAATTACAACGAAGTTGAAAGAAACCGAACAAACTTACCACTTTTTGTGCGTTTCATTTTTTATATCCGCATCAATAGCGATTATGCTACTTTACAAAGTAAACAAATATCTTCTATGAAAAATTCTCATATAAAAAGGCGTTATACACCAAAGAAAACAGTAACAAGAGAAATTTTTCTAAAATGTATTCACGTCGCACAAAATGGCCGTTTCAAAAAGATCACACCTTAAGAAAAAAGGTATTCAACAGAATTTTCATATCAAATTTGGTTCTAATAAAAATGTTACCCATGTATATTTCAATAAAGAATTTTTAATAATATGAAAATTAATTAATGGTATCACCATCTAGTGGTTATTCAGCAAAGTAACAGATATCTGTAAGTAGATGAGTAAAACTAACCAGAACCCACGAACGTCGCATAGATGGCACTAGTAGGATTATTTAGAACTTTTATAAAAATGAAAAAGGTAAATACGAAAAAGAAATAATTTAATCAATTATGATTTGTAACGTAAATGGTAAAGGCAGTAAATACAGAAAATTTAGATCATTATGGTAGAGAAATAAGTAACGAGTAAACATTAAATAACAATCCTAAGTATTCAATTCACAGATACCTATTTAGTTTTGTTTTTTGAACAGTAAACAAAGAAAATTATAAAGTCGATACGAACAGATCCGATATCGATTTTTACAATTTTCAACTTTATCACTAAATAATTTAAAACACTTAGAAATAGGTAGTACAAAGTAGTATCTATTGAAAGCTCGTAAAAAATGATAATCAAATCTGTAATAAAATACAGGTTGTGCCGTTTAAAAAAAAATCAGAAAAATAACATTTAACAAAATGGACCACCCTGTATATGTAGAGAAAAGAGTCTGCAATCCTAAGATAGAAGTTAAAACCAGACACATCGGAAAAACAAATCCCAAAATTTCACCCCGATATCTTTCAAGATAGCGGGACCGGAACCTACTTAATTGACTAATTTTGCATAAAAATCTCAATAACTTAGGAACCGTTAGTTGTAGACCCATGGTACCTTATATCATTTTGATCAGCATTTAACAGAATGTAAGTATGTGAATATATATATATATATATATATATATATATATATATATATAAGCTGTTCCATTAAACAAAACATTAGTTTAGTGTAGTGCCCAAGAATAGGCCATCCTGTATATACAAAAATATTTTTTACAAGATGCTCCTCGTTGTTGACTACCATAATCTGTTATAAGATTTTTTTTAAATCAACAGTATAGGCGTAATCTTACACCCACAAATCAATGGAACACCTTGTATATGCATGGTGGTATTAAGGATAGGTGCGGTAAGGATCAGAAGGAACGGAGGAAAATACTACCCTAGCATTCACCTAAATAGCCGCACATGGTGTATGTATAAGCAGTTACCATGCCGCTACATGTGCATGAGGAAAAAACCCAGAAAAAACCTTATACAGGATAGATGGCAACGGGAGTCGAACCCATTACACCCCGAATGCTAAGCAGATTGTGTTACCACAATTCTACTACATATAGAAGGCCTTTACCTCATTAGAATGTTTCTGTTGTTTTTAGTCTTAACTAACAAAAGTGTGTTATATGTATTTCCATGTATACCGGGTCCATGATTATAGGATTCATCGATTTGGCAATGATTCGGCAGACCCTCATTTGCCACCGTCAGGTAAATAATAATCTTGTTATGCTTCGCGTTAGTCGAATTGAACTCATGTGTGCTGTGCGTTCATTGTTAATTATACGTACGCTGACTTACACTCCCGCTACTCTATCTCCTTTATTACTTTTCTTTTTCGTCTTTTTTCTTTTTAGTCGTCTCGGATATTCAGGCTATTTGAGCATTTTGTTGCATCTCTCTGTTATAACGTACTGCTGATACTGTCCTTCTGGTGTTATCATAGTTGATATTGTGTCATATTGATGTACTGAAGATGAGATTCTTGTGTTTTTCCTTATTGCTAATCGATGTTCTTCCATACTATATCCTATATGTACAGCGAAAACAAAAATTTGCTATCTTTTTTCAGTTTTGATGCAGGGACCAAAATTGAATTTTTCCAAATTACGATAGGGTCTCATCTGTTGATAAAAATTCAGGAAAAAGTGTAAAGATATTTCATGTGAAGTTTTTAGCGTAGAATCAAATGGAGTAGTCAATTTTTAAATTTGGTCACCAATAGTCGAGATGCCACATAAACTTAGTTTTTTTTTTAATGGAAGCATAGTTGGCTTTGACTTCATTAAAATCCTTATTTTATCAGCTTTTCAACAATAGGTATATAGTTTATAGAGGTTCTTTTAGAAAATTACGGAATTACAAGCGAATTTGTTAGTTTGCACTTTTGTAAGTAGGCGATGCAATAAATAAAAAAAAAATAAAATAAAACAATGAAACACAGCAAATATGTCAAAACAAAGTGAAAACTTCAGTAGTGCATTAAAACACAGATAACCAAAGTTTATTGTTGATAGTCAAAATGAATCGTTATGAAAAGTATGATATGTTGAAAATATTCATTCAGTGTGGAGAAAATTCGGAAGAAGCGGAACGTTTATACTTGGAGAGTTTCCCAGAAAGGCATCAGCATAATAAAAAGATATATAAGAGGTGAATAAACGTTAAAAGACTCTAAAGCCGCTTTTCTAACATGATTATTCTTGTTATTGCAGGCTACAAAGTAATTTAAATAATTTAGGGTCATTTACCCGACCACGTCCGAATCATTTCGATATAGCAAATCGTGAACAAGATGCCTTAAATGTTTTAGCATGTGTTGAAGCCAACCCAAATACTTCTAGTAGAGAAATTGAACAAGATGTTGGTATTTCCAACACAAAATCGCTAAAAATTTTGAAACTTTATAAATATAAACCTTATAAGATTCATATAAACCAATACCCTTATCCAAACGATCTTGAAAAACGATTACAATTTTGCCAGTTGTATATTGATAGATGTGCTGCAATGCCTAATTTTCATCAAAATATAATTTGGACAGATGAAGCTCATATAAGTAGTGCTAGTATTTTCTATCGTCACAATCATCATCACTGGGCAAATGAAAATTTACATGTAGCGGTACTTAGGCGTAATCAAGCCAGGTTTGGATTTAATGTTTGGTGTTGCTTAAAAGGGAATAAATTGCACTATTGCATTTTTGAAGGAAATCTTACCTCATATCGAGATTTAGAACTATTACGTATTGAGCTTGACGAATTCTTGGATGATTTGCCTCTATCAGAACGAGTCGGTCTTTCTTTCCAGCAAGATGGTGCTCCGGCACACAATGCTATGGTAGTGAAAAATTATTTTACCGTACGGTACGGTACGGTACGGTACGGTACGGTACCGTACAGTACAGTACAGTACAGTACAGTAAAGTACAATACAATACAATATAATATAATATAATATAATTCAATGTTATTTGAAAAGCTACCAACTTCATCCTAGACAAGAGGCAGTATGGTTTCCTGGTTAACACAGAATCATATCATTCCGATCCCATACTCTTCAAAACCGAGCTGTATGGCCTAATTAAGCCACTAAAAATACAAAAAAAAATCGAAGTAGATGAAGAAGCTACGGACACGAAATATTAAAATTACTACCATATGACTGTGAGTTTACTGAGATAGAGTTGGTACGGGCAGACGCGAAGGGATACTATGACAAGCATATTGGACGAGATGGCTGTAAATATGAGAATGTAATTGCTATGTGGAACGAAGCTTTACAGCAGTATGATGAAACCGTATGGGATAATTTTCTGCGACATACTGAAGAAACAATAAAGAGTTGACGAACTGGTTATTAACATCGGCAACTATTCTGAAAGCTCGGATGTAGATAGTGACTCCGATTAGAAAGTTTTACACTTTAAAAAACATGTTTCTACAATGTACAATTAGTAATACAGGTATGTTAGCTGATATTTGATACAATTTCTATTAGTAATGTATTTAAATAATGTAAGTACAATATATTTTGTGGTAAATGCTTCTCAATATGTTAATTCACACATTTCCCATAGAATTTATGTTCCACATTAAATGCTATTTTCGTACAAATAATAGCTACATTTTATTTAGGCACGTAACTTAACATCCATTTTGTGTATTAATGTTGCCGTCTTATTATTGGCCACCATTGCTACTGAATTGGTACCAACAATAACAAATTATGATTATGAAACGTAGCCTTGTGAGGTGTAAATAGTACGGCTCGACAGTTATTCCATTCAAATTGTTTAACTTATAAAATGAATCTCTAATGAATTGTACGATTGTTTATCAGCCACTTACAACACAACCATTCTCATGTTTTTATAATTCCTCTGCAATTAGTCAATGTTTACATTTTGTTGCATCGTTTGTAGGTAATAACCTACATAACCTTCAGGCTGCAAAAATAACGTATTAAATACCTATTAGTTTTCAAGAATATTGTTTTTCAACCGTTGCCATTACGATAATCAACGTTCTCTAATTTTTACAAAATAAATCACAATAAATAAGTCATCTCGTGGTATATTTTCTAATAAGAATTTATTATAACGAAAATAATTTTGTTACATGTCTTTCATATTACATCATATGATTGTATATGATAATGTAGCCGTAAACGTTCCTGGCGAGGACAATATTACTATATTGATGTTTCAAATTTACTTAGTAACATACTTCAAAAACATAAAATAACAAGCGCACCATACACTAAAACGTTATAAAAATGATTCGCTCAATTTACATTCTAGTACATAGATGGAAATATGGCGTTTAATAAAAATAAAGTGCAGTCTAGTACATATAACATCATTTTTCGTTGATATCAAACGTGAATGTTTGTATACTGGAATTCTCATATATTGGAAATTTCATGTAAGTTTATGTAAATAGTTATAACGTTCTAAATTGCTTCTATTTCTTTTTGAATCATATTCAGGTATGAAATAGCAATATAAATAATTTTTTGGAACTGGCTAAATAAATGTATGACGTGCAACGGAACTTACATGAAAAACCCTACAGCAGAAGCGTGATGTAACTACATGTTGGTTTCAGTAAAATTGTACTTTAAGATTATATCTGCAACATAGAAGTATCTTGGGAATTTGCTACTACTGCTAACAAACACAAAACTATCCTATTTTCATTTAATTGAGGAGTTTAGGTTAGACAGTGCTATTCATCCTTTTCATACTCGGAAAAATATATTTTATATTTTGTATTCATTCTTTTAAGTTGCAGCTTCTTACAGTTTACAAATTGTGCAACATAAATATATCTTGTAGCTACTAACTATGAATGAATACAAAACGTATTTTGTGTCAGATAGAGCCGAATTTATGTCAACCCTTGAGCATAGCAAAAATTAAATCGGATTTGAGAATTCTGCAAAGAATCGCTGTTATGGCAAAAAGTCAATTCAACAAACAACGTTACACCTATATTTAGTATAAATAAATTATTCAATTATATATAAAATGTAGCAGAATGTTATTAACACTTTAAAAAGTAACTAAAATTTTTCTAACCAAAGTGTACCCTTGAAACATCATAAAATATAGTTGAAATTATGAGAGAATTCCGATATATGGTCAGCGCTTTTATTGAAGCACTACGGTCGAACTTGCAACTTTGCCGTTTTTACACATGTTATATGACGAAGACTGAAAGAAATTTGTTGTGCATAACCACGCGGACGGTGAAGTAAAACCTACACTATACATTAAAACGTAGGTTCAATTTAAGTACAAGCGTTAGAAGAAGGTGCAAATGTGCATCGGTATGTCATATAAATGACAAATATCGACTTAAACTCATTTACGCAACGAGACTTCAATTTCTTTTATTTATATCGTTTTTAAAATGTTACAAACCTAACTAAACAAAATTGAATAAGTAAATTCATTATGACGATATAAACAATTAAGTTCTTAAAAGTAGCTAAACAATTAAAGATAATTTCTGATGAGCCCGAATACCTACATAAAATATTAATATACAATTTATATAAAATCGTTTTACTATCTAATTGTTTACGGTCCTTAATTCGGAACCTTTAATAAGCCGCTTAAATTTTAAATTATGATATTGTAACAACCCATTTTGAGTTGTATTGAAATGTACCGTAATTTATGTTCTTCGTTCACTTAGTTGTAAATATAAGAAAAAAGTTTTTAATTATTATTGAATTATAAGTATGTGGTAGGCAACTTAATTTGCATTTTGGTGTAACTTAAGTGCATATATATTCTTAAGGGTTTATACTCCCACTTTCAATTATTTTTTTCTGCTCATATTTTCGCGTAGGCGTCATCATCTGACTTCCTAAGCGTCCATTTCTTGATGGATGTTGTGTTGTTTAGGAAGCCATTTTTGGGTTTCCACCTAAATTTTGTGAAAAGTGCCACTGATTTAATGGTAAGATATTTTAACTGGTATTATATTAAAATCTAAAACATTTGCTTTTTGCAGGCACTTTTATTTCACTTTTATTTTATCTTTTTGCACATTTAATTCTATTTTAATTACCTTTTAATTTTACTTTTACGCACGCTTTCATTTTATGATTGCAATTTGGCCTTCAATGCAGACCTTAATTTTGATCACAATTTTTATTCGAACTTTCGAGAGAATGCAATAAACATTGGATTGTTCAAATTTCTTGAAGAAAAATTTATAAGAAATAAAATTCAACTTTAGTATGGTTTACAACGTACAGCATTGTTATTTCGAGATATTGTGCAATATTGGTGCAAAGATGACATCACATTTGGTTTACATTTCCGTAATCGTTTAGATACCAGAGGTTATTAAAAAGTTTGTGTACAAAAATTTTACGAACTGGTATTTATATCCATAATTTAGTAATTTAAGACTATTACAATTAGTTTTTAAGATATATTTTATATAATTCTAAATTTAACTGTTAATAAACATAGTTTGTATATTCTTTATTTTTTACATTTTGGTAAAATTTTTATTGTAAACCTCGGTTTAGTTATTCCGATCATAATTAAAAAATAACTTGGCGTCCGAGATCATGTTTATTATTTAGGTTAAGTGAAAATAACTAAGCATAAATTTGTGGTAATTAAGCAAATCAAAAGATTGAACTGGCCTATTTTAATTTACCGACTGGGGCAACGGCATTATTTTTGGTGAATGGGATGTATCTCTAGTAAGTTTAACGATCTGTTAGGAGAACATTTTTATACACCATTTATACTATTATCACACTTTATTATAATATTTTTTACATATTGGCTATTTTCAGTTATTTTTGTAACTTTTAACTATAAGGACAAAAATGAAATAATATAAACCAATTATAACCTATACACGAGTAAAGAAAGTTTATTTTCCTTCTTTAATGTACATTATTCCTAATTACTTATTGCACGAATTTAAAGACAGAGGAAGTTGTAATGCAAATCGTAGACCAATACTGGGTGAATCTTATCTAATCCGCCAAAATTAAAGGCGTGCTAGAACTCATCATTCTAAGCAAAAAAGTTCATATGTACATGGGTCCGGAAATGCTTCGTTTCCGAGATACAGGGTGTCAAAGTTGAAAAAAAAAATCGCGTTTTTGTCAATATCTTTCGACTGTTTCGAAATAGTTTCATGAAATTTCGTATACGGGGTTTTTTTGGGATGACAAATTCAAATTTGTGGTCCATTTGGTTGTCGTTTCTAGAGGCAACGATTTCGACCCCTTTAAATCGTAGCAATTTTTTTTGCTACACTGTATTCCATTTTGGACTAGAAAAATCGATTCTCCTATCTTTTCTTCTAAAAAAAGGTATATCTTAGTGATGTCGCTAGGAGCAACTCTTTCCGAGAAAAACGCTTTTAAAACTCATGATGCATACACATTTTCGGAGGGTATTTTTTTGACAGTTTTATCAATAGGAATTTTTAATTGTTACTAAGTAACTTACTTGTTTACTTATGTACTTATCTGTCTCTTTGCGTTCATTGATAATAAAATTTTAATAAAAAATCCATAATTTAATACGATAGAATGCCTAGACATACAACATGTATACTTTTAATATTAATTTTTTCTTTTTAATGTCTTTTTCTCGGAAAGGGTTGCTCCTAGCGACTTCACTAAGATATACCTTTTGTAGCAGAAAAGACAGGAGAATCGATTTTTAGTCCAAAATGGCATACAGTGTAGCACAAAAAGTTGCAAAGATTTAAAGTGGTCGAAATGGTTGGCTGGCGCCCTCTAGAAACCACAACTAAATGGACCACAAATTTGAATTTGTCATCCCAAAAAAACCTCGTATACAAAATTTCATGAAACTATTTCGAAACAGTCGAAAGATATTGAAGAAAATGCGATTTTTTTTTTCAACTTTGACACCCTGTATCTCGGAAACGAAGCATTTCCGGACCCATGTACATATGAACTTTTTTGCTTAGAATGATGAGTTCTAGTACTTCTTTAATTTTGGCGGATTAGATAAGATTTACCCTGTATATTCAAAAAATTTTAATTGCCCAGGAACTTAATTGGATTTTAATTGTATAGGTACTTCGAACTTGAAAGTTTATATCGTAATAATGAAAGTGTTTATGTTTATTTTAAAACTAAATTTCAGTTTTTTAATTTTGTGAAGTAAAGTTTGTGATTATTGTGTAAAACTGAAATTTAAAACGCTTTTCGAAACCAAAAAACCATCGAATTTCAATTTTCTTAATTAGAATTCCTTTTTGTGTACAATTATACCTGAAGGTTAATAAATAACGGAAAATAATAATTGCCAATTTGTAAAAAATATCATAATTTAAGATTTTAGCGGCTGGTTGAAGGCTGCGTATAGGAATAAACCGCATGCAATTAGATATTGTATATTAATATGTTATGTAGGTATTCGGATTCATCAGAAATTGTTTAGGTACTTTTATAAACTTAATTGTTTACATCGTCATAATGAATTTATTTATGCATATTTTAAGTAAATGAGAATTACTCAATTTAATTTAGTTAAATTTGTAACATTTTGAAAACGATATAAGTAAAAAAATTGAAATAAAGATATGCAGATGCACATTTGTACCTTCTTCTAACGCATGTACTTAAATTGAACCTACTTTTAATGTACAGTGTAGGTTTTGTCATATAACATGTGTAAAAACGACAAAGTTGCATGTTCAACCGTAGTACTTGAATAAAAGCGCTGATCCACTAATAATTTCAACTATAGCATTTATTTCATAAAGCAATAAAAATGTATAACACATTTGTGTTATATAATCGTGTATTTTTAGTATCACGTTTCTTTTTAGTATTTTACCTAGTGTTTTTATCAATAAAGCTGTGAAAAGAAACGATACGATCATGTAAAGTTTAATTGATTGATTGAAAAACCTGGAACACTGGAACTGTGGCAGGACCTGTAGCAAACAAAATACGCGACCCAGTTGACCGCTAATGATAATAACTTAGCTATTGAAACGCGTTCAGTGTTTTTTTCATTTTAATTTCAAAGCAAGTTTTCTCTTTACACACATTTTTTATATTTCTTTTTTTTTGTTGTGAGATCATGCTCATTCGTTTTAGGATTGTTACTGAGTCATTAGGAATTCTCACTTTTAAACTGTATAGTTCAAGATTTCTAGAATGTCAGCCAACCTTGAAAGTTTCTACAGTGAAATTGAATTAAGCATCGGGGTGGTATTTTCACGTTATCAAGTAATTCATAAATATAAATATAATTAAACGTATCATCAAGCTTTAGGTTTTAGTTTTATAAACAGATAAATGTTTTCCGAATATTCTAAATTGCTTATAATAAATTTAGAAAAAAAACCTTAAAAAACACTTAAAAAAACCGTTTCCAGATTCAGAAGAACCTCTTCCTAAACGCAATTAGTTTTCAAATAATTAGCATCATTGCAATTGAAATTAATTTTGTAATTGTGAAAATCTGGATAATTAGTACTGATTCTAAAGAAATAATATTGCTGTTATAAAAGTTGGTGTTTGAATTTCTAACCATTTTTTCGATTCCGATTAATATTTACCTACTTTGTTTGTAATCGTTTGTTATTACACCAATTAACATTATCCAAGCAAAGTGTATTTTCATTGTGAGTACTTTTAGTCACTTAACGACATTAATTTGAAAACTGGTTTTGTCCCGTTTGTAATAACTTTGTACTAAGTGACAAAAATTCTTGACATTAAATCGACAATTAAAATACAGGGTCCGCATTTGGGAGCTGATCCTATCAGTATCTGCTAAACCAAACTTACTATAATATTGAAAATTTGGTGACAGGGTAATGATGTTAGGGCTAACTCATCTAAAATATTTTGACGTTCGTACCACTTCCGGTTATACCGGAAGTCGGTACTTAGTCGCTTATTTTAAATGGAACACCCCGTATATTAATACATTTTTGGATTCTATGTCGAATTTTAAGGTAAGTTTGTTAAACTGAACTAGATATTCAGTCGTTTAAAAAAAAAAAATTTTTCTAAAAAAATTGACAGATGCGGTCTTAGTAATAACTCGTTAATTGTTCTGTTCCTGTCAAACAATTTGAATAAAACTTTCAGGTGTTGTAGGCAAAGGTTTATTGCAACAGTCTGCAAAAAATGACATTTGTATTTTTCATAAAAATAAAATTATGAATGTCTAAACTATCAAAAAATGCCAGTTACTCAAAAAAATCAAATGGAAACCCCTATTTTTTATTACTCAGATCGATTTAACGTCAAAAATTAAGGTAAGTTTGTTTAAAACTTTATTTGCCTAAACGTAACAGTTTCATACTTATTATCAAAAAAGTCCCAATTTTAAAATTTGTGATAAAAATGAGCTACATACTTAAATCTAGTACTCCTTGTTCGTGGTCACCATGGAAACCAAATAATTGAGAATTGAAATAAAGAAAAATATTAGAATAAGTTACTGCAAAAAATTATAAAAATTGATAATTTTGTGATTCAAAAGTCATGTTTGCCAAATAGAAATTGTCTGTCATTTTTTTCAAATTCGATATACAACATAAGTGTAAAAATTTAATACTTTATGAGTAAATCGAAAAAAACTACTTTTTACTGCGGAGGTAGTAACTACATACTTATCAGTGCATTCTTACACCATAAAGTCCCTTATTTAATATTTCTTGCTCGTAATCAAATGTGAATTAATTTACAATAAATGTTCAAAATGTTGCCCGTTAGACGCAAGACATTGTTGAACCCGTCTTATAACGGATTCATTTGTAGCCCTTTGAATTTCTTGTGGAGAAAGAGAATTGAAGGCATTTTGCACTCTTGCAATGCAATCTTCTTTAGTCGTTAGTGGTGTAGCATAAACAATATTTCTAATTCGACCCCAAAGATAAAAATCCATTGGCGTAAGATCAGGTGACCTAGGTGGCCATGGAAAGGGACCATTATTGGCAAACCAACGATCATCAAAAATTTCATAAAGTTTCATGGGAACAGCGTTGGTGTTGTGAGGGGGCGCACCGTCTTGTTGGTACCATAAATTTTCCCTTTCTAGATTTAATCGGGGTTGAATTCGAGTGTTTATTATCTCCAGATCATTTTCTCCTAGAAATTAAATTTGTAATCATAAATCGCAACAATCAATTATTTTAAACCTCTCAAATTTTTGTTGTAAAAATACACGTCAAAGATTTCGTTCTTCCGAATAGCACAAAATACATTAAAATTCCAAATTTCCTGAAGATGGCATTCGCGAATTGGATTACTATTTTCGTTATTCCAGTAATGCGAGTTTCGGCGATTAAATATGCCATTTTTCGTAAATTTAGATTCGTCCGTCCATATGATATTAGTCAAAAAATTAGAAATTTCTTGTATTTTGAGCAAAATTGTTTCACAAAATTCGATACGTTTCAAGAAATCCGCTTCTTTCAAATGTTGAACTAATTGTAAACAGTTTGGTGTAAACTTATGTTTCTTATGAATTCTTCTGATAGTTGTTGGTGTTAAGCCAATATCTGTTTTCGCGTCGTTTATGGAATTACAAGGATAGGCACGGAAATATCCTAAAGTTATAACTTCATTCTGTTCGTTATCAATAGCAGTTTTTTTGCGAGGCGCAGAGTATTTAAATGCACCAAACTGTTCCAAATTTTGAACCACACGTCTTATTGTATCTGCTGATGGTCGGGGGCGCTCAGGATAGCGTTCGATAAATGTTTTCACTGTTCGTTTTACAACTCTATGATATTCTCCGTGAATTAAAATTCATTTCAAATAATCTGTATTAGAATATTCAAGTCGAGCCATTTCATCAAGAAAAACACAAACAATTTTATTAAATTATTGACTACAAAAGAAAAACAAATTAAATAAGCATCTTTATCGTGTAATGATGCGCTGGTAAGTATGTAGTTACTACCTCCGCAGTAAAAAGTATTTTTTTTCGATTTACTCATAAAGTATTAAATTGTTACACTTATGTTGTATATCGAATTTGAAAAAAATTACTTAGAAAATTTCTATTTGGCAAAAATGACTTTTGAATCACAAAATTATCAATTTTTATAATTTTTTGCAGTAACTTATTCAAATATTTTTCTTTATTTCAATTATGAATTATTTGGTTTCCATGGTGACCACCAACAAGGAATACTAGATTTAAGTATGTAGCTCATTTTTATCACAAATTTTAAAATTGGGACTTTTTTGATAATAAGTATGAAACTGTTACGTTTAGGCAAATAAAGTTTTAAACAAACTTACCTTAATTTTTGACATTAAATCGATCTGAGTAATAAAAAATACACCTCAAAGTTTTATTCAAATTGTTTGACAGGAACAGAACAATTAACGAGTTATTACTAAGACCGCATCTGTCAATTATTTTTAGAAAAATGTTTTTTTTTAAACGACTGAAATTTCGTATTTAGTTTATTTAACAAACTTACCTTAAAATTCGACATAGAATCCAAAAATGTATTAATATACGGGGTGTTCCATTTAAAATAAATAAAAGTACCGACTTCCGTATAACCGGAAGTGGTACGAACGTGAAAATATTTTAGATGAGTTAGCCGTAACATCATTACCCTGTCACCAAATTTTCAATATTATAGTAAGTTTGGTTTAGCAGATACTCATAGGATCAGCTCCCAAAAGCGGACCCTGTATACAGTCACTTCTTTGATCAAATTATAAATCATTTTACTTATTAATACTTCTAATTATTATCTGTTTCTGTTCATTCTTTCGCATTGTTAACGCAATGACTGCCCAAACGTGTTTTAGTAAGTCGTCTTGTTTCGTTTGTTATTTTAATTTAATAAGACAGTAACATTTATTTTGTGTACCTTTTCAAAAGAAGGTTGTCGCGATACACTAGGAGAGCTTTTAAAGCCTACAATTAACCAATAACCAGGAGACGGTAAACAAAGGTATACAGGATGTGTGAGGTCATCTATTTTAGATAAGAAAAACAAAATTACTGTAACCTAACATAATTAGATTAGATAAACAAAACCACTATAACCCAAGAGAAAAAAAATTACACGAGCCGGGAATAGAACCTGCATCAAAAGCGTGGAAGCCGAATCCTACCGCTACACTACCAGCGCTCTAGTAATTTGACATTGAAAGTGATATTTAAACCGTTTATAAAATACCTGTTTATATGAGCTATGAAGACGTCACACATCGGCAGCATCCTCATCTTATGCACATCGTATGTTCCTTTGTTTACCGCCTCATCAATAACCAATAAAATTGAACCATCATTCTATACATTTCATTTCATATGTATATATCCTCTTTCAATCGATTTTTAAAAATAAATTGTTTAGAACCGCTGACCTTTCTCTTCAAAATTGATAACAAAAGTAGAGCTTATTATTCCGTTGATGGCAAACTACAATTAACGGTTCCTTTGCAGGGTTGGTACTTCGCCTGTTGTGGGTGGTATGTGTCCGTGATTTATAGTGAGGCATCTAAGGACGAAGGTTTGATCTATGTATACAAGGGTGCGCATAAACCTATAGCAGATCGAGCGCAAGTTATAGTCTTTTGGGGTGGCAACCTATGATTCAACCGTAGAGGGCGCCCAATAAGTTTTCTTAGTTACGTAGCCTGTTTAGTGTTCTTTTTATATAGGAAACCAGTTTAGAGTTAGAATAGAAAGGATTTGTAGGTATGTGGTTTCTTGATAGACTATGAGTCGTTCGTGCTTGAGGGAATCGCGACATTACGATTAACTGGAATTGAATATTGTGGTAGTAGGGATATCGAGGGAGTATGGTATGTGTTTGGTGGAGTTGACGGAGACTTCACCGGTTTGCTCAGGAAGTCTTTGGAAATAATTCGGGAGGCTCATCCACTATTCCCATGCACTGCCCAAAAAGCTGTGTCATTCGCAAACTCTGGGACGAAAGCTCCAAATTGAGTAACTCTGGGGATATGATACGCAAAAATGGTGAACAGGATAAGAGCTAAGGCAGAATCTTGCTTAATTCTAATAGTATTTACTACATTAACTCGTACTAACCGATTAAACCAGTACGACAGGAGGGGCTGAGATGTCTAGGGCACAGAATTTATCAACGAGTTGGCGTGCTAAATACTTGCTTAATACCCAGGGAGAACTCCAGATTACACTGCTTGTTTCGGTCCGAAACCGGTTACTTATTTTTTGGTTATAAACATTAAAACTTAGTGTCCACACTCACTATATCATCATTAGATTCTGTTACCGTCAATCAATTAATGTATTTTCACTAACCATCATTGAGCTACAATTTTTTTAACATCAATGGTTTTCTACAGTTTTAACTTCTATAGGAAATAGTTCGGAAATTGGCGGGTGATTTTTGCATAAACGGCATGTCAGAAAATGAATTACATTTCCGTTAATTTATAAAGCATCCCATCTATTAGGGGATTGATTATGTTGTGAATTTAAATTATTCCCACACCGGTTTATTGGGAGTTCATCATTTTTACCTGCTCAACTAGCTATCGTTTCTGAGACTTTTGATTCTCTTGTTTTAATTATAAAAGGCCGTAGCTCACCGACATTATATTTCCTGCTTTTAAATAATTGGAAATATCGTACAATTGATGGAATTGAAATCTGATTAATAGCCTTCAACGATCTGTATTCAAACAGGTCGTTACGTTTCGGTTTACGATTTCCTTTACTTACCTAAGGAACACAAATTTATTACGGGGAACATCGGTAATGCTATCTCGGAAGATTCATTTGAGATAACCGACAGAGAATCCAGTCAGGAAACCTCAACCAAAACAGGCACAGGTTGACCGTATGATAGCTACTCGCTTTCTGGTTTGGTACAGCTTTAAGTATATTTAAATTCTTTTGATTACATATTGCCTTGTGTGTACTTTTATGCTTCGACTGGACTAATTATGATTTTATGCTTACCGAATTGTACCCACTAGCAGATTTAAATTTGATTGCACACCTAAATTAATGACATTATCAAGATAATAAATAGGGAATTAATACCGAGTAACCAGTTCTAAGGAGGAAATGTTGCCTTGCTTATTGTATGCCTAACTTTTCTATTGGGGTTATTGAAGAATACTTTTAAGCTTCTATAACAAACGTTCAAATTACCAATGTACTTCTGCATGTTCACCCTTTTGTAGATGCTTTTGCAAACGCTTTTAAGTAACTTTTTTGTTTAGTTCTCAATGCAAGGAGTATACCACCTTGTAACTATATTTAAATTTATTAAGTGATTTTGACTGCTTAAAGTCTATAAATGGTAGCATTTTTTCTTTAACTATTACAGTTTATGTTTCTTTGTGTAATGAATTTAACTAACAGCTTAATTTTTTTTACTAAATAAGGGGGACTTTCCAGTTTAATGAAATCCTTGAGTTACGACTCAAGTATAAAACAAGTACTTGGATAAATACTTCAGGGTCAGTTTTTAAGCTAATTCAATAGTAATTTTTTTGTTGAAACCCTTATTGGTAATTTCATTATTTACAATGCTGATTATTTCATTAATGTGAACCAGTGATTACTTGTATTACTTATATTTAGAAAAATAAGGGAAACCTTGCTAGTATTAATTTATTTGAAATAAAAAAAAAACTTATTTTATCGTCCTCAAGACGATTGGCGCCCACTCTTTTTTTTATTATTTCCGTTAAATCCTTCCCCACGACCCGGCCTCCAAAAAAGAAGAGCTAGACGTAGAGCATTGCAACGAAAGGTAGGTAGCATGCTTGTGAATGAATTCAGTGGTGGTAAAACGTAGTGTGGCGGCGCTCCATCTTGTTCAAAAAAGAGGTCACGGTGATGCATATCGGGTTCTTCTAAATCCGGATACAACGTTATTAGAGCGGGGTGAAGTCATTTTTAAGTCTAAATATCTTGCACCAGTGAGAGTATCCAGTAAGGACCTATAACTCTTACGTCCGTCGTACCAAACGTTCAATTTTTGAGGGTTTTGGGTGTGATATTCTGTGAAGCAATTTAATGCAAATGTTGCTTCGTCGGCAAAAATTATTCTTTTTACAAAATTGGCGTTACCATAACATAATTGTTGCATTTGTTCACAAAATTCATTTCGCCGATCAAATTCATCTTCCGACAGCTCCTGAACTAAGCATGTCTTGTAGGGATAAACTGTTCTCTTTTCGACACTTTATGCACAGTAGTTCGCGCCACACTAATATTATTAGCCGCGTATGTAATGGTGATATTTTGAATTATCTTGCACTACTGATACATTATCGGATGGGCCGATGCTTCTAGATAAACAGAACCAAAATAACATAAATAATTTGCTAACACAATGTTCAACACGTTCGCTTAATTTCCTCATATTTCACAAAATAACGGTAAGTAGTTGCTAGATAAACTTACGATGGCAATGCTGCCGTCTATCAAAACACTGAACACAAGTTGCTAACGTGCGTGCAAATAATTAAAATAATTTTAACAAAATGTACAATTTAACGTTTTCTGCAAAAAAATATGGGTTGATATTTTAATAAAAATGTTGATGACCTCATATCTTTTTCTTGACAGTCCTTGTATAATAATAATGTAGTTTATTGTCAAGGATCAAGATATTGATATAGACACTGTCGTACATACAAATACAAATAACATGTAAAGTGTAAATAAACATAAGTCACAAAACAATGATAATACTACAAACAAGTATATATCTCAGACATAAAAAATAAAAATAAAAACAAATATCAATTACAGAAACTGTTGCTGGATGGTGTCGGTGTATCTGAAGAATTCATCTAAATTATAAAATATATGTTCAATTAATAAACATCTTAATTAGTGTTTAAAACATTTTTCATTTTATATGGTTTTCATGCTATCAGGCAAACATTTGAAAATTTTAAGTCCCATTACACTAGGCTCTCTAAGAGTGGAATTACAGCTTGCAAAAGGAACGTAATACTTATTTTTATTTTTAGTATTGAAGCAATGAATATCTTTACTGCAGGTGTATTATTTCTTGCGTTTAAAACATACCTTTTAAATATATATATCATAATATATATATAATATATATATATATTATATATATAATTATATGGCGACTAATGTCAATATGCGAAAATTTTTTAAAATATTTCGACAGGATTCTATACTACAAACGTTTGACATTATTCGTATAATCCGTTTTTGGGCTATAAAAACTGATTTGACATGAGAAGAGTTCCCCACAGACATATAGCATAACGTAATCGACTATCAATTTGCGCTTGGTAAATAGAGATTAGTTGTTTTGTGTCCAAAACGTTTTGAAGGTGCCTAAAAGCGTACGTTAAAGTATTTAATTTAGAGGCCAACCTGCCACAATGTAGATGGAATGAGTACTATCAAGATAAATGCGAAGAAATTTAGGGCATGAAGAGCTACCCGATATGAAATTGCCATTAACAAAGATATTTAACCTACTGGTTTTCTTTTGATGGTTATGGAACTGTGTAAGCAAAGTCGCAAAGTCTTTTCCGTATTGAAGTACAGTCCAATATCATTTATATAGTTAGCTATATTTGTTAGTAACATAGTAGATTTCGATTCAAGTAGGGTCAGAATGGAAAGTAATAGAGCGATGCTATCAGCGTACAAGATATGCTCACCACGGATTACCTCACTTATTTGATTAATATGTAAAATAAATAATACCGGGCCGAGGACAGATCCTTGAGGGATCCCCATCGCGACCGGTAATTTTTCATAAATGCTATTTGACACGTTAGTAGTATTTGAGTTTAAGCAGGAAACAAACTGGTACCAGTCAAGAAGGAGGATATCCAAGTAAGGCACACCTCTCACCCCATAGTCGTCCAAAATTTTTATAAGTTTAGAATGATTGGCACAGTCGAATCGCAAAAAAATCCTGCATGGCATTCACCTGCTTCTATATATTGCATACGTGTGTTATAAAAATTGTACAAAGCTGTGGAAGTTGATTTATCTTTCCGGAAACCGTGTTGGTTAGTCTTAAGGATATTATATCCTTCCACAAACCTTGTAAGTCGATCTAAGGAAGCATATTCAAAAACTTTTGATAAACTTTCAGATACTGTTATGGGGTCTATAGTTGACTAATGAGGAGGGATCACCCTTTTTGTAAATAGGCACCACCTTACCAGTTTTTAATCTCTCCGGAAAATTACCCGTTATAAAGGACAAATTAACCAGATAAATTAATGGGCGCAATATAAAACAAAGGCTCCTTTTAACAATAAATATCGGGATCTCATCAGAACCTGCTGAACGTTATTTTTTAATTTTGAATTAAGCAAGTTAAATAATTCAATTTCACTAAAAGGATGCAAAAAAATGTAGGCTCAATACACATTTCTTTATACTCGGACGGTGCGCATGTAGTATTTATATTTTTAACAATCTCAAGAGGAGATTCGACATAATATTTATTAAATTAGGATGCAATAATATTCAAGTCATCTACCACTTGCCCTTTAACTTTTAATTTATAGTTACAGATCTGTTTGTTAGTTCATAAACAGTATTCCATAATGCACAGTATTATCCTTGGCACCAGACATTTTCTTTTGATAGTAATTCCTTTTGGTTTTTTTAACTAGCTGTCGATGTTTTATCTTGGCTTGTGGATAAACTGAAATTAAAGCATTATAAGAATTTTTCAAATAAATAGGTCTTTAAGAGCTAAACTAGATTTTAAAACTTCGGAATTAATCCATCTTTTATTCCCGTTTTTAAGACTGAACTTACGTTTAGGAAAACTGACCTCTAAATAATGCAGCAGAATATCCTATAATGTATTAAAAGCAACTTTAAAATCATTATGGCTTTCTACTGCTGTCCAATTCTCGCTTCCAAGAGCATTTTCAAAACGCTCAACGTTAGATGTACAAAAATTCCGTTTAAAAACATATTTTTGTGATGAAAATATATTTAGTTCAAGCAGCACAAGTCTGTGGTCAGATATCTTTTTATCTAAAACACAACACGTGCCCTCATTAGAAAATTTATGAAAATTTGATCAATTAGTGACCACCAATATGGGTTTAGGCAAAGTCGTTCAACAGGCGATCTTCTTTCATATGTGACCAAGTTTGGAACAATACAGTAGAGCAGTCCGGTGAAACAGTTGTAGTCGCTTTAGATATCTCAAAGGCATTTGACCAAGTTTGGCATAAGTGTTTACTTGCCAAACTCACCTCGTTTGGGTTAAATGATACGCTCATCAACTGGGTTTCTAGTTTCCTTGATAAAAGACGAATACGTGTCGTAGTTGATGGCTTTTTTTCAAAAGAAGTTAGCATTAACGCGGGCGTACCACAGGGATCCGTTATAGCGCCTTCACTTTTTCTGCTGTACATAAACGACCATATTTCTTCAACAACTAACCCCATCCATTGCTTTGCTGACGATAGCACTCTTCACTGTAGTTCATCTCAGTCTACTCATAGTGATAATCCACCTTCTATGTCAAATCAAGAAATTAAAGCTGAAATGGCAAATTCAATCAACAAAGACATTCAACGTATTCTCGAATGGGAAGCAATAATCTAGTTAAATTTAATGCTAACAAAACTCAGTGTTGCCTTATGTCCGCCAAAAAGATCGATCATTTCCTGTTGTAAGTATGAATGGCTCAGTTCTTAAGTTTTCAGACTCTATTACTCTGTTGTATGACTGTATCTTCAAATCTCTCATGGGTTGACCATCTTCTGATCAGCTACCAAAACAGCTGCTCGTAAAATAGGCTTTTGTACAGATCTAAGCAGTACTTTACCTCTCGACAACTCCTTCTGCTGTATAAGGCCCAAATTCGGCCTCATCTGGAATATAATTCTCACCTTTGGGTTAGTGCTCCCCAATACGCTCTCGATATCGTTGATCGTATTCAAAAGAGCGATTAGGCTTATAAATGACCCGTCCTTAACTTCTCACATACAGTCCCTTGAGCATAGAAGGATGGTTTCAGTTCTTTCTTTGTATTATCGTTATTACAACGGCTATTGTGCTGGTGAATTACATTCTTTGAGACCATCTCCGGTATCTTTGCGAGAAACACTCGGTTCCTCATTCACATCATCAGTATGCAGTACAAATCTCCACTTGTCGTACCAAACGGGCGCAATCCACATTTTTCTACACGGTTCTAAACTCTGGAATGATCTCCCTAGTTCTTGTTTTCCTCTCACTTATGATATGAGAAAATTTAAGGTAGCTGTTCATAGGCATCTATTGGCAATTCATTATCCCTCTATCCATCCTCCTAAGTGTTCCTGAGTGCTTTAGCACGATAGGCCTTATTTAGCCTGTTCAGGTCCACAATCATAAAAAAAAAAAAAATTATAGTCGAGGGCGAACGTGAGATGATTCGTGTGGGCCAATTTGCTATCGGCTTACAATTGTAACCGGCCAACAAATTGCATAATATTTTAAAAGATTTGTTTTTATACCTGTCGAAATTGAAAGTACTGAAAATTAAAATATTCATAGTTGAGTTGTAAACATTTTCGGGAACACACGTTAAGTTGTTAAAGAAAATGTTTTCATCGCCAGAAGGAGGTCTATAACAATTTAGAAGTATGTAATTCTGATTACTTACTTTAAATGAAACAGCGCAGTGTTTTTTAACACGGTACTTATTCAAATCAATTGATGAAGCACACTACCGCAAGTACGCAATTTTCTACAGCAATAATTTACTAGTTCGTATCCATCAATGACACAATTCTCTTAAACATTTAACTCTACACCTATTTCAACTAGACACAAAAAAATACAGGTTACCAAAATTACAAATTTCAGTTTGAAATAAATCTTGGTTATATGAGTTAATGGTATTTATATTGGGTATTAAAAGACTATGATTAAAACAAGCATTTTCTAAGTTTTGCGGACCACCTCCGAGTTGCGTCGGTAAAAACCGTACTAATTGCTGCTCCGCATGGCCAAATATCCGGATTCATAGCATCCTTAAAGCTTTTCTCGTAAATTGAAACTTTAAAGGAAGCATATAAATCAGGTTTTCTTGATGGAAGGGTTTCACATTGTACTTCAGGAAATGTTTCTTTCAGGCTATTTATTAAACTTTCAACAGTAGTTTCAGGATTTACCAGCACATATGTAAATTAACACACCTAGGGACGCCCTGGATTATCATTTGTATTACTGCTACCGATTACCACATTTCTATTACGTTTTTTCCCGGTTAGGTACCATCTCCCAGTCTGGTTTTTTAAGCGATGGCACAAGCTCTTTTTCATCATAATGAATTAAAATAATTGGCAAGTGTTTAACGGTAGTACGTACAAGGTCACTCGTAGTCTTAGTAGCCTTATTTTTTTTTGATTTAAGACGTTGTGATTACTTGAAGATTGTTTCTCATTGTTTACAGTTTTGTCAGTCATTTAAATTAATTTCGTTTGGAAATCTTGTAACGGTATAAACGGGTGGTAGAACGGGATTACAGATAAATTGGCCTTTTTGCCCCGACTAGCCAGCGTATGGGTGTAGGTCAGGTGTTGAAAAATTTTGCGCATCCAGAATAGTAAATCGTACGTAAGTCACAATAGGGGCTGAAGACAAAATCAATTCGGTTTGGGCGCCAGAATGTTTGGTAGTCAAAATAAGGGTTGTCGTGCCAAAATTACGAGTACATAGCGTGTCTAAACATACAAAAAACATGCGCTTACCTATCCGCAATCAATCCCAGGTGTGCTGGACAGCAACTCAGCAAACCACCTGAAATAGGGCTTCAAAAACACAACACGCTTGTCAAATAAAAGCGTGATAAACACTCAATAAATTTACGTTACTACACCTCAGTGTAAATAATAAGGCATTAAATAATAATCCAAACAAAACAAAAAAATCTATAGAATGAACTCTAAATGAATTAATACTCAACTAAAAATCAAATAAAATACTAAATATTAATAACGCTATTACTCAATAAAATCAAAAAAACTAACTTCGTTACGTTAAAAACTAAATTACCGGTAACTTGCAATTACTCAATAAATTTTAAGTTCGCAAAAAAAAAACGGTTATGTAACACAAAAGAAGGGTGTTTACAGAATTAAACACATTTATGAAAACTAACAAAGCTATAATAAGATTAATAAAAATGATAAATACAAAAAAATGTATACATACGATAATGCGTATAAACAAAAAAATACAAATACTTAAAAGGCGACAGGATGTCTGATTTACGCCAGTCTAAATCGTTTAACCTATAAAGATATAATTCGTGGATAATATACCACACTACAATAGGGTCGATTGCCCTTTAATACCAAAATAAAAAGTGTGAAGGCGGAGCGTCAAAACTATAATTAATTACGCTAAACAAATTTAAACAACAACTTACTTTAACCAAAAAAAAATGACCCCGCTTTCAAACTTTCATAAACACAAAAAAATAAATCGAAACACACAAAATCTTCAAAATTTTCAATAAAAAACACAATATTATATTACCTTACGGTCTAGAATTACACCTCTTCTGTGTTACAATATAAGTGGAAGATAACCAGGTGGTGGGTTACGGCTATGACGGAAATGAAATCTCCCTGCTCTGGCAAAATGATGAATAAAATGTTGACTATTGTTCATTATACACAAACAATTTCTTGACTAAACTCGTTAAATGTTACTGTATCAATTACTAACTTCTTTTAAAATATTAATATGAGCGTTCAAATGACTTGATAACTTTTAGCTTTAATTGGCTTTATTTCCACTAGTAATCCAAAATGTTAATAACTGCTTTAAATAACTATAAATTTTAATATATTGCGAAAGTTTCTTTATCTTTACACACGCTTTGTACGATAAATAGGTGGCACTGCAAGAACGATGATTTTAAAATCCGCAGAAGCGATATAAACCAAAGAGGTCACTGAAGCACTATACAACACGACGATGTCCTCTAGGTAACTTTACGTAAAACCGAAATCGGCACTAGGTATAATCCTTTGGTGATGAACAATTTTAGTAAAATCCCTTTCACAGGTATTCTTCAGGAGTAGCTAAACTACCCTTACTACACAAGTACGTTCGTTAAACACCACAAGGTCCCAAAATATCAACGTTCTAAACCACCCCCTTAAAGCGTAACAATAAACGGCAACGTATACTACTCGAAAGCACGATCAGTTTTAGAATCCCACAAATTATTAACAAATTCCATCTTGGATTTTTAATCCCACTACTCGCAAAAAATCTTATCTAATTGAATTCCACCAATTAAAAAACGGAAGGGGAAAATATGGTACCCCAATACATAAATTTCGTTTACGTCCGTAAGGACTCGGTAAATTTTCAAAAACTCAAACGTCAGCAAAAGTATCCTGTACAGCCTCTGTATGTTTACCTTAAAGTACGAACAATAAGGCCCACATGTAATCTCTATGACTCAAAACCAGCATATTCACTATTACACTGAACAACTATACTTAAGCGTCTTTATGTCGCTAACATGACATCATACACAGATAAATCAACACTATTTATTTAAATTACTTAATCTTCTATTATATTTTACGGAAATCAAACGAAATGAACGTTAATTAAACTTAAATACAACTATTTACAAATAAACGTTAATCAAACTTCTATAAACGGGAAATAATAAGGAAAAACAACCTAAATTTCGGAATAATAATTTCACAAACAAAGAATCTAAAGCTCGCCATACACACTCCATGCCTAAAGGTCGTTACACACGTTAAACACAAATTCATCTATAAAACTAAACTTGACAAAAAAAAATATGTATATACGGAATCTAACTAAGCGAATAAAACTACAAACAAAATTACCCACTACGTATACAGGGTGTTCAAAATACCCTGACAACCTTTTGTTTTTACTCACGTTTGCGGCGCTTGGTTCAGGTGTAACCTTAGATAAAATATCTACTTGATTATTCAATATACGGATTTGTTCATTTAATCCATAAATAATCGCGTCTTTTTGTTTAATAATATAGTTAAACGCACTTACGTCTATCTTATTGTTATCGTCCGATAACTCTGTTTATTCAAAATGCAGATGTATGGTCTATTACAAATTCAAACAAATCGCGTTATCTTCTACAAAAAGTACATTACTTAATTTAGTCCATAACTAATGTGAAAATAATTGTCATATTTTGAACATTTATGTCCATTAGCTAACTTAGATTTTCAGTTTACACCGGGAGCCAGGTACGACACTACTTGCACCTCCCGCCATACTTCCAATTCATCTTTTATGTAAAAAAAATTCTAACTTGAAAATAAAAATCGACAGGTCTTAGCGTTTTCTTCCTAAACGAATTTTATTTGAATTTATCCGCTACTTTACGAACGCACTGTATATAATTTTGGTATTTTTATTCACATTTGGATAAATTACTACCCACATTAAGACCTATTTTGTCAACTTTAATTAGAGCGTAATAAGTGTTTGGTTATTGTTCTGGAAGACCACTACTTTTAAATATTTCTTTCTAAATACATAAGCTAAACGTTTTCTAGACACCTTCCTGCTCTATTTATCACTTTCATTTCTTTTTATTATTCTTGACCAAAAACATAGTTAAAAGTTACTTGAGCATAACCTCATTTTTCATTAATATCTGACAAAACGTGAAAACCTCGTCGAGTGTGTCTTCTATGCAATCATAAACCTGACAAAACGTTTACTGGATGTAGAGATATCTATGACTAGGACAACATTAAAAATAAACAAACCATGTTATTGTGTCCGAAGAAAACGGAAATATGATACTTTCCAATTTTAGTATTTACATAAAGCAATTCAATTACAATATATGTTACGT
Organism: Vesta saturnalis; assembly: GCA_036346205.1. Taxonomy (NCBI): domain Eukaryota; kingdom Metazoa; phylum Arthropoda; class Insecta; order Coleoptera; family Lampyridae; genus Vesta; species Vesta saturnalis. The sequence goes on along the minus strand of JARFJB010000610.1, from coordinate 1,129,661 downwards.
TAATTTCATTTTCAGATAGAATTAAAATAAAAACATGAAACATCTTATTAAATATCAAATCAATATGTTTATGACCACATTATTTGTTTTTCAATTCGTGTTAGTCAATTTGTGTGCAGATAGCGCTGGGACAGATAACGCAATTACGTTTTGGTATATTCCACTATTGGAAACCTTCATTTACATAGGTTTTATCATACATATATACGTGCTTTTGCTTCCTACGTCAATATTTTTAAAAGAACCTTCATTTTTAGCTAAATTTGTATTTGAAACGTTCGTACTTAAATTAGTTAATAAAACGTTAATACAAATTTAATATTAAAGTACCATTTTAGTTGCAGTTGTCATGCTTTGTGTAGGACACATGCCTCACGTGTGCTTTACATGTTTTACTGCAAAATGTAAGTAAACATAGAAAATATATGTCACGTTACGTAATTTTAGTTTTGAGGTGAAAAACTAAGTAAAGTTAAAAATAAAAAATTATTTGCTATTTTTTCCTATTATATATGGTACTAAGTCACCCGTCGAACTTCGTACCGCCTTAGAAATAAATAATTTGTCAAAGTTCGTAATTGTCAAAAAGCGAAATTAATTTTACGACTAAAATTATAAAGAGGTATTTTTTTTAATAATAATTTCCTTGCAATTTCTTTATGTTTTCTCACCTTTTAAACCTGCCTTAGACTTCTACAAATATTTAAAAACCAAAATTAGCCAAATCTGTCCAGCCGTTCTCGAGTTTAGTAAGACTCACAAACGTCAATTCATTTATATATGTATATATATATATATATATATATATATATATATATATATATATATATATATATATTGCGATGGCTATATTAATTTAGATTGATTTAGAATGCACTAACTTTATATTATTTTAATCTTTAAATCAATCTTTGGGGATAGGGTTCTATATCTTGAATTAAAATTGGCAAATAAAATGAATATATTTTAACTCTTATTATTATAAAAATTTAAACCTTTTCAAATCTTTTTCGTGAAATCAAGAGAAATTTCATTTCACACATAGAAATATACATATTAATAATTAAATTGTAATATGTAATTAATAGTTTAAATGTGAAACAGACTTCGTTGAAATTTGCACAAATTACCCACGCGTTTCGTCCTTGCTAACTTAAATAAATGCAGCCTGTCAAAAATTTCACCAAAAATCTAAAATTAGTGAGTACAATTTCGATTTTCTTCAAAGTAAAATTATTATTTTTATAATTACACCTGTTCATTCACTTTTCAGATATTGATACATGTTGTCGCACAAACATTTATACATAATCAAACAAAAAACATGAATACAGGACATCAAAAGAATAAGCAATGCAATAGTTGGGTTACGATAGAAAAATTTAACTCACATGTGTTGTTGCAATTTCCAAAGAATGGTCACATTAGGCTTGTTCCATATTAAACATTGGACGTAGACTTCTTTCCATGTATATATGATATTGCCTTGCTGTTGAAATTGGTGCTGCTTATATTCCATAACTTCATCCAAATCCATTAACTGGTGATAAATCTTCCTCGTGGTAAATACGATGTACTTATATAATGTGCTCATTTACTTTCAGACAAGCACTTTTATTTTATTTGTATATTTAAATGTTGATCTAAATATTTAATAATTTTTCGGATTAAACTTGTATTTTATTCTTATATAAAATTTTTTATTTACTTGAACTTTTATTTTAGATGCCGTTATGAAGTTAAATTTATTTTATAATCTCCATCACTTTCAAAAAATAAACATCACATCCAATATAACTGAATGATTTTATTGACAAAAAAAATGCACATCACCCGATGTTTAAACACTGTTTCGAAATGAAACAATTACAATATTATCGATAATTATAATCGGTAACGTTAGTTTTAAATTTTTTTATAGGTTAAAACAATTGTTTCTGAAATCTGAACTCTACGTTGATCGCGTTTCAAATCCGAAAATGTTAACGAAATTTTTAACTTACATGTTAACAAAAGCACTACTAGCACTATGACTTGTTAGTCACTAAAAATTACAAAGGCAAAAGAGCGAGAACTCAGGAGCAATTCCTTTTATACTTTTCTCATGGATACCAAACTTTCAATTTTTTTTCTACATTACATACAATAGATCCCATCATCTGATTGGTCTAAACAAAATTGTTAGATTAACTAAAATACAAATTATGCCATAACTTTTTCAAATCAATTCGGATTTGCTTTTAAAATACATTTTTGGAATCAGGGAAACTTTATACATAAAAAGACATCTTACATGCCCTATTTCGCTTCAAGAATTTACATTTTGACAAACTAAAATCTAAATTTACTAATATCTAACAAATTTTATATTTTACAACTAAACTAATTTCATATTCAAATTCTACATAAAAAAACTGTATAAGAATACACCTATTTCAACCCATTTTACCTAGTTTTAACAAAATTTCCACTTTAATATCTTAATTTTCTAACTTTATGTTCACATTACATATTTACTGTTCATTTCTTTGTGAAAATGAGAGAAACCTACTATTATATGCTTTTATAATTTATTCTAAACTTATCCTATCCTAAAAAAACTATAAATTTGTAAAATTCTTAAATATAGTACTTAACCTAACTTTATATAATTTACTTTTAAATTGCGTTTTAAACGTCTAAATCACTTGAAATGTTTATCTATTACGTCCTTATATAAGTCTCTAACACAATTACTGTTTATTCGTATTCCATAGTTCATAATTTTGTCTTTTCACATTTCCATGTTGTTAACACATTTTGTAAATTTTTGTATACAAATTGTATTTATATTGTAAATATCACATGGCAAAAATGTTGTTCATGTTCGTAGCTATGTTTCCAAGTCACTACCACTTCTTATGCACCTTTTAAACACTTTGTCTGTGAATTATCAATATACTCTGTTCGTACCATAACCCTTTTTTATAGTTCGCAGAGCTTATGCATTGTACCTATTTCTATACACGTTCTACACATTAGAATTATCGTACTTCAAGTAATCAATATCTGTCACGTGTTTAAATTACTTAAATAATTTTATTAAAGTGTGAAATTACTTAAATATGTTAAACGAAACTAATCGTACACACTAATATGAATCGTGTTGACCTTTTTCACATGCTACTGGTGTAGCTCATTGCTTTTATGAATATAACAACATTGTGCATACCCGACAAAGCCTGTTTTGTTGCATCAAAACCATATTTTTACACTCTTATACTATTTTTTTCTCATAATGAACTGTATACTTCTTCAGTTTTATTTAAACTTGCATACTATACAGAATTTAAGCTCGATAAACTCTAGCCCCTTTATTATGCATATTTCTAACCATCCCAATATATATATATATATATATATATATATATATATATATATATATATATATATATATATATATAATATATATATATATATATATATATATATATATATATATATATATATATATATATATATATAAGATTGATAAAGTACCATGTCGCCTCAAAAAGTGTTATAAAGTGTACATTGTCTCATATATAACGCTGTCGCCTCACTTTGGTGAGGTGACAATTCACATGAAACTTTCACAGAATGTTCCTGGTACATTCTTTAGTCGATCTGTGAAATTTCGTTTTGAGGCCACAGGGATAAGTCACTATTTTTCCTCTCCTAGTTTGGCTATATATCACTGGCGCTAGTATCGTTGTTTCTGGTGTTACGCTGTACGATGTCATTAGCATATAAATGATGCTTTCGCGTTACGTTTTACGTTCTATAGCAATTTGACAACGCCGGAAAGCGGTGATGAATACATATTTTCTATTGAGACAAAATGTAAAACTGCCTACTATTCAGTTCTCTTCTTAAATTCATATTTTTGAAGTCACAAAAGAGTACTTTTAGTTAAAGATTGTTCAGTATTTTTTGAAGGTGTGTGGTTTTGACATAGTTGTAAACTGAACCAGTTATTCCATATATTTTTAAAATTTATTTTATTTAGAACATATTGCATTTTTGATTCTTTTTAATATAAAAACTCTGAAGATTCTTAATAAAAATATTGATAATGTAGTACATTATTTTAGCTGACTACTACCCTATCAGTTTAACTTTGTAAAATGTAGACTCTTAGTTTTATTAGAAATTAGTACTCATGTACCATGCAAACGTTGTGTTTTTTAAATTAAACAACCTCTATTTTATTGCACTTTTAAAATATCACTCAAGAGCTGTTGCTAGTAAACTAAATACTATGTATCTGAAGTAACTATTTGCAGAGCTATAGAGTGTTAATAATGCCTATTTTTCTGCTTTAAGTCATTTTGTGTTAAAATCTTCAATATTTAACAAAACTGTATAGGTACATATCCCTATCGTAACTTTTTATTATTATTATTGTTATTTATGAATGGTGCCACAAAATTTTGTTAATTTTCGATCCCTTTGTATCAATGTGTCTTTAGCCTCAATCAAAAACCGAAAAAATTAAAATAGGAAATGTAAGCAATTTTCCATTCAGTGATTTTGACACAATCATGATTTGAAACAGAAAATATGTAATTTTTACATGTAGCTGGTAACTATCGTGTCAACAATTGATGTTAAAGTTCTTAAAATACTTAGGATGGAAAAACCCTTAAAACTTATTTCTTGGTAATCATCATTTACCTAAAATTCACGAAGGTTAGATAAACTATTCCTGAGTTAATAACAAAGAAAAGATTAAACTTCTTTTCAATCAGGGATAAGTTTGAAGAGATTTAAATAAGCCCCTTTAAGAGTAAGGTATATCCAAAGATAATAAGACAATAGAAAGTCAACAAACCACTTACTATTCAAGGTTAAACAAAGGCAATCGAAAAATTTTTATCTTGGGTATTTCAGATTTTACCTGCTTTAAAATTTCTTACCCTTCTAATATTGTCATAATACTATAAAAGCAGAACACTCCATCAAGTTACCATTTTATTGTGAATGTCTTAGAACAATTCAAAAAGTGTTTCTATAAAATTTTCGAAACACAACAGTTTTTAGTTTTCTACAACATAGTGTATATTTAGTATGACGTCAAACAAAAACAGCAGTTATTTATTTAAAAAGTAATTTAGTTACAGTCGCGCGGCCAAAGAATGCCTGAACGTTGGATGCGCATTCGTAACTTCAAGTCTCTTAACCCATTACAGCCCAGCGTCCCATATATTGTCTTAAAACCACAGAACTTGTAATATACCATTTCTGAGAATGCAAGCTAAGCGGCAGTGATTTTATCATTCATCACTCTTCTATGAACCCTTACTTTGAATTTCTGTCGTCAGGTAGCCAGTGGCTCTCTTTGTTCCAAAGTTATAATTTTGTCTTCACGTATTTTGATCGAAATATGGATATTGAGTAATATTACTTTTTCAAATAAAAAAAATCCATTGAAATATGTTTAGAAATGATGTATGTTTATTGATCGATAATAATTGTCTTTAAAAAAATGTAGTCAAAGCTATTCATGACTAAAGTGCAGAGTACCACTTTTGATACGCTGGGCACTTGTGATAGCGTGTTTTTTCAATTCTGTATTTTCACTAAATAACAAGTTTTTGCTCTCAGACAGTAACTTAGAGGAAGAATTATACAATATCCGATAATACTATATGACATTTTGATATTAGCCCTTACAAATGTCTTATTTGCAGCCTTGCAGCAATTCTCGAACCAGGTTTTTCAGTTCAGGAAGCCCTGGAAATATTACTGGCTGATGATGAAGAAGAATTTGAAGGCGATCTTTTTATTGCACCACCTGAACCTTCTTTAGTTAGTGATGAGGATTCCGGTGATGAAGATTCTGGAGGAGATTTTAACAATTTTAATAGAAACCCGCTATTAGCTGATGTCGAATTGAGACCACGAGTTTTGACAAATCGTTTGCCAGATACAGGTAGAAAACAGGACTACACAATAGGTGACCTTATGTGTTTACCGAGAGAATTTCCTAGCCAAACTATGAAAGGCATTCTTCGAAATCAATTGTTGAATTATTTGAATCATTTATCGACGATGACTTGATCGATTTTTTAGTAGTAGAGACAAATAGATATGCATCCTTTTTGAATTCTACACCAAAAATTATTGGACAAGAAAAAAAGTTTTATTGGTATTTTACTCTTGAGTGGCTATAATAGAGTCCCTTGCAAAAGAATGCATTGGGAGCATCACGAAGATGGATTCAACCCATTGGTTTCTAACGCAATGAGAAGAAATCGTTTTGAGCAAATTCTACGATTTTTATATTTTGCGAACAACGAACAATTCATTCCTGGTGGTGATAAAATTTGGAAAATCCGACGAATAGTAAATAGACTGAAAAAGTTTATATAAAATTTTGTTCCACTGCAAAATTTATCATTTGATGAGAGTATGGTAAAATACTACGGTAGACATGGAATAAAGCAGTTTATCAGAGGTAAACCGATCCGGTTTGGATACAAGTATGGTCCCTAAATACGAGTAAGGGTTATTTGATAGATTTTGAAGTGTACCAAGGAAAATCAGTTTCAACCAATGAAGAAATAGAAAAATCGATTGGGAAAGCTGCAGCACCGTTAATAAAATGATAAAGAACTTGAACATCTAAAATCTCCGTTTTAATTTTCATTTTGACAGTCTATTTACAAGCTTCAATTTACTCAAATATCTGGCGGACAATGGATTTGGTGGTTGTGGAACAATAAGGAGAACCGAATCCCAAAACCCTGTCAATGCCTACAAAAGACAAATTTATGAAGAAAGACAGAGGACACTTTGAAAATGTTATAAGCAAAACTGATGGTATATTATTATGTAAATGGAAGGACAATTCAGTAGTAAATGTTGCATCAAATATTTATGGTGTGAACCCAATTACCAATGTAAAAGATATTCGCAGAAACACAAGGCTCAAATACAGATGCCTAGGCCATTTATTTTTGCTAGGTATAATACATCCATGGCGGAACTGATCGGATGGATGAAAACATTGCAAATTATCTAATTAAGATACGCAACAAGAAATGGTACTTGACATTATTTTCCTGGTTAATTGATGCTTCCGTACACAATGCTTGGTTCTTATACCTCACTCAGTACGTGATGTTCCCAATTACAATTTCGGAGAAATCGTTTTGACATACCTGAAATTATATGCAACATTACCGAAGGGCCAGGAAGATCTTCAAAATCTTTAGAAGCTCAACAAGTTCTGGCATATGACAGAAGAGACCATTTGGTACAGAAAATACCAGATAACAAACGAAGACGTTGTGCTGGTCCGGAATGTTCCACTAAAGCTCGTACAATGTGTGGTAAATGTGACATAGGACTGTGTATTGACTGTTTTATCTTTATCACGCTAAATAACTTCGATTATTTTATTGTTTGACATATGTAGCTGTAGTTTTAGCAAAGAAGCATTAAAGTGTTTACATATCAATACATTCTTCCCTATTATTGTGTATTTCTTTTGTACTGATGTCTGTTTCTTTTATACTAATGAATATCCATTATATAAGAACTAGCTCCGTAAGTGCTTAGCGGACCATATATGGTACGGTTTCTGGGGTTATGGAGGTAACAAATTTAAAAAAATTTTTGGGTCATTTGAGACCCTAATCACTAAGCCGTATTAAGGAAAGAATAATTGCAAACATTTTTTTCTGGGCAGTAATGGGTTAAGCAGTAGTGGCGTCCCACCAAAAGCGGTTCCGTTTATTATCATGTATTACACTAATTAATTATTTATTTCTGTTATTAATTTACATACGTTCTTGTTAATTTAACTTTATTACAATTATTGCAACAAAACGACAGTGAACCATTTTGTGTCCTATGTGAATTTTAAAGCTCATAATACTCAAATTTATTAGACAAGTGTGTATAAACAACAAATACTTTCACAATACATAGTAAAATAAATAAGTAGTTCTGCGGCGCATGTAATGCTAATGGCATTTGCTTAAATTCTCGTTAAAGAAATCCTAATAGTTGATATTCCTTAGTATCATTAACAACAGATTAGATATTCAAAATTTTTTATTAGTTAGTTCGTTCAACTGTGATTTAAAAAGCAGGAGAAATCCTGAATAATACTCTTAAATACAGCCTATTCTGTTTCTATAATTAAAATCGAACTTATACTTTTTGATTTTCATAAACGATTAAACTGTTGTGTTCATTTGTAATTCAAATATAAAATATTACTTGTCAACATGGTTATTTTTTTTTTAAAATGTTTAAACTATTACTGTTCATATGTAATTCAAATAAATAAAATATTTTAAAATTTCTTGTGGTTTGGGAGAATAATTGAAAACGGACCCGCCACTGGTAATGCTTTAGTCGCTATTGCGTTAACGAGTGAATGCCGAACATCCATGCGGACACGAGGCATTCTTTGGCGCGGACTGTAGTGAATAAGTGAATATTGATAACAACACACAAGAAAAACGAAAGATTTTCAAGAAAGAAGAATACTAGCTATACTTCAGGTACATATAAATTTTACTAATCATAATAAATATCATTTTGTGTACAAAATTTTTTTAAAAAAGGAAAATTTAAAAAAAATTGAAATTTTTTCTATCTATTTAAACAAAACAGTTATTTTTTATATTTAGATTATTTTTTTTTTAAAAATGTATATCACTTTCAGAGATCTCAGAAGAATGTTTTGTTAAAAGTTTTATTTTTAAAATTAGGTCTTATATTAAAAATTTAAAATGTCCATCGTTTTGGGTGTTCAGAAAATATAACCTATAGACACATAATTTTTTAATGATTGTACAATTATTTTATTCAGAAGGAAGATTTTTAAAATATCCAGTGGTTTTTTGAGAATGATACATAATTTGTTACTATACTATACTGATTTTCCGGCATATAAGGTTAATCTAAATTCTAAAAACATTTTTTTATACAAAGTATTTCTAAATTGATGAGAAAGATTTTAAGGAAAATTTTCAGTAAAATTAATGGTAGTTTTCATATAACTTTTTGTTTAAACCCTTTCAAGTTACAGCCCTTTAAAATTTATTTATCCAAACGAATAAATTTTAATAATGAAAGTTCAGATAATTGATGTAAAAAAAATATTTTGACACTGCCGTCTTAATTTTATGTAATAAATAATCCGTAGATTTAGGTAGTACAGGCTATTATTTTATTTTTGTGATTAAACTGAACAAGCAAAGATACAAAAAAAAAGGGTGTATAAATAAGACCATAAATTTGAGGATCGGTAGCTCGTTTCAAAATATTGTAAAAAATCAATTTTCTAACCTTGTTAGTTTGCAGGGTGATAAAAGCTGCAGAGGAAATATACATTTTGTTGCATGTCTTCTCGGGGATAGAAATAAAATTCAAATTTTTTATACGTCCTAGTCTTCAAAACACATCGACAGTATTAATTTTGTCAAGTTCTAATTAGTCAGTGGTGTTACCATTCAAACTTTTTACACCATATTCCTGAAACACCCTTTTTTAAAATTTTCTACATAAAGGTATTTGTTGAACTGCTACAACATTTTCAAGTTATTTTTTTTTATTGCCCTTTTTTATAAATTTTTCTTAATTTAGACTATTGCAAAAATTAAAAATCTTAAAATTTAATACCTTTTTTAAAAATTTATTAAACAGTAAAATTGCAGACAAAATTTTAAAAAACAGGCGTTTAAAAGTGGTGAAATAAATGTTTACGAACCCTGATACCACGCCACTATTTTTGACAATTTAATTCGATGTGTTTTGAAACTAACGTTCAAAAATTTAAGTTATTTTCTATAAAATAAAATATAATTTGTATTTCCCACCCTTTATCCCTGTATCTACAAAAAACCATTAGAGAAAATTGTATTTAATTTTAAATATTTTTGAACCCCCTTAAATTTACGGACAACCCTTATATTGAATGAATTTTTTATTAAAACAATATTTTAAACAAATTGTTGGTAAACTATTCTTTACAATTACCAAAATTGTAGATAAAATAAAAATTCTGTTCTTTATACCCGATGCTTAAAATGTGGTAAAATGTAGTTGTTTCTATTTCAAATCAGTTATATTTTAAACTTATAAAATTTAGATGCATTCTGTTAAAAAATTATTAAAATTATACTTCTAATGACCGTAATGATATATTTTTAAATTTTAGTTTTTTGCGGTCAAACATTTAAAACTAATAATAAAAAAAGTTTTTTTTCCTTCCCAATTTATTTAATACCCATCTTCAAGAGTCCTAGTAAACTAAAATACAGACGTGAAAATTTTTTAATAATAAAATACAATTTTAAACCTATACATTTAAAATAAAATAAAAATAAAACCAAGAAGGTTTATTTAGTCAATGTTAGGGTGGAACAATTAAAAAAATATTTTTGTTTCAAATGCCTGGTATGGTAAAAGTTTTTTTGTTAAAATTTAAAATGAAATTAAAAATTAAAAAAAAAAAAATTTCATGGTGGCACGTCATTGACGTACGATCAAAACATTGCACTGGCAATTGTAAACGTGAATATTTTACCTGAATATTTGTGAATCGTTTTTAGAGCTTAAGAAGCCAATGAAACCCAGGTACCTGTGTTTTAACTAAAAGAAAAAGTTTTTGTCCACAACTTGTGAATGGAAAATATTATCGCTCTTCTACAATAAGAACATGTATCTAATAAGCGAACCAGGATCCGTTTACTAGGCCATGTTAACTCCAGTTTCCGGGGCCGGGTTAATATTAAAAAGTATTTGTGTTCCTAGAAACACAGCATAAATTTATCAAAATTGTTGCGGTTGGTTGTGACGGTATTGCAGTCAATACAGGCGTATGGAACGGGTATCAGACTTTGGAGGAACAAATTGAATACCGCTACAATGGCCTATGTCAGTTTCACGCCAATGAATTAGCTTCGCCACTTGCTGCAGCACAGAGGAAAAAACAGGACCTCGAGGGTATCTGGGCCGTTAAAACAACTCGAAAATTGTCACACACTTCCAAGTTCAATTTACTGCTATTCAATCTAACATTCCTATGGACATTGAGTATGAAATATCGGATCATAGTGCCGATCAACAATATTTTTGAAAATAAGTAAAATCTCTAAAGGTCACTGTCCATCAAATTTGGCAAGAAGGAATCCTGAAAGTTATTGCTAGGTGGTTAACTCTGGCAAACAGGGGCTGATTGTATGTTCTACCAGTAACCCTCCGAAAATCTCAAAACCTAGTGACAATATATTGCAAGTTTATGTCCAATTTGGTTCATATTAAAATGGAACCATTATTCAAGTACAAAACTATTTAACCATTCGCCTATCCGTTATTACCGTCGAGTTAAGGGTGGCATTGATCCAGTTATCTAACGGAATGGATATTTCGGCCACCCAAAACATCCTGATTGCTATGATAGCTGATGAAAGTCCTGCTATTCGAGAATTTTACAGGCAATACTAAAAAGTCGCTCAACAAAGAAACCGGATTCTCATGCAATTAGAACCTTTACGATACCTGATTTTAATTGATTGGAGTTCAGTAGTGTCTGAACCACCACTGACATTTAAGATGAATATTGAAGAAATAGCAAAAGCAGAAACTTTGAAAAGGTAAAATTGACAGCTTTCCTTGCCACACGCAAGCAGTCGAAAGGATGGTAAAATTGGTAACAAATCACCGGCAGCGGTTTGTAGCAAGATTCGCGTGATGGTTTTGTCCGCGCTACCTTAAAATCAAGAACAGAAGCCATCTTTCGAAACCAAATGTCAAATAAAACCAAATAATGCTGTTTTTTCCTACGTTTGTCACTGTTTCTTTACTATGTTATTGTATGTATTTTACTAGTTTTCATAAATGAATACTGAAAACATTGTTTTTCCGAAAAAATTTTCATAAATAGAAAACCCTGGTAGTTCACAAGATTCATGGACATAAAAATAAAACTTACCCAAAATAATTTTTACATCGATACGACAATCTCTTCATACTGCGCAAAAGTCTTTATATCAATGACGTCATCAAACCTGCGTACCATGAAGAAAAGTATCTTTTAAATTGTTTTGTTTTCTTCAATTCGCTTTTTCAAGCCCCAGGAATCCATATAAAAACACTGAAAAATTCCTTCTGAAATGTTCCACCTTAATGTTAGTTGTATACCTACAATGTACATTGAAATACTGAATCTAAAATTACTATAATTAAAATTGATAAAATAAATAAACAGGTAAAACAGATGAAGCAAGAAATTAATATTTTTTTACTTAATTTAGTGCAAATTTAAAAAATATAGACATAGATATACTAAATCTCATCTCCTGATGATTATAGAAACCCATCAAAGGAATAATTTTTACTCAAAAGAACCCAAAGCCCTTTGATTTATTTAAAATTTCCTTTGGATCAGGAAAAAATTTAAACAAAAGACTCATTAAAGAAATGATTCATAAAAAAAAAAACGCTATTAATTTTCAGTTTGACGTTGAAAATCTTAGTTCAATTTATAGCAATTTATTAATTTAATTTGGGACTCTATGTCTGTATATTCAAAACTTTTTACACCTTTCCACTACATTACATAAAATATTTATTTCTTGCTTCATCTGTTTTTACCTGTTTATTTTTATCAATTTTTAATTATAGTATGTTTATCATTCAGTATTTCAATGTACATTGACTAAATGAAACCTTCTAGGTTTTATTTTAAATGTATAGGTAGGTTTTAAAAATTGTATTTTATTATTCACAAAATGTTCACGTCTGTATTTTTAGTTTACTAGGACTCTCTGAAGATGGGTATGTAAATAAATTACCCGAAACGTAAGGGAAGGAAAAAAAACTCCGTGTTTTTTTTATATATTAGTTTTAAATGTTTGACCACAAACCAACTAAATCCTTTATAAAAATATATCATTACGGTCATTAGAAGTATAATTTTTGGAATAGAATTTTTTAACAGAATGCATCTAAATTTTATAAGTTTAAAATATAACTGGATTTCACAGAAATAGGAAGAAAACTATCTACATTTTTGCCACGAGCATCGGGTATAAAGAACAGAATTTTTATTTTTATCTACAATGTTATGTAGGTAATTGTAAAGAATAGTTTACAAACAATTTGTTTAAAAATATTGTTTTAATAAAAAGATTCATTCAATTCATTCAGTCCCGTAAATAAGTATCGTAAATTTGTTTGACCGCAAACCAACTAAACCCTTTATAAAAAAAGTTCTGTTATCAATTTATAGTACACATCGTCCGGCAAAATTGGCGTAACACTTGATTCATGACTCAATTAAGATGTTTATGAAAAATTCACCTTAATAAAAGTTATACTTGTGGAAAAGCCAAATGGAATAAATTCATTAATTCGTTTACTGTACATATTTGCGAAAAATCCCGAAACACGTCAAATTTAAATAATAAATTGATATTCTTCAAGGTTTAAATGTGATACCTAACTTTAACTCCGAAACTGCTGAAATTCCTTACAATACAATTTGTTAAGGCAAACTAATGTTGTCACTTTGTGTTCTCGTCCTATTATTGGCTTCAGTTGTTGGATAGGGTATAAAAAACAAAAAAAAATATAATAATGATAATTTATTTGTTTTATTTTATATGAAACACCGTGTATTTTTATTATTTCAGTATCTGAAAATTAGTTGTGGTAGTGGAATAAAATAATAAAGTATTATCAAAATTTATTCATTTTATCAAACAAATTAAAAATTAATGTTGAACTTTTAACATTTAAATTACTGTATTACCTAAAGGTGTTATTAAAGCAGATGTTCAAAATGAAAACGCTCAGATACCTGATAATATCCTACTAATTTATCAGCAGATGATCTTAATTATGGTGTTAGAGTAAGGCAATACCTAAACATAGTATTTTCTTAAAGATAGTTTGTCCGAAGGGAACATTAAGTGACCAGCCCGTTCACCAGATTTATCACCGTTACATTTTTTTTCTTTGGGATTATTTAAAAAGTGTACTTTACAAGGAACGGGTTAACTCTTTAGAAGAATTAGAAAATAGAAATAGAATTGCAGTTTAAAAATAACTGAGAGGTTATTCAAAATGCATTAACATCATTTGTTGATAGGTTAGGATATTATCAGGAAGCTGAGGGTTTTCATTTTGAACACTTGCTTTAAATAAAACCTTTATCACAAAAAAATAAAAATACAGGATGGTCTATTGAAAATATTAACGGAATTTGTCATATGTCAGAAAATATAACATATATCGAAAAAATTCAGTATTAAATGAATAGCTCATAAAAAAAATTAATAATAACTTTTCTAAGGTCAGTTTTTCATACACCTCATAATTAAACTACAATTAAAGTGTTCCGCCAATTTTACCGGATTTTACTAGTCAATAAAATTTCTACCAGTCAGTTTTCAATGCGATGTTTGAAGTCTAAATTTTTTGATATTCTTGATATACTCTTTCTTCATCCTGGTTTAGTATGTGAAGCATTTCCACATGAGTATAACTATACTCTATCTCTCCCTCTCTCTCATATTTCAGGATCGAAAGGAGATCAGCTCAAACTCTGATCAAAATGAAGAAGAAAATTCTACTCAAACTTGTTCGCAGGAAAAGAATGACACCTTTAATGAAACAGAAACCGATTGTAGTCATATATCTGACACACCCGAAAAAGCGTTATCGTTGAAAGAAACTGACCCGGATTCCGCAAATAATTCACAGTCGTTTGAAATCCCCCTACAAGATTCTTTAAATATCTCTTTATTTAATAATTTGGGTATTGTACAGGATCCATTTACAATTCTCAATGAAAGTTTTTTAACACCAGGATCGAGTGAATTGTCAGATAATGTTGTATCCAATCTGTCCCTGGAAACTGACAACGTCCAAAACGTCAGCGAGACTCTGGAATGTAAATCAAAAGATAAGCTCACCAATATCATTTGTTGTAATAGTGACAGTACTGCCAATCAAAACGATGTTAGTTGGGAAAATATTGTTAAATCAGTTTGTGGTTCTCAAGCAAATTCAGAAAATACAATACATTTAACCGTATCCGATACTGGTGAGGTATCTAGCTTAGAGATTGATCCTTGTATCCGTCGTGATAGTAATGATCTGCACAATTTCACTATTACCACTAATTCCGAAAGTAATAATTCCGTTCATGAAAAAGATGAGGATTTTAACATTTCAAAATACAAAAATCAATCTCATTCTAGTAGTGATAGCAGTTCTGGGGAAAATGAAGAAATAGGAACTCATGTATTGATTCAAAATACAGAAGAAAAAAGAAGCTCAAAATCTTATTACAAAGAAAATATTCTGTAATTATTGTAAAATTGCCTTGCTGCCTAAAAATTTTGCAAGGCACATGCAAACTTTTCATGGAGACGAAAAAGAAATTTTGAAAATAATGCAACTTCCAAAAAACTCTAAAGCTAGACGAGAAGCTTTTAGTTTACTAAGAAACCAAATTAAATTTGACTTATATGTCCAAGGAGATGTTACGTCCTGTTAAAAACCAAAATATCGAAGGATTTCATTTTTACCCTTGTGTTCATTGCCGGGGCGTATTTAAAAAATCTTACCTTAAAAGACACGCCAGACGTTGTAAGCAGAAACAAAATAAAGGTGCTAGGAGTAATTATGTTTCAGAATCGCAAACGTTAACAGCTTGTGCAATGGACCCAACAAATGCAATATCTAAATTAAATGACAAGGAACAAGTTTTTGACAAAATGAAAGGAGATGCCATATCTTTTGAAGCAAAAAAAGATCTCTTAATAGTAAATTTTGGAAACTCATATTTAAAAAAACACAAAAGAGAGGGTATTGATTATGCATGCAGCAGTAGGATGCGTGACCTCTCCAAATTACTTATCGAGTATAGAAACATTGTTAAAGACAATAAGATCTCTTTAAAAGATATTCTTAGGCCAACAAATTTCGACATGATTTTAACTGCAGCAAGAACTATATCTGGATACAACTCAACGGAAAAAATATATAACGCTCCTAGTCTAGCGATGCATTTGGGAACGTATTTGAAACTGTTGTGATGAACTTCATCATTTGATATTGAAAGGATCTACTGGTTTTACCTGCAGAAACGATGAAGAATCCAAAAACTGGCTGAGAGATATAAAAATTTTAAACATTTACTTACTTCTCGCTGGAGTGTTGAAATTGCCTCCCTTGCAAATAAAAACCTACAAGAAAAGAAGTGGAATAAACCGCTACTTGTACCTTTGGTTAATGATATTAAAATATTTAGAGAAAAAACCATTGCAATTGCTTCTGAGTGCCAAGAGCAATTTGAGGATAATACCGACACTGTTGAAACATATAAGAATTTAGTGAACTCGGCTTTAGCGTTGGTGATTCTTTTTAATAGAAGAAGAATTGGAGATGTCCAATATTTAAAATTGACAGAATATGCCAATAACAGGAAAACTGACTTCAGCGATTTTGAAAATGTGTTAACCGATGGAAAAAAAGCACTTACAAGGGAATATAGAAGAATTGTATGTTCCGGCAAGGGTTCGCGAGCTGTTGTAATTTTAATGCCAAAAATGTTACAACATTTTATAGACACTCTAATCAAATATCGACAAAAATATATTACTGATGACAATCAATATGTTTTTGCCTCTCCTGGGAGCTCAATCAAATGGGGAAAAGGAGATGTCGCTATTCGCCAGTTACCAAAAAAAAATGAACTTACAAAATCCAGATGCAATTTCAAGCAATAAATTACGAAAGCATATTGTAACTGTAGCCCAAATTTTAAATATGTCAAAACAGGATACGAAACAATTTTCAAAATTTAGGGGACACGACGAAAAAACACACAACGAATTTTACGAATTGCCTGCTGATATTTATCAAACGGCAAAAGTATCAAAGTTTTTATTAGTTATGGAAAGGGAAAACTGCCTCTAGAGTACAAAGGAAAATCTTTTGATGAGATTGACTTCGATGCAAATTTAGAAATACCGGAAGAGAATAATGATGATGTGCGTCTGGTGCCAAATGATGAACAGCCGAGTACAACAAATATTCCAAAAAATCTAGAAGAAGATACGGCCGTCGCGGAAAGTGAAGCGATTAATAAAAAAAGGAGACCATTGGAAGAATTGGATAGCATGATACAATGCGTGGTAAAAGAAAAAAAATAAAAAAGCAAACTTGGACCAATCAAGAAATAAATCAACTTAAAAAAGAATTTTCGTCATACTTGAAAACGAGAAATTATCCGTCATCCAAAGAAATAAAAAGACTTCCTAACTAAAAATGGGATGAACTGGTCTGTTCCGATTGTAAAAGCTAAACTGCAATATTTGTTTAAATCATAATATTATTGTTATTACATTATATTGCTATTATTTTATATTTTTTATTTCATTATTTTTCTAAAAAATATATTAAATTTTACCTACACTTTTCATACCATAACCAATAAAATGTAGATGATATTCATTTTTGCACCAAATCGTTTATCCACCCTTCAAAAAAAATATGATCAAAATTTTGAAACATCCGACTAAGTACACGCTAATATTTTACCCACTATTTTACTAAATATAAGTCAGTTATCAATTGTATTATATTATTAGATTCAAAGTAAACGTGGCAACACCTGGAGAGGCAACATCGTTCTACGTTTAACAGTCTTCAATATATGGCTTTGAGGTGACAACGGATTTGATTTAACCACACATATATATGAAAAAAAAAGTCAAAAACGTTTTCCCCTCTTTTGAGTTTCTGACTAAGGAGGCTCCCCTCATGCCATATATGCAAAAAAATTTTAAAAAATACTACTGGAAATAGTTGAGGCCAGGTCGTCCTGTTCGTAACCGTAAGGCGACAAGGATACGTTCATCGATGTTTATATATATATATATATATATATATATATATATATATATATATATATATATATATATATATATATATATAAATATATTAAAATCCTGAAAAACGAGCTTGGAAATGTGTGAGACTACGTAGATCGGCGCGATATTTCACTAAAAGTAGATGTTTTATAAATTCTTAATTGGTGATGAGTAATAGAGATTTTACAGCATTTGAGTTACAATTAGTTACGTACAATGTATCCAAGATAAACATGAAGAATTTAAACACCCTAAGATACATGTGGGCAGCTAAATTAAAAAAAGTTGCAGATTTTAGAAAAAAAAAAATTTTTTAAGAACAGAAGTGAAAAAATACTTATTTGATTGAACAAGTGTGGAAAAATAGAAACACTTATTCGTTAAAGTTGACATTTATGGCTTATAAACCATAAGCATATACTCCTATTCGATTGCATTAATCGTACTTCACCCCTTTTTCTTATGTTTTATAGTCAAGAACTCAATCAGCCTTCATCTTTTAAATATACGCAAATAAGGAATGCGGGGTGCTTAATAACATCCTCTATAACAATCACGTTTTGCTTTTGCTGTTTGCAAACGGAATAATATATTAACACACTATTTCTAAATTTTATCAATTTTTGGTTAAGTTTGTTGAAAAATGATACCTTTATACGAGGGTTGCCCAATAATTAATGCCCGTATTTTTTTTCTCCAAAAGTATTTATTTAACAAGCTTTGTGAAGATTAGTTTTTTTTCTTTTTACGTCGCTAATAGCAAACCGTAATTAAGTTCGTCAAGCAATTAAGTATGCACCGTTTCATATTGATAAGAGTAGAATTAAGTAGTACTAATAACTATATTCTGGCCTTTAATGAAGGTCAAATAAATATAGTTGTATAGTTTAGGTGTTCAGAATAAAATGATTTATGTTAGACAAAAATCAAAAGATCTAGGGGATTGTCGTTAATTACAAATAGAAATTTTCTCTTTTATTCCTAAATTAAAGCTTGACAGATAACAATTTAGTATGTAGTAAAACGCACATTTTAAATGGAAAGTTACACTTAAAATCTTTTATAATAATATTAGATAGAGATAAGTAAACTCAAGCATTCAAAATAGAATTTAAAGTCCGATCAATATAATTATGAGAGTTTTAAATTAATAAAACAAGTTATAATCAACACCGTCCTTACAAAATTGATTAATTTATTTCTTGTAAAATTACATTTTCCATATAAATAATTAAAGTTAAACCTACAATAATTTCTATCATATAAATTCCAACTACAATGGAATATTGTAATCGCGTTACCATTGTGACCATAAACTATTTTTGAGAATGCATTCAAACCGTTAACACATGTGTAAGAGCCAATCGACGTCTGTAAATTTTGAATTATAGTTAGACAAAAGTGTTCGTAATTATTAATTAAAACATTCTGTAGAATAAGTATTTTTTGTTAGTAGAAACCCGCAAAATTTTATATCAATCGTTCTGTTATTTCACAAATAATAATGTTAGCATGACGAAATAAGTATTAATTCATTAATTGATTTAATATTAATTAAAACAGCTTGTTATCAGGAATTTTCAGCTCCCCTCTTTTAATGTTTCGTACTCTATACACGCAAGTGCCATAGCCAAAGATGCTCTTCTTCATTCTCACTGCGTTAGGTAGACAGTCAAAAATTGAATTTTATTGATGAATATGAGGTAAAGCGTAGTTTAAAATTGATTAATCTAATTAAAGTTAATAGATATTTGCTGTGTAAGTGCATTTGATGTAATGCAAGTGGCGAGGGTTGCTTTCCTATTGATAACCGCTAATTTAACTAAGAACCGTGCAAATGGAACTCAGGAGAATCTTATTTATTAATAACCAATCATTGTTGAAGGATTTTGTTGGTCAAGGGGACCTGTGACCTTTGTCAACTACCGTATCTGCCATCCGCCCGAATTAACTTTGTTTTAGGTACATCTTCTAACGCAGGATAAGACCCTGAATATTATCCTCCACTGAGAGACCTGGAGCAGCCCTTTGGGAACTGCATACGTTCAGGATTGGACCCAAAGGCCGCCTGGACATTATATAATCTCTGGACGGCGCCCGAATCCATTTTCAAATAAAAATTACCATACCTTATAAATATCTTAAATACAACTTTTCCCAAACGAGTTAAATTTTTGTACCGGTGCTTCACTTGCCACCACCGAAAACCCCATTTACAAATTGAAATTTAGATATATGAAAGAATAATGTTTTGTCTGGTCACACTATTTTTCTACATAATCGCCTTCAAATTCGAAGGCCTTTCTCCAGCGAACATGAGGGAATGTATTCCCTGTTGGTGAAATTCTTTACTCTGTCTACGGAGCCAGGTTTTCACTACGTGAATCACCTCTTTGTCGTCTTCGAAATGTTTTCGACGAATGGCATTCTTCAGTCGCCCAAACAAGTGGAAATATGAGGGAGCCAAATTGGGACTATATGGTGGATGAGGTAACACTGTCCAACCTTGTTTGGTGATGTGAACAGACCTCAAACGTGTGTGGGGACAAGCGCTATGGTGCTGAATGAAAACCTCCCCTGGGTTGACATGGCGCAGCAGTCGCCGGAAGAACTGTTTAAGTTTGTCTTATGCTTTGACGTAACTTTCTGAATTAATGCTACCGCCTTTTGGTATCACATCAACTAGAATTACGCCCTCACAATCCCAAATGATGAGGCCGATGAGGGATCTGGATGTATTACCTGCGTCGGGTAGGGTAAGGGTCGTGACGGGACAGCTGAATAAGTATGAATTTGAAATGACACTATAGTTTAAGCTGCGTACTATCAGGTAAAGGAAAGGAGGTCTCTAGAAGACGGGAGTGATTGTCGTTGAAAGGAACGTTCTTTTGCAGAGGGTTTAAGAATTTCAGGAAGTTGTATAATGATTCTTCGGTTTGTGTAGTGCCATGGATACAAGTATTGTAGATGTGTGTAGACGTGTTAATGTTGTGGAAATTGTACGTGTGGTGAGGTCTGGTGAGATATTATGAGTGAAATTGTGGAAATAACCTTGACGGAAACATGGTAGCTCCAATGATTAACAAACACGGTTGGTTTTAGTTATCTAAGAGAATTTGTAAATAGAGAAACTTCTTTAACGGCAGGACTATTCTCCGCCGTTGTGCAACTTTACATCCCGAAAGGAAAAAACTTGCAAATGGGAGATCCAATCAGAAAGGCGGAAAACTTTAACACAAGAAGTTAATAGAATTTAGTTCTTTGTTCAGGGCCTGGTAGCCCTGATGCCGGTTCCGATCTTTTTTCTATAGTGGTCTCTACTTGGTAAACCTCTTGTCTGCTTCTTATATCTGCTAGTTGGTTTACGACTGTTTACTTGGGTTATATTTCGTTTATGTCAAATAGTTTGTTTAAAACCGTCGCGATTATCTGCTATATTCGATTTAACCAAAGTGAAAGTCTGATTACTTGGCGGGGTTTAACTAACTAGCGTCAAGATATGATGCGGATGAGATGAAATAAAGCAAAGTAATTTCAGGAACAATTTTAAAGATTTCGGATCAAATAAAATCAGGAAAATATAAACATTTTTATCAGATTTCTTTTTTTAACATTCCTGGAACTAATAGGAATCTCTAATGTTTTACAAATTTTGTAGCCTGTATTATGTTGTCGTTTTACGAAAACTATTTGCTACACTAGCATTAATTTAAAAATTATTAAAACGGATTGAAGACTGAAAGTTATGAAAGTGGTTAAGTACCGAATAAAGTATTCAAACTTTCGTTAACGTTTTAAAGTTAGTAGACTGTGTAGTTCCAAACATTTAATTCTTTTAACAACTTAACCAATACTTTGGATGCAATGTCGTCTTTTATCAGTTGTACAACTGTATGAAAAATTACAAATTATTAAATAATGATAAGTATTTCAAGTGTACTTACAATTTCTTTAAATCGCCAAAAGGTTACCTCGCTATTATTTTTGACACCCTATATCTCGAAAGCGAAACACTATTGGACTTACGTTTATATGAAAGTTTTGTGTTAAAATGATTAGATTAGATTAGATTATTCCCAGAAGTTACGTGTATTCTTTCCGAAACAATGATTTTCACATTTTGATGTCTCCATTTACTGCGGAATAATAGTAACCTGCCTAAGCAAGTGGTATTTATTATACCAAGAATGAAAAAAATATCTTTTTTCGTTTTGTAGATTTCAAAAGTCAACCTTTTTTTTGGAACTCTGACACCTTGTGTCTTTTTTATTATCCATATTTTATTAAAGCACGTTGCGTCAGAACGTAATATTTTAAGTCCGAGAATCTTACATTTTACTTTGGACCATTACTTACGGGTGGACTACACCGTATAAGGACACTTGAATGTACATATGTACGTTCAGTTTAACTACATCCAAAATACAAAATAAATATCCATTAATCAAATTTAGGAAAACATAAGAAGCCATCAAACTTGATATTAACGTTACTGATGCGAAAGGTAATATACAATTAACACGATATTCACAGTGTCAGACCCTGATTTCGACCTTAAAATTCTGTGCAAGTACTTTCATAATAATTAAATATAAAACTAGCTTTGTTGTCATTCAAATGAAATTCGTAATTGATCATTTACTTGAAATAACCTTTACGATTACTCCTGGAAATGTAATTGCAAATATTTACATTTTACACTCATCATTCAAATATTTACACCGTTCTGCCGTTCGGGGTATCCATTTCCTGTCTAAAATACCGTACATTGTCAATTAAATGCCACCCTTTGACATGTTATTGGTAAAAAATATTAAAAAAACATTTTCGTAAGTTAATTAAAACATCGAATTAACACTATTTTCTGTCTTTGCCTAATCCTAAATTTTTTTTTAAACATATGAACTCCTTGAGAGGTTCATCTAGAATACTGTGTACTATAACCTATCAAATCGCAACTTTCATTAGTCCCGAATTAGATGTATTCAAAAAATATTTTTCCAGCGTTGATTCTCCTGTAATTATTAGAGCAGTGACACAAATGGTGCCGATAAAATACCTGATTTCCTTGTTAAAGATTGTGCATATGTTTTCGCTACGCCCCTGTGGTATACTTGTAACGTGTCTCTTAACTCTAATATTTTCCCAGAGTTGTGGACAATACCAAATATTTGCCCAATTTCGAAAGGTTGTAACCGTAATGATATCACCAACTACAGGCCCATAAGTATTATTTTTGCAAAAGTATTCGGAGCAATAATCAAATCTTCAATTTATTTCATAGTTGAAAAATATATATCTCTTTATCAACAAACGTGTACAGAGGTGATCACCTTATCCGCAATAAAATTGAGTCACCTGTGACGCTATTTAATTAATTTTTCAATTCCATCTCATAATGCTCGCAACCGAACAGAATTCCGCTACAGGGTACCACATACAAAAATAGTGTACGTCTCCTATTATTAATGTATGTCGAATTTATGATACTGTGCCCTTATTAATATTAACTTGAATCACTGATATGCCCTGTTAGATTGGAATTTGAAATAGTTTTTATGTTAAAATCTTTTTATAAAACAATTATATTTATTAAACACAAAAGAAGGCAAACTCAGTTTGTTCATAATGCTCAATTAGCATTAATCTAAATGTGTCACCTAATTGGTATACCAAGTTAACGGTAGAGTTCATATGTGGCATTAGAATGCACTTAAGTAACCTTTGATTCGTAGTAATCGCTGGTACCTTCAAGTAGGTTGCGCTGAACATTATAAAAGAATTATGTTAGTGTCAGTAGTTAGTTCATTGTTAATCAGATTTACTCGTGTAAGCTGTTTAATAAAGTTAGTTGTCTAAAAAATACATCTTTTAAATGACATCTCCTTATACAATTGTATAACGCCACAGTTGTATACAATCACTGTACACTACGAACATTATTAAATGAAGTTGGTAGTTAATTTAAATATCACGTATATTTAGTAATTAGGTTAATCATATATTTAGTAATTCAATATTTTGTGTCTTTATTCTTTATCTTCATACACTGCTTAAGTTATGTTTTTCATAATTATCCTGTAATTGAAACTAGTTACTTTGTTGGACAATAAATGCTGTTTAATTATTTGTAAAAATCCTTACTCTAGTAGTTTTATATCCAAAAGGTGTCCAAGATGGTTTATGACACTAAACGCACTTCTTGTTAGCGTTGACTATACGGCTTAAGCTTAAGTAACTGGCCGTTTCTCTATAAAACCCAAATGCACTTTTGATATCCAAATTTCAATATCCACAAACCTCCACTATTAACAAGTTATTACGAATAATGTATCTCGTAGGAGATGTGATACATACCTGGTAAGTAGTTAAGTTACGCACTTAATACATTTTTTCATTCACTTCACTACTTACACTTAATTTCGCATCAACGGTCTTCTTTTACAATACACGTTAATTAAGGATTATAACTTTCTCTCCGTATACGCGATTTAATTGAACCTTGTTGAACACTAATGCTGTTATACGCACTCAATATATTTTCACAGTAAGGGCCGCTTGCATTAAAGCTGTTTATGATACTATATTTTTAAATTGAATAGCTTCATCAATAAATTCAGAGAAATAATGTCTTCTTCAATTAAATAATTGAACTCATTTAATATATAGATACCGCCACGGGGATTTTTGCTAGCATCTCAACAGCAAAGATCCTTGCTTCACCCTTAATTTTCCTTTTAAGCGTCACCACTTTTAACACGGTAGATTCAAAATTGAACCCTCAAAGACCTCTATCCCTCATCCCCCAACTCCAACAGGATTTCTCATGTACAACTCAAAGTTTTACAAGGGCGTAACAAACACTTAAAAAAATTCCACGTACAAATACTCATTTTCACGTCCAAAGCGTCTTATTATAAGTATGTTAAAATAGGAAACAACACGTAATAAGCTTAATATTTCAGTATGCTTTGGGTTTATTTCTCTTCTATAATTACGCGACCCTAAATGGTCCAATGTAAATGTAATGTTTGTAAGCTTTTTAATTATCTCATGCTCCACGACTGATCTGGTGTTATAGCGCGTGGTTTTTTTATCCAAGTGTAAAATGTAATTGTAAACAGATTGAAGTTTACAAGGATCTGCTCTAAAATTAAAATTGCAGTTTAGAGTTACCTTTTTGGTCAAAGATGCTGGTAATAGAGATTAAATGCTTGATGTTGATGTATAGTTCTAGGTTATTTACGTATTTATAGATAAAGTTAGGGGAATAATTAGAGAAAGAGCAGTGTCGGTATGAAATCATCCTTAACTATCCTATTCATCATTGGATAGGATAGGATCCTCGCGATGTATCTGACATAAAATTGGTTATCGATACGAGTGACAATTACCACACGTAAAACTTATCTCGATTAGGATTATTGACCGGTCTTTCTAACAGGAGTGTATGGGTTTAGTATACGAACTCAAATGTGTTTTTCACGTTATACTTACCTCGACTACCATATGTCTAAATTAGTAGTGAATTAAGGGACGTTTGGTGCCCTTAAGTTTTTTTTTATTCCTAAAATTTATATGATTTTCTTGATAGGATTACTTTTTTAGTTACAGATCACACAAAAAAGACAGTGATAGCATTGTCATTAAACCATAAATTGATCACACTTACCCGAGGAATTACAGACGTTTTACATTTATGTACTTAAATTCCTGTTATATAAATTCTACAATGAAACGAAAATAACATGAAATGAAACTAACATTACCCGGCTTGCACTTTAAATTAAACGAAGAGGATCTCGTATCCAAGATGTCGGACGACCAAGGATTCGGGTACCGAGAAGTACACATCGACCTCGAGACATACCACGAGACGTTCTTCAAGCTAAGTCAAGCGAGTTCAAGTCATGCTGAACAGGTATCAGTCAACTGTGGACAACTCTAAACAATCAACGAACAACTGGTTAAAATAATAGAGCTACAAGCAACTATAGAAACGCTCAAGGCTCAATACGAAGCAATCGTAGCAAGACTTGATGAAGTAACAAATTCAAATAAAAGCTTTAACAAGACCGTAGAAGATCGCGAAGAACATCGCGACAATGAAAAGCCCCGGGGTCCTAAGAAAAAGAAGCACAACGGGAAGAAGAGAGGGACCGATGAAGCTTCCATCAAAACATCAGTCAAAGAAACCAGAAAAACCGAAAAAACCCACGACAGTATGGAAATCTATACAGCAGCTTCCCCACCACAAAACGACGAAGACGCCCTCTCAGAAGAGGAAGGATATAAAACCGTCACAAAGAAAGACGGTGTTAAGCGGCAACGGGTGGACTTCGAAGCAAAAAAACCGGAAATGACCGTTAGGAAATAGCGAATCCCGCCAATAATCCTCTACCGACAGAAGGATTACACGAAGGCAATAATCAAGTTAACCACAGTCGGTATAACACCGAAAGAAACAAAGACAACCAACGACGGAATCAAAGTGATCCTCAACAATCCTGAAGAATACAGGAAGGCAACAGCTGCACTGGACAACATCGGAGTGCAGTTCAACGTCTACATCCTAGAAGAGACGAAACCGCTAAAACACTTAGGAATGATCTCAAATCCATTGTCCAGAACGTGAGCCGGTTGTTCGCCGGACGCGAACACCGGAAAACCGCCATGGCACTGGTCCACCTCGAGGGAAGCGCAAGGGCCTAGGAGATATTCAATATAACGACAATTGGATACCTGAGGGTGAGAGTAGCATCGTGCCACAAGAAAAACTGGATAGGACAGTATTTTAAATGTCAACGATTCGGGCATACTACAAATGGATGCCACGCCCTACCCAGATGTGTGAAGTGTGCGGGGGCTCATCACACCAGGGAATCTACGAAGACCCGAGAAGCGGACGAACCAAAGTACTGCAACTGCACCGGGTTGCACACTGCTAACTACGATGGATGCCCCGCCCACTCAAGAAACATTAAGAAAGGGAATGCCCCCAGATCAGTACAAGTAAGAAAACCGGCAAGAATGACCACGGCAGGGATAAGCCACGCCCAGATGGCAGCAGGAAACACGAAACAAACACCTGAGGAATCAGAAGACGCAGACTTTACTCTGATTATGAAGATCGCCATTAAGCGGCCGACCCAACCAAGTAACAAGGGACAACGACACCGAGGTGCCCTGACGCATAAAAGCCGAAGAACATCTCAGGAACAAACAACAAAGGTATAGGTATATTTAATGTATTTGTTACAGGTACGTGGAATCTACAGATACCACGAAACACCAATACGATGGAGGTATAGAGGGCTAGAGCCCATAATACCGAGACTAAATAATCATGACCGATCACGGATGCACTTTAAATTTAAAAAATTCAGGTAAATCCCTATGGAGTAACTGAACGATCTCAACTTCCATTTCCCAACCGAGGTGTTTAAATTAAGTTTGGGAACTGATGTAATTCTAAATATTCTTTTCAAAATAAGATTATAAAATATTTCCATTCAAATTTTGTAAATATAGCAATTAAAGCAGTCAAAGTATTTCACTAAAATGTTGTAATCCCCCCTCCATAAAAAAAGGTTAAAATATAAAATCTCGGAGAGAGTACTTCCGTCCCTCTCAACGAATTTGTTTTCTTTTAAAAAGAATAGGAATCAATTTGTTACATTTTTTAAAATAATTATAGGCGGGGATGTGTTAAAGAAAATTCGGACAACAGTCCTCAATAAGCAACGACTAAAGAAAGAATGAATTCATTTCCCTGTCTAACTGAACGGAACCAACTTTAAGGTCAAATTCGAGAATAAATTTTAGGTATAATTATCGTAAAAATAAATTTGTGAAGGAACAAATGAAGCGAACTGTAACACCATGTTTAATAAGACTTACGACCTATTCCACTGAGCTAGGCCATCACTGTGAGCATTTATCGCCTGGATACTTATACTTTTATTTTTATTTAATTAACTTCTAATAACAATTTAGTTTGAACTGACCTATCACTAGCTAAATATGAAAGGAATGAAATTTCATTATAACAACAATGGGATACATCATGTCAATTAGAACAAGAACAACCTAGTCCGATGTGGAATGCATTATAGTTATCATAAAGAAGAAAAAAGGTTACATTCTAAACAATGCGGCAATTTGATAGCATACTACATCTAACTGCTTAACTAGAAGCTTAATTGAGCAATACTGAGAGATATTTGAGTATCCACCTCAATTCCTAATCTCGGAACGTCGGACAATGGTCGGAATAAAATATATTTGTGTTATTGTATTTTTACTAAAATTATTAAACATTTCTACTTGTATATATATACCTCAATGATGTTTGTATAATAGAGTAAGCGTAAATGTTTATTATACTCAACCTTAATTGCACTTTAAAACTTAATTAATTAATTCCTTTTGTTTCACATACTCCGTCAGTACCAAATGTGTCGACAATAGCTGGTGGGATTAAGAAATACAGGAATTTGTATACTTCTATTTAATTACATTACAAGCAAGCCATAACAATCGTCACATAAAATTAATTCATGCAGTTTTGGCTCAAAAAAAACATCATTGCCGGAAAATCATAACAGTAGCTATTGAAGGTAATCAGTATTAGATTAAATGTGTATGAAGGTGGTAAAATTATGCAATCTTCACTATAGTATATTCTATGCTAGACGCTAGAAAACGTGCTATACAAGTTTTAAGTATCTAGTCCTTTGTGTGCATAATTGTACACTTCAGGTAGACTTGTTGACAAGGTACTTTGTGGTATGCAGGCCTAAAGCATTGTTTGCAACAACATTATAGAATTTTCATGATAAAACATCTAGATAAACAAACAGTGTAATACTTTGAAGGTGATATCTTAGTACAGTTAATAATTTAAAAGATATTTTGTAGGTTCATCCATTTTTATACGGATTGCAGGTGTGTTTCGACATAAAAAATAATTAATAAGAGATTTAAAATATTATGACCCTTGATTTAAGACCAAATAGTATCTAATAAAATTTTATGTTCTTAGAATATGAAAACCAAGTATTAAATTTCGTATCGGATTGAACTCAAACAGTAGCCCGGGGTAAAGAAAGAAATCATAAATACGTATTTGTAGGAAAAATACCAGAAGTGATTCATCCTTGTAAGGAACCCCTTTCTATAACAAATCCAACCGTGAGCATTGACATAGGAACTGTTTTATTAGCTTAAATGATAAAAATAAATAACTAGATCGAATCCGTAATCCAAAAGCAAATAAATAGATAAAATAAACAAATAACTGGCTTTAATTTGTAATCGAAATTCTAAATGAAAGTAATTAAATAATTTATTTTCTCAAATAAATGATAGCAAGTCGTATTAGGGAACAGTCTAACCTAAATACCAGTATAAAGGTACTGAATAGATTTTATGGGTTTCAATATTACTAATAAACAAAAATAATAATAATCTAAACAGTAGAATTTTGTCAAATATAAAAATACAAAGGATGTGACTACAGGGAAGATCCGTACTAAGTGGTAAGTTTTTGAACATTTTTTTTCTCTTTGTTTTCAAATTTGAAGGTTGGTCAAATTTTTATTTTTGGTACTATATGTGATTCTAAGTTTAACTATAACAGTTTGTTGCTATTGTCTTATACAATACTTTTCCTTGATTGCAAATTCAAAATTAAAGCCAACTTTTACCTTTGTTACTATGTTTGATCTTAATTGTAATTAATTGATCCTGAAAGTAAACAATTAATGTCGGGCGAGCTAACAAGGTCATTATCGTTATTTATTGTTACCCTTCAAGTGAAAAATAAAAAGAAACTTAAAGGATGGAAACGTTTAAGTTGTCACAGCTCTCGACAATAATAAAACAGATTTGATAAATAAATATTAAATTAAATAACAAAGAAATAATTATAATCGGAAAACTAAATTAAAAATAATTGAATCATTTAGTCGCAAATAAATAACAACAAGTCCGGTGACAGGCGCGAGAGTCAAGAATCGCGTAGGGAGCAATCTGGTTGAAACATGATGTGATTGAAGGGTATGTAAGTTAAAAATATATGTACATTTAGATATCCATACAGTAAGTATAAGCTCTATTATTCATATCTTTCTTGTCTCTGTCTATATTTCTACTTCTGACTTCCCTACGTGCCGAGGCAGTAGACAAATAGCTGTCCGGTAGTAGGACGATACCGTTAGTAGGGAATGCTACATCGTCCAAAGCACGATTTGGTCAGTAACCGGTCTGCTCCCTATAGTTTTACTCAAGAGAACAATACAATTACCTCGGATCGACCTGGCTACAAGAAGCGGTCAAGGTCCAAACAGACAGGCCCCGTTGCTGACGACTGTGCAAGGAATGAATGGCGAGTCGGTACGTGGAATGTTAGAGGTATGCATGGTAAGGAATTTGAAATTGCGAATGTAATGTACGAAAGACACGTTGATATGCTGTGTGTATGGGAGACAAAGCGCAAAGAAAAAGATGCTGTGGAGATGGAAGATCGCAGCCTAGCACTATGGTCAACAGCTGAGACTGAAGTGCATAGCGAAAAAGGAGTTGGGGTGATCGTAAGTGAAAGAGCGAAAAAATGAGTTAAACAGTACGAGTTAGTATCTGTCCGGGTAATATGGGTTAGAATGAAAGTAGAGTTTCGATGAATTTTTCTTGTTGCAATGCTATGCACCGATGAATGGAGAAAAAGACCCGAAGTGTGAGAACTTCAGGAATGAAGTAAAGAACATGTTGAACGTATGTAAGCAAAACGAAACAGTGATAATAGTGGGGGATATGAACGAATGGGTAGGTGTACATAGAGAACATACTGAACGCACTCTAGGAAAGGTCGGAGACCAAAGAGTCAATGAGAATGATGAACGCCTGGTGAACATCTGTGTGGAGAGAAGCCTGATTGTGTCCAACACGTGGATTACACATAACAATGTGCATATGTATACATAGCAAAGAGGTGAACCTAAAAGTATGATAGACTTGATAGTGTATGATCAACGGCTTAGACAAAAGTAATGCGCGGATAGGAGTGTGGATTGAATCACTTTTTGGTTATATCGCGAGTGTGTTTAGGGGAAAAGTGGGTCTGGAGAAGGAATGCAAACGTACTGCAGATGCTGTACGTAAAGAGTTGAATGTGAATGAAACAGTGTGGAACGAACAGATAAAAGACACTGACGTCGAAAGTACATGGATAAGCTTGTAAAATTTTGTTGTCAATTGTGTCGTTCGGATATGTGGAAGGGCGACTGTAGGTAGACATAAAAAATATGCTTAGTGGAATGACTCGGTAAAAAAGGCAATATCTAAGAAAAATATACGTACATGGCAATGATTGCTTCAAAAAATGAGATTGAGAAAACGCGATTGTATGAGGTGCACAGATAAAGAAACAAAGAAGCGAAGGAGGCAGTGAAAATAAGTAAAGAGGAAATGATGGTTGTGGAAGGAGATAAAATGCAGAATGATTTTGAGGCAAACAAAAAACTAAACAAATAGTATGAGACGATTGTGAAGTGAGGAAATGCTGGAAAGAATATTTGGGAAAGCTATACAGTAGTGTGGAAAATAAGACTGCAGGGTTAAATAAGGAGGATGTAGAAGGAATGGTGAATGAAATTGAGGATATTGGGATAAATGAGGTAGAGAAAATGGTAGAAGGGTTGAAAACGGTAAGAGAGCAAGCATAGATGAAATCACCGGTAAAATGCTCAAGTATGGGGGCGTATAGCTTATACGAAGATTGTGTAAACTATTCAATGTATGCCTTATGTGTGGAAAAGTGCCGAGGGATTGGAAGAGCGCGATCATTGTACCACTGTATAATGGCAAGGGGAACAAGAGTGTTTGCAAGAACTACAGAGGAATAAGTTTGCTCAACGTGCCTGGTAAAGTATTTGGAAGAATTCTGATTGGCAAAGTACGAGAAACTACACAAACTAAGATTTAGGACATACAGGGGCCTTCATGCCAGGGAGAGGGTGTGTCGATCAGATGGTTACTCTCCATCAGGTGATCGAAAAGTGTTTAAGGGTAAAAAGGAAGCTGTACTGTGCGTTCGTAGATCTCGAGAGAGTGAATAGGGAGAAGCTATGGGAAATATTAAATGAATATGGCATAAATAAAGGTCTAATAAATGGAATAAGGGCAGTATGAACGGTAGTCGGGCATGAGTGAGGGTGAAAGGAGGTGTGAGTAAATAATTTAATATTGAGCGAGGAGTGCGACAAGGCTGTGTGATGTCATCGTGGTTGTTCAATGTATACATGGATAAATGTGTTAAACAAGCATGTGCTGATGCAAATGGTGCAATGGTTGGTGATGTAAATGTACGACTTCTGGTGGATGCAGATGACACAGTCTTATTAAGTAACAGTGCGAATGAGCTACATACTGTTCTGAGGAAGTTTGATACAGTCTGTGAGAGCATGGACCTAAAGGTAAACGTGAACAAAACTAAGATTGTGGTGTTCAATCGGGAAGGTGGAAAGGAGAATAAATTACTCTGCAAGATGAAATTGTGGAGCAAGTTGACGAGCTGGTATATCTGGGTAGAATGTTTACTGCAGGTGGTACAATGGAGGGCGAGATTGGACAAAGGGTCAATGCTGGAAGGAAAGTGATTGGAAGTATGTGGACGATAATGAGAAACGAAAGCATGAGCCTAGCTGCGAAACGAGCAATCTATAATAGCGTGTTTGTTCCATCAGTATTGTATGGAAGTAAGATATGGGTATGTCAAAAAAAAGCAAGAAAGAAAAATAAATGCCGTTGGTATGAGATTCCTGAGAAGCGCATGTGGTAAAACGAGAAGGGATAAGATAAAGAATGAAAGCATAATGACGGAGTGTGGCGAGGAAAAGACGATGATGGATAGGTATAAAAGTAGTACATTACGTTGGTTTGGCCACATTGAGAGAATGAACATCGCAAGATTACCGAAGGGTTACGTTAGAGGAAAGGCCGGGTCTGGTAGCCCGCGTAAAACTTGGCTGAATGTAATAGAACGTATGATAAAGGAGAGAAAGATAAGGAGTTTTAAAAATAAAAGGGCACATCAGAGACAATGTACGAATCTTGTAGAAGCTAGGGAGGTATGCGGAGATAGGAAATCATGGAGAAAGAATGTGAATGAAAAATAAATAAGAGGCAAGGATTGTTTTGTCTACCCCGCAAGAGAATAGCGTGAAGGTTAAGTTAAGTTAAGTTAAGTATTAAATTTAATTTAAAGTGCTGCTTAATCCTCCTATTGTGTTAACTTTTTTTTTCACCTATTGTGTTTGGGTCATTATGACCCGGGAGCCTATAGTTGTCGTTTTATTGTCGTGAAATTGGCATAACAGTAAATAATAATAAGAAATAAGATGTAGTATTTATTATTTATTACGTTATTTTAATTTTATTATATATTATTATGAATGTCATGTAAAGAACATCTGAAAAACGTAGTAGTTAGGTATATACATTTATTATTTACAGTCTTGACAGTAGTAATATACTTGAGCTTTGCATAGGCATTTTGAGCAATCGCAACATACCATATTAGTTTTATTATTATTTGAAAAGGGACAAAAATTACATCCTTTACGCTTGGTTGTGGTTGATTGTTCCATTACTTCAACATACTGGTTGAAGAACTTGACTTTATAACCATTTCAGCTGCAGGAATACTTCGAGGGACGCATTTCCTTTCTTGCAATAATGGAGTGATCAACGAATTGCCCAGTTCTTCAAGAAATAGTCGCCGTTTTGTAAGTTTTCCAGCATTCCAGGTTGGAGTTACTTCGCTCTACAGAACATAAGCGTTGTAAGCTGAAACCTCCATGATATTATAAAAGATAGTCATTGGCCATCTTTTAGTTTGCCGTCTGCATGTGTATGTTGTTATTAACTTGTCTAACGTGTCTACAGCTCATTTATTTTTGTTGTAATCTAAAATCATAAACGGCTTTTTATTACACAATCCGTTATCGTGGTACATGGTGCTCATGAGCGTAACATTTTTATTCCGATCCAGAATATAGGAAACTATCGACGTGTCCTTGGTAAAGTAAAATTTTGAAGAAAGAACTTCTTTCCTGTTGCAGACCAATGCCGCTGGCAATTCAGGCTTATTTTTGCGAATAGTGCCAAGCATGGTTATTTTACTTTTCAATAACATGTCCCAGATCGTACGAGCTAAAAAAATTATCACACGTTACGTTGTCACCTTTTAGACCATAAGTAAGATCTAGCACAACTTTTTTACCTTGACCTCTCTCTGGCGGTCATTACTCATGACAAACCCGTATAAGTTGGATTTAGTACTTAGATCTTTCCAAAATTATAATGTATCGATTTTCTTACATCTTGCGCAGTCATTAGGGTAATAACGTAATGTTGCTCTATACAAACACAGATTCTTTAATTGTCGAATATTGATAAATATGACACATCCATGTATCAAAAATGGTATTATAACGAAAACATCCGTCGTCGGAAGAATGAAAGATGAGTATGCAGGGAAAGCTATTCAACATTTTTATGAAGCAGGATCAAAATTTTATTGTCTAAAGCTTGCTGATGATCCAGTGGTTAAGAAAGCGAAAGGTGTTAAGAAAATCGTTATTCAAAAAGTTCTGACCGAGGTAGACTACAAATCTGTTGCGGAGGCGTCTGATGAAAGAGTAATGTGTAAAATGTTCGTGTTTAGATCAACTTTGCATGATATATACACTGAGATGTTAGACAAAATCGCCTTTCGGTCCTAGAATGACAAACGGTATCGATTGCGTGGCTCGTGTACAACATTGGCGTGGGGGCATTGGCGAATTCCGGAATTGGAGAACGTCGATCCTTTAAGTAGTCTACTAGAGGTTGCTAGGTAAATGACTTTGCATAATCCAGTTAGTAGCTAATAGTTTGGGTACTGAGGCTTGTTAGTTTATTGAGAGTATACATTAACTCCATAGTGAAGATATGAACATGCATAACTATACATGTTAATATGTATAATATCGACACACCATTCCAGGTCGGCTACTTAATGTAGTAAATTTTTAGTGGAATATATACTATTATTATGCCATAATTCATTATCGAGGAATATATATATATATATATATATATATATATATATATATATATATATATATATATATATATATATATATATATATATATATATATATATATATATATATTGTTTGATATATAAAAGAAATAAACAAAAATGTAAATTAACAATTTTTATTTAAAAAAAGTGTACAAGCTTTAATGCATTACATAGGTATCGTACAGATGGTATACATTAGACAGAGCGCTGCGACATAATGATTTACAATGATAATAACAAACTGGTTGCAAAGCAGAAAGAGTAGGATGTTTCTCCAGTTCTATAACGGGTTGTGTAACAAATTTTCTGATGTAATCCGCTTTCTCTCTACCCTTGACGTAAACAGTATGTATAGGTTGAATCAAGCGACTGAGAGTTCTGCGAAATTGGTGTGGTGGTGTATTCCCATTTTATGCAGTGTTGATTATGAATTAACCAAGTAGCTTGGCGGTGACTCTCCGCATCTAAGGTATGCCATGATACGGCAATTTAAACATGTAGTGGGCCACTTGTGTTCTATTAAAAATTGCGAGTTCTTTCGGAATAAAAACTTTTTAAAGTTTAAAGCTTTGTACGTTGACTATGACGGGCATCGTATTACAGCTGTCTTACTGCTGTGGTTAACGCGTTATACGTAACTAAGCGATAATGGAGTATAACACAGTATGCTGTAGTATTCGCGGGTATGTTGACTGCTGTTTCGAATTCTACACGAAGTACCACTGCTTTAGAATATAAAGTCGCTTTTTGGTCAGTCTATCACTATCAATGGTGCGACTGTCGTAAATTAATTAGGTGTCAGTAATGGTTAACCATCTCTTTGATAATAGGACATTTGGAATTTAGGAAACATTTCATACAATTTAGCAAAGCAATCGTTATTTCCTCGCCCCGTTTGAAATCTGATAATAATGTATCTAGGTGTTTCAATACTAGTCGATGTTTTGATTGCCCATGCATGTTTATCTGTTGTGGGAACTGCTAGATATATTTGTGTTTCCCAACTTCTAAGTGCTACTGGAATATTAACATTTGTATCAATGTACTTCGTTAACACCAATTCCTCCGCTAATGCTGGAATGGTTTGCGGAACTTTCCAATATATTTTATCTATGTTAACTTTTATTGCTTCATCTGCAACAGTTGAAATTATCGCATCGGTATCAATGTTACTGCGAATTAAAACCAATTCTTGTCTGATGTTCAAAATTACTTTATTGTAGTCTTCCGCAAAGCCAAGTAGCTTTCGCAAAGGGACACAAACATTAAAATACCCTAACGCATTTGTTAGTATGCTATTTGCGGTAGGAAACGAACCTGCGTTTTTATGACGAGCGAGGTAGTTTGGTGTCAATGATACCAGTCCTTTCATTGTAGGCGTTAATCCAACCTTCGTCAAGGAATCTACCACTGTTTGATTCATTTCGTATCTAATTTCACTGAATAAAAATGCAATGCCATTATTAACAAACCGCGCGGTGTTAGAGACGGCACCATCCTCCCTCAGCAATCTTCCCTCTACGTAGACATAACTTTCTGATGGTAAAGGCACATGTCTACCTGAATGGGTATTCTGATTTCATCATTGTTTCAAATCTCATAGTATATGGTTGATGTGTGTGGAGTTCGGAATTCACTATGACGTTATCAACAACTTTTTCGTTTACGTTTAATATACTCATTGTATTACTATGAAACCAAGACTTTGCAAGTATGCTCTATTCTGCGCTGTCATTGCTTTGAGGGTTGGCTGCTTATTGACTCTCGCATTTCCACACTTCGATCTTTTATAGTTGACCTTGTTGTGGTTACACGCACATGTGTTATACCGCGTCAGCATCTTTTCTTCAAATGTAATCCTGTCGTTATGACTTCACCATTGAAATTGACGAGGTCTCGTCTTAGCCTACTATTTTAAGTGTTATGGTTGAAATGGTGGATGTATTTATAAGTAAATAGATGACATGTAGAAGGGATTCAATTATTTTGTATCCCGCCCGTACACTGGGAAACAATTTATGAATAATAAGTGACGCCTCCCCATTTTTAAAACTTCCACTTGTTATATGGCATTCGATAATTAACGAATTAATCTTAATAATGTTAATAGGATTTTCAGAGGTATGTAATTCATGACCTTTGTAAACTTTTTTGTTAAATCCCAGCATAGGTCCTATAGAATTTTCTACATTAAAGTTAATATTATGTGTTGCTTCCATAATTGCTTTCATAGTGTTATTGTTCGCCCGTAAATTAAAAAATTTATTCGAACACTTCACTGTATCATTTATACGTTTATCCACATCCGCAATTTCGTATGATCCTGGCGGTATTCTAATTCTAGTTCCTTCAAATATCAATTGGTTATTCTTGGAAATAACGTTTTGTACAGTACTGAAAGATTCAAAACTAGTTAACCCCATTACATATTCCGACTCATTATCAAGATAAATAGGTGGGTTAAAGTTGGCTTGCAAAATACTGCTTGCATCGGTTAATGTAATTGTGTACGACATTACGATCAAGCAACGACTGCTGAGAATTAAAACGAACCGTCATATAATAATCGTAAGACTAAATGACCGCAATTGCATGCATTGAAGCTTTGATCCTTGGTATAGTGAATTAATTCTAATGGTGGTTTAATATGTCCTATGCTATCAAAATATGTAATATGTCCATTAAGCTTGATGTAAACCGTCCAGTACGTTCCCCTGTTATTTTGATCATCCAGATTCAAGATACCACATTCATTCGTATGGATTCGTGTAGGTAATTTATCTCGCATGTATATCCCTCTAAAAAAGGGTTTTTTTAATTTCTCAACAAATTTTAATAGCTCAACGTTGCTTAAGGCGTGACGTAGTAGCTTCAGTGGGTTTTTTTAATACGGTTGTAGATATAGGCCTAAAGCTCGCTTATATGGTTTTATATATAAGCCTTTTCCTAAGGTAGCTGCTTCCATTACTTGATTGTGTCGTTTGGTTTCTTCTAACGTTTTTGACGCAATTTTTTGTGTCAGTGGCTGCATTTGCAACTGCAGCCGCACCTCCACCCAAAGAACCTAAAGCTCCTAATGTTGTAAATAGGGGAATAAGAGGTATGAATCCCCCACGTTTTGGTATTGGTAACATCCTTCTCTTGGGTGTCAAGATTTTTTTATGTTTCAAAACGTTTAAGGCTTGCTGTACCGTAGATTTTAACGATGACCGGAGTTTACCACCAATACGACGTCGCGCTAGAAGCACTGCATGGTTGAATGAAATTGGCCTGTTTCTGTGAGAACGCTTCCTACGTGATGATTTGCTACCCATTCCCATTGTTCTTTTACCTGTCATTATGCCGGCTATGGTTAATGCAGCTGCTCTTTCTCCAAAGGTAGCATTTGAGGAACGAAATCTATTCCAAGCTTTCCGTTGCAAAGCATATATGTATATATATATATATATATATATATATATATATATATATATATATATATATATATATATATATATATATATATATATATATTATATATATATATATATATATATATATATATATATATATATATATATATATAATATATATATATATATATATATATATATATATAAAATTTGATTTTAAACAATGATTTATACAAGAAAATTGGGTTGAAAATTTTCATCCTTTTTCGAGCGGCCATTTTTGTGAAGTACAGGCATTTTTAGAAACTTTCTCTTTTCACTGTTTCTTCGATATTTAACGTCATCTTTGCAGGAGAATTTTCATATAAAGTATTTCTTTATCTTGTAAAGTAATTATTTTGGTGAAGTTATATAATCGCTATTAATGTTACAGTAGGTAAGATTGGAGACCTTTGGAACGCATCACATTTCCAAGGTCCCACACTCCCAAGGTGGTCACAACCTCAAGGTCCCACCCACCAAAGGTTACGAAATAAGTAGGTCATGTTTATATAGAACTTTCCCAAGGTCGCACATTCCTAAGCAGACCACACTGTAAGGTGTAAAAAATACGAAGGTCACTAACGCTTAACACATTCACAAGGCTATTTGTGCACCCTACCTACTCAGATAGACATCTCACTTTTTTAAGGCTTGCTCATGTAATTTTTTACACTTCTCTGATACCACACTTAGAACACAATTAAAAAAAGATAATGATATGCTAATATATTTATTTGTTGTATGTACAAATGTAATCAGTGTATTATTCAGATATATGATTTTCTCTAGGAATAAAACATTTTGATTTAGTACAAGTGCAAATGGTCATTTCCACTGCTGTATAATTACACCTGCGAGGACGTGATGCAAGTAATTGAGCGTACGTGCAGTGTGGTGCCCATCGGAAATGCTCCTGTAGCGGAGTGTCAGGTGACCGCCATTGGTTTATTCAAACTCCACACATGAAGCATTCAATCGTATCGTCTGAAGATATGGAAATGGATCCTGCTGCTGCAAGTGATGTAGGTGAGTGAACTCCAGACAATGTTCGATACGTAAGTAAACGTTTATCGAAGCAATTGTAATACTGAGGATAATAAAAGGTTAGTGTCACGTTGCACATCTTCTCACCGTAGAACACAGTAAGATACTAACAGGAAATAATTTATTATATACAATATATACATTATAAAAAAACTAATTGTCCAAATAATACACTTCTCCGCAGAGTATGCTTGAATCATCTTCATATACCTCGTGCAGCATTGTTAGGGCGCTGTACACGATGAGCACCAGTATTCTTGGTGTGACGTGGTAAATTGGGACCCATCTATCCATATGTGTATGACGGTCCATAACTCGGTATTCACTTGGTTACAATGCTTTGTAGCAGTTATAACATAAATGCATATGGCCAGCGAAATGATAACGAGTATGAACAGCACCCATGAAGGCATGATGGTGGAAGTAGCGAATTCTTTTATCTAGGTTGGCAAACCATTCAGTATTCCATTGCACATCTTCATATGTATTATTTAATGCTTCTAATGTCGTAGAAGGCAGTAGCCCTTTTTTTTCAAATTGCACTCCCTATCATCTCAATTGTTCTGTACTGGGCTAGCAGACATACTGACACTGGTGGAAATAACACGATACTATATGTGTAGTTATCCCTACTTTTAAAGAAAGGAAAGACCTTGTCAAAACATATGTATAGTTAACCTTAAAAAACGACATGATTGATATCGGCATTGTGTAACCTTGGAAAAGTGGTAAACGTGAGAGGTGGACGACATTGTAATTGTGGGAACCTTGAGGTTGTGACGACCTTGAGTCCGTGTGACCCTCGAAAATCATAACCTTGGAATAGTGGTAAACGTGAGAATGGAGGTCATTGTAATGGAGTGAACCTGGATAATGGGAGACCTTGAAAATTTATGGGAGGGCCGGAAAGGTGAAGGAGACATCCTTGAAGTGATTGGTGAGATCCCCAACCTTACAGAAACGGCGTGAATGAAGGCCTTGAAACGGTAGGATTGCTGAAGTAACGTGCAGTGTAGTGGTCAAGGTGAAGCAGGTAACTTTGACGGTAGAAATAGCGCAGAAATTAGGATATAAATGCAGAGGGAGTACATGTGAAACCAGTATTGTATGTAATGGAGAACATATTACGTCAAGCGGTAGAAAAGGCGAAGATTGTGAGTGTTATGAATTCAAGAGGGTGTCATGATATCTCTTGCGAGCGTGCAAATTGTCTTGTACTAAGCGCTCCTCCATTACTACTGCATGTTTACATATCAAGTGTAGTATTTATAATGCAATGTAACAGTCAAATCCCTTACGGAAACGACCTGCATTAACATCACTCTCTTTATCAATCACAAGAAATCCAATTTGTCACGCCAGCAACAGCAACACACGTCCATAAATCTTATCAAATGTCATACCTACATTAACGTGATCATCATACACATGTTTAAGATTGGTACTATCTTGTTGAAACAAAACGAGGAGATTCGCATTACCACGTACAAGCTGTTTCGGAATAGAAGAATACGTTTGGCACAGATAGAAACAATCATTGTATGGTGGTAATATATATATATATATATATATATATATATATATATATATATATATATATATATATATATATATATATATATATATATATATATATATATATATATATATATATATATATATATATATATATATATATATACGATCGTATAGTTATCCCCGGAAGGTTGAATATTTGTAATTGTTTGGGCATATGCTCCAATTAGGCAACCTTTAAGTACATCAATTTCTCTATATTTGATAAGCTTAGATTGGTGTGAATTAGGGATGAGAATGTTTCGCAAAAGGATTGATATTCTGTATACTTGCCATCATAGGTCGGTAAAGTAATTCGGGGCAGTTTTGCATTTGCTCCACTACTTGCAGCTGTATTAATACCGCTAATCGCTACTAACATTTAATTGGGCTGAATCATTAGCTGTTTCTTTTAAATTGTTCAGAAGGATTATGGCACTAGCATTAGTGTATATATATATATATATATATATATATATATATATATATATATATATATATATATATATATACAGTGTGTTTAAAAAAGATGCGGCAATATTAAAGGGAGTGATTGCCCAGGTCATTTTATACAATAAAGTTCTTATAAACAT
This sequence comes from Vesta saturnalis, assembly GCA_036346205.1. NCBI lineage: Eukaryota > Metazoa > Arthropoda > Insecta > Coleoptera > Lampyridae > Vesta > Vesta saturnalis. The sequence goes on along the minus strand of JARFJB010000610.1, from coordinate 1,087,981 downwards.
AGGTTCGCAAACGCTTCGTTACCGATCTACAGTGTGTTGAAGTTTAATTTAAAAAAACAGTCAAAATTAGATTTTTCCAATACGGTTTGATGTATCGTAATGAAATTTTACGCGTGTCTATAGCTGTGGGAGACGCATACTTTGCAATACAACACGATGTTTCAGTCGTACCATTGGCGCGCGTATTGGCACGTCACAGGCAATTTTTCAAGAAAAAAGTAAGATGCCGCTGATTGCTCTAAAAATAAAAAATATTTTTTAGTTCTTTGTTCAATTGTGAACCAAAAAGCTCTTTTGACTTTTTATCGTACGACGTACGGTTTTTGAGTAAAAGAACATTTTAGTGCATGTCCATTTATCACGCGTACAAAAATATTTTTAAACATTCCTGTATTATTCACTGACATATTGAATGAGTCTCGTGATTAATAATTTTGTATTTGTCAAATTTGTTGAAATTCCTTATCATGAATCGCTATACGAATGCCGAGATGACCGACATGCACTACATTTATGGACTTGCTGATGGGAATGCATTAGAAGCTAAGCGGTTGTATACTGAAGATTTCCGGGCCGTATGGCTCCTGATAGAAAAAACTTTCGAATGTATTCATCGGCGTCTTTATGAAACAGGCACATTAAGACGAAATGGAGGAGCAGGAAGGCCAAGGACAGCAAGAACGGTAGAGCTGGAAGAGGATGTGCTGGATATGATTGAAGAAGATCGAGGTACTTCTACTCGAAAAATTGCTGACGCTTTGGATGTAAGTAATGGGACTATTTGAGCATGTATATTGTGTTATTTTATTTGTGACCATTTGTCGGCTTTTCTTTTTTTGAAATCAAGATGTTTGAAGGCGGGCGGCATGTTATTGCAAGGGCTGTTCTCATCCTGCAAGGGCTGCAACCAGCCTGATTTAGCCGCATAGGGCTAAGGATCTAAGGAGCTTCATCGCCAAATGTGGAAGTAAGTTGATCGATGCACTCTTGTCTTGATAATCCACGACGAAAATCGTAATAAATAATCGCACGAAAATTTTCACGACTTAATTCCATTTCAAGCAACCGTAAACAGCATAAATAACGTTATTGAAAAAAGTTTGAAGTATGTTATTGTCAAGAATGTCAGAAGTTTCTATGGAAACGTAAAAAGGCACCTAACTGCAATCAGTATTGCCAAGGTTCAAAATATAAATAGTGGGCCTCGTATTCGTTAGAACTTACGGGCGAGCGATAGAAAACCAAGGTTTGTGAGCCAGCGACTTTTATTCATATTATTAAACATAGGTATAGCAGATTGTGCAATCGACTTTTCTTCAATTTCGCTAAATCGACTTATTAGCTCATTTTACAACATTTTACAAATTTCACCAAGATAGGCCATGATGGCTGGATGTGTGTGGATGTATGTTAGTATGCACGATAAGTCCAGAACGACAACACCTACGTACTTAAAATTTTGTATTTAAGCTTTTTTTCATTTCGCTTGGAGCTGATTAGATTTTGGGAGAAACCCAGCGGCATTTGTTAGGAACAGTTTTTCGTTTTTATAAAATATTTCTAAAACAACTGCATATTTCAAAGATATAAAAATACCTATATATAGACCTAAAACATATAGATTAATTATGTTCTATGCAATTTTTTGATACGACGCGTAATTTAGCGGTAAAAAAGGCAGAATTTTATTTTTTCAATATCTGAATAAAGATTAATTTTATAAGAAAAAGTGTACACATATTTCTTAATTTAATTTTCCACTACTTTTCTTTATAAGGTTTCTGAATATAACGCAAGGTAAGTCTAAAAATTAATTAAATATGAATGAAAATGGTTAAATTGTATTACTGATATTTTATAGAAGCGGGCGGCTCTGGAATTTTTTTTAAGTTAACATGTATTTATGTCTATTAATCTCTATCTGACATGAAGTTTTAAGCGTCATTCTGGCACAGATTATTGTTTTTGTCTATCATCGTTATGAACGTATAAAAAAGAGATTGCATAGTTATCCTAAAAAAATTTCATTTCTTTTAATTTTTTAACTCAGCATCTAGATGTCTATTAACCTATCTTCCAAATCGTCTGTTTGAAATTTGGGTAATAAGGCATAGTTCATTTTAAATTCACTGAAACAATACTGTATAACTTCTGTCATTCCATACAGTGTGTGCGTGTGTGTTTGAGTAGTTAATTTATTAGTAACAGGTATAGTTTTCCATTTTTCTACCCAGTTTAACATTTGATTTAAAAACAAGAATTTTTTATCGGAAAGAAAAGTTTCTACAGTTAAAGGCTCTTGAAATTCGTCATTTAAACGTTTCCCTTTAAGAGGGGTTTTTGCATTGACGATTTTCCACAACCTAACTATTATATTAATCAGGTCAGTAGTGTCTTTGGATTTATCAATTTTAGTCCCGACTTATATTATGGCCTGTTAAGGACCAATAAAACATTTTACCTTTCCGTATTAGTAGGAAACAGAGCTTTTAAATTTAAGTAATAGCCAACCTTTAACATTTTATCCTGTTCTAATTGGTGAACTGTTTTAAGAGATTGAAAAGCCGCTGCTTTTTCAACGCCACTGTCAAAGTCGGTATAGTATTTTGTTTGGTCTGGTTGCGCATTTAGACAGTTATTCATGATACATTTAACCCTCGTCCGGCCAAAATAATTTCAGTTGCCCAAAAGACCGAAATGGGTCTCTAATGACCCGAGTCATATTTTGTTATTAAAAGCTTGCATGTGACAAAATGAACATAGTTGTAAGTATTTATAGACTTCAGAACAAGAAATAAATTCGTAATAAAGATACAGATAATAAAAAAATGTTTTCACAAGTGTTACAAAAAATTATGTTTTATATAGTTTGCATTCTTTTTTAATAGTTACTTGTCCATGAGTTTGACACATAAATCTATTGCAACTGTCACACTTATTGGAATACTTGTTTTCATTACCTGTACAGAAAGCACACCTTCCTCGCTTATTGGCAATACTAACACCTGCTTCCTTGGATATTTTCTGAATGGGCCGTCCGCTAACCCCTATTGCCTTTACCACAGACCTTTGAAAACCTCTTCCATCATTTTCAATTTGTTGAGCTCGGCGTTCTATATTTTTAGAAACCAGTTCTTTCTCTAAAGCTTCTCTAAATAATTTCCTCTTTTTCTTTAATGCAAGTTTTTTCGCCCATAGCAGTTTTTCAGTTCCAAACAACGAATGCATTATACGCAGCTATATCGATAAAATTTAAAAACAACGAAAGTGGCCAGCGTCGGGTCGAGGGTCTACATGAGTATTCCCTCACAATTTTATCTAACGCATCTACACCACTTTTGGTAGCATTATACCACTTGATTATTTCGGGTTTATACTTTTCATCTTCCCCCAAAATGCTATGCTCATTATGCATTGTAGATAGCAATACAACGCATTTCTTTGGTTTGAGAAGATATGAAACTAAAGTGACTGACTTTGTAAATAAAAACTAGGACGAAAAAATATTTCTACCTGTTAAGTTAGTGAGTGATTTTGGAAGATCCTTTTTACTTTTTCTCATGGTACCAACTATAGTCAATTTTTCTTTCAAAAATTCTTCTGCTAGGGAAATATCTGTGAAGAAGTTATCGGTAGTTATGTTTCTCCCAGAGTTTTTCCAATGTTGTATAAGCTGTCGAACAACTCTTTGGCCCTGATTTTTTTCTGAAGTGTCTCCAACCTTTCCCAAGTAAACATCGAAATTACAACAATAGAAGTTTTCTGCGTCACAGAGTGCCCACACTTTTATTCCGTATTTACCGGGTTTACTACGTATATAAACCATGAAAGAACATCGTCCGCGGAAAGTGACTAGTTGTTCATCGACAGTTCCCGAGGCAGAAGGTTCGTAAGAAGTTTTACAATTGAATGCAAATAAATCTGCAATTTCTCGTACAGGAGCTAATTTGTCAGACTTTTTTGTATCTTCCCTAGTGGAAATGTCATCAAATCGAATGAATCTCAGTATGCTTCTATTTCGGGACTTTGCTGCTGAATACATAGGTCGACATAAGGCTTCATTTTTATTCCATAAAAAGGTTTTATCTTCTCGAGATTCTCTAAATCTTTCTATCAGTAACAAAATGCCGATAAAAGCTTTTTATGGTATCTTGGTCTACGCCCTTCCATTCGCCTACACCTTCACCTTTAGACTGATAATAATCATCAGCTTTCTGATTTATAAGCTTGACTATAATATCGCTACAAATAAATAAACCGAATGCTTCTGAAATGCTTCTTATATCTTTACTTTTTTTTTGTTAAACCTCTCTTCTTTGTAAAAATATTATGTTGTTTTGTTTTTGATGTACCAGGGCTTACGTATTTCCAAGAGCGTTCAGCAATATCCTCGTTTTTAGTAGACACACGATTTTCTTATATTGTATCTTTTAAATCACTTATTTCGTCATTTTCGTCACTACAATTTTCATATTCTGCATCACTGTTATCGCTACCACTGTCCTCGTCAGATAACAAATAAAAGTCCTCTTCGTCATCGTCGCGCATCAGTTCTTCGTACAGTTGTTGATCCGTAAGGAGAATTTTATTAGAATCCATTATTTTCACCTACAATTTTATAAAGTCATTATGATCCAGAAAACAAGACAATTATGCATACTTACACAATACACAAGTAAAAAGGCTACTTTCAGTCAATGACCAATTATTTGTAAAACATACACAATAAAATATGATATATTTTTTCTAGCACCGACAATAAAGCTATACTCTCAAACACTATTTCTAATACAAAACTAAATATTAATTATAACGAGTGAGGGTCTTCTCCGTTCAGCGCAAGGTCAGGTTCCCCACCCACAGAGCGACTACAAAGAAAGAGACGCGTAATGCCAAAACCGGTCGGAAGTGACCGGAGCGGGTTATCCGAAGTATTCAAGGACATTTGTTGACCAAATTTATTCTAAAGTTTCTTCATAACATTTTCGAGGAATACAGAAGCACTTAAAAAAATATTATGAAAAACAGTGAAATTATTTATAAAAAATGAGGGTCCGGGTTACTTGAGACCCGGTCCGAGGGTAAACGTACAGTGTCGAATAAATAAAGAAGAGGGCGTGTTCTATCTGTAGAGTAAGATAAACAATACTTTACAGCATTATTCTCACTAATAACACAAAATACTTTGTATCTAAACTCCTCTAACCTAGTTATGACTTCCTTAAATAATGAAAAACCCAGAAGGTGGTCACCTCTGTAGGTAATCTACACAACTTCTTTTACGCTTCACATAATGCTGGATATGATATCATAAACACAAAAGCAAAATTTACTAAACAAGCATTACTATAAGCAGTCCCAACAATATTTCCTGCCTTATAATTTAAAAACGCTTTAGTATGGATTTCGTTCATCAATAATATGAGATATTCTTCACGGTCTGAAATTATGTTTCATACATGCGAATATTAGTTTTCTACTAGTAAACAGATTAATGAATGCATGTATCGAGAGCTATGCAAATCACAGACCACCTGGTATACCATTCACAATTGGTTTTGGGATTATATTACCAAATTTCATAAATATTATATAATAATCCGTGTTTTTTATGTATTCCAGAACTTAGTGTCAAACATTTTGTATGGTAACGTTGGTCATCTGTAAACCTTCAATAACACGTTAATTATTAATTGAAATTCTTGAGTTAATGCGTCTGACACATTGCCTTAAAAAACGTATTAATGTGAGAAAATCATGCGTATTTATACTGGTATATACAATATGAAATGTATCTGTTCAAACAATATAATGGATGAAGTCGTCAATCATTCTAACTTTCTATAGCATACATCACATCCATGATTTTTTTCACATTTAAGATTATCAGATAACAAACATTCAAACTTAAGTGTATACTATTCAATGCAATATTTTCTCAAGTTTCACGTATTTGTATAAAGCCAAAATTTTAGGGAATGTATTTTACCGATGTTGTTTGTCCGGCACATGGAAATTACATTCAGTACGCGTGTAAAAGAGATGTAGATTACTGCCCATTCACGCCATATGGCGCTACATAAACACAAACTAAATAAAACTGCGCAAATGGCAAAAATTGTATTTCCATAAGTTGTTCTTTGTAAACCTAAAGCAAATTTATACGGTCACATACATTCAGCCAAAATTATAATCGCTTGGCTTTTGTATAATTACATTTTTAGTAAACGCATAGGATTAATGACTAAAATTTGTGATTGTAATTTACCACAACAAAAATTGTACCATTAATCTTTAGATTAATACAATAATTATGCCAACCCTTTATTTACATTTTAATTGTCATTGTGTGTATCGGCGTTAGATACTCTTGTGTGTATTCCTAGGTGATCAAGCTACACAAGCATCCGTTTAAATCCTAATCAAATTTGAAATATCATTAGAAAACGAATACAACCTAAATTTTTTGGTTAAATCTAGTAAGTAGTTGAACTAAACATTAATTTGATTGTTAGTTTTCGTATGCTAATGTTTAACATTGTGAAATATACAGTGTGTCCAAAATTAGTCTGTGCAGTATTGGTATCTTGGAAACGATAAGAGATCAAAATGGAGAAAGTTTTAGAGAATTTTGAGCCCACTAAAATGCCATTCTGAAATCAAGGCTATCTCAAATATTTTTCAAAATATTCGAAAAAAACTGAAAATCAACAGTTTTTATTTTGATTGGTGACAAAAAAAATTAATCCGACGTTTCGACGAATAGAGACCATCATCAACTTTATTTTTCCATATGGGCGGGAAATTAGCTAATGGTATAAAATGATTCCTTTTTTTATTCTAAATCCAACGATGTATAACACTTAATGATAATTCAACGTTTCGACCCTCATTCTTGACATTTTATTTTTTTTTATGAAACATTTTTGAAAAAAAACTACCAAACCAATTTATTCTGCAAATGTACATTTATTTTAACTCATAATTCATAATAGGGCGTTTCGACTCATCATTCGTAGATAACTATTTATTACGATATCGAAAAAGCCTTTCCAAACCTTGTCTTAAACAATAACAAATAAATAACTCTTTTATTAAGTTTAAATTTAAGTAAACACCTAACAATACATTTACTTCAAGTGAAAATATTTAGAAAAATTAACTACAGCTAAATAATGAAATCGATTATTGTAAATTTCTGGTAGTAGGCTTTGATGAGTTTAAAACAATTATTGCATCATCAAGTAATCTCTTATGAACTATTTATTAACTAATTATTACGATATCGCAAAAGCCTTTCCAAACCTTGTCTTAAAAATACTAAAATGCTTACTTGGTATTCATAAATAAATTGCTCAAGCAAAGGAGTGAAGGTAATGTGGAATATTCAAAAAACACATTTCACATTTTTTGCGACAGTTCTGGTTACTCGACGTATTACGATTAATATTTTCAATAATATTAATAATTCGATGCTCCAGAACTTGCCTATTTTTTTGGGGATGAAATTCATACCCCTCATTTTTGGCATATCCCCATAAATAAAAGTCTAATGGGGTAAGGTCCGGAGACCCAGCAGGCCAATGTACAGGACCACCGTTGGATATTATTCTTTCACCAAAAATCCCCCGTAAAAATACTCGGACTTCCCCTGAATTATGTGCGGGGCATCCATCTTGTTGGAACCACAAATTATTAAATTCATCAGGGGGTGTTCCCCCTGATGAATTTAAAAATAATCATGAATGAATGGAATGATTTGGTTTTGCAACATTAAAAGGTATCGTTGCCCTGTTACGTTGTGGTCATAAATAAATGGACCAATCAGACGATTTCCTGAAATTAATTGGGAATATTAAAAAAATGAGTCGTAGTTAATTTATTAAATGTTATTCAATTAACTCAAACAAAGATATTACTTACCGATCATTCCGCACCACACATTAAAACCAAATCGTGTGGATCGCGAATATGTGGATTTTCGCGGGCCCAGTAATGATGATTTTTTCTATTGAAGACTTCACAGTTGGTAAAACGTGTCTCATCTCAACTTTATCAGAAAAATCAGGATTTTCTTGACATTTACGATTATACCAATTGCAAAATTCGATTTTCCTGTCAAAGTCACCTTCTTGCAGGCCTTGTACAATTGTTGGCTTGTAAGGATGATATTTAACAACTTTCAAAACATTCTGTACAGTGGATTTTGGAATACAACTCCGTGCCACAATTTCGTACTGAAGATTTCGGATTTTCGTCAAAATATTCCATAATGTTTCCGTTACGATTCTCATTATCGATCGCATACTTTTTTGAACGTGGTTTTCAAAACTTCCAAATTCTATTAAATTTCTTACTACATTATTAAAATGATTTCTGCCAGGTTGTCTTCTTTCGGGGTACATTTGAGAATAGTCATTACTAACTCTGGTAGGATTTCTTTCATTTTTGATAGAGCACACTAATATATCAAAATTTTCTTCGTTAGAACAATTTAACGCCATTTTCAAACAATGTTCATTAAAATGTGAGAAACTATTGTAGTCTATTGACAGATAACATAATTGTTATACAATAATTGCTTTAAACTCATCAAATCCTACTACCAGAAATTTACAATAATCGAATTCATTATTTAGCTGTAGTTAATTTTTAAGTGTTTTAATAGGATTTTTACATTTTTTTAAATATTTTCACTTGAAGTAAATGTATTGCTAGGTGTTTACTTAAATTTAAACTTAATAAAAGAGTTATTTATCTGTCATTTTTTAATACAAGGTTTGGAAAGGCTTTATCGATATCGTAATAAATAGTTATCTACGAATAGGTAGCTACTGTTCATAAGAGATTACTTGATACTTTTGATGAGTCGAAACGTCCTATTATGAATTATGAGTTGAAATAAATGTACATTTGCAGAATAAATTGCTTTGGTAGTTTTTTTTTAAATGTTTCATAAAAAAAAAGAAATATTTGAAAATGTCAAGAATGGGGGTCGAAACGTCAATTATCATCAAAAAGGAATCATTATAAGCCATTCGCTAATTTCCGCCCCATATGAAAAAATATAGTTGATGATGGTCTCTAATCGACGAAACGTCGATCTCTTACAGTTTCCAAGATAGCAATACTTCACAGACCAATTTTGGACACACTATATACTTACAACTTTACAGTTTAAGAAGTGTAATTTTAGTCATTCGAAAAATGATTACGCGTAGAGTTTCGTAGTAGAAAATGTGTGTAATTAGGAGATCTTTACGATTTAGTCCTACAATAATAATACGACCCTGGAAAGCTTTCTGTAATCCGCTTCTTAGGTACTTATATGATTTAGCACCATTCTCAATTATGCCTAAAGCTAACATCAAAGTATAGTCAAGAGTAGTGTAAACTCAGTTTGAAAAATGGTTAATTGAATCAGTACTTCATGTACAGAGTCCATGAACATTCTTCACCTACAAGTTTTCTACGAAAAATCTACGCTCAATTCTACCATCATAAATTTTTCCCCTACACAGTATTACCCAATTATACGAAAAAGAAATACTTCCTCTTATGACTAAGGATTATTTGTTTACACTTGCTTATGCAGTATTGAGAATAGGAATGTTTTTAATGAAAAGGAATGCATGAACTTTTTATTTATACGTGTAACAAATAGAAATATATCGATTGGAATTTGAACATTGAAATGGTAAGTTTGCACCACGATGTAGCTTGTTACCGGCTAAATATCCACTATAGCATCAAGCCCGCAAAGACAATTTGCACTACGGTTAGCTCAGTGGCGCCGGCGGGGTTCTTACTAAATGCAGTAAAAGGGCACTCGTCACAACTACAACAACGTCAAATTCGGGTAAAAATTGTCAAAAAGGCGCCACCTGTTAAACACATTTATAGTGGGAAAACGTCATGAACAGATCTTAAATTGGCCAGGAAACTAAAACCTTGATTCAAAAATAAACTACTCTACTACCAAAATTCTACTCCAAAAATATTTACGCTCAGTTCACCTAAACTTTAACAAAATCCTAAGCTTTATATAAAAGCCACAAAACGCGATAATAAAATCCAAAACTCATTAAACATTTCGATAAATTCAGCGCTAAAATTATTGGCTCAAATACGCAAAAATAACTGCTTAAACTGCTTACACAATCTCAAACGAGAAATACGTCCAACAAAACTAAACAGACACGATCAAAAATTTATAAAACTCTAAAATTTAATAAACACGAAAATCGAAATATAATACCTAAATTCGAAGAAAATACACAGCTTCACCATAATAAATAGCAAACTGCTTACTTGTCTGGTATCGTCAGTCCAATCAATGAGATCTATAATCGGTATGTTGATTCCTATAAAAACAACTTCAAAATGTTGCGACTATTCGCAAAGCCTTCGTCTGCACTAAACAAAACAAACAGCTGTTCGGTCAACGAGCGACTCACTACATGATTATGTTACTTTATATTCTAAAATTTCTTTTAAAGTGACCTATTACCAAAAAAGAAATAAATAAAATAGACGCTCTAATCGAGAAATTCTCACTACTCCTTACGGTGAAGCTTAATGAAACATCAATTATATCAACCAGATCAGAATGACTAATTATATTTCAAATTATTACGTTAAGGCTTGAATTACATAATAAAGCAACGAAAAAAAGATGGTCATCGTAAAGACATGTAAATCTACGATTTCCTAAAACCAGTAAATCACTCAATAACTTAATTCCATCCAAAACATATAAACTTTTACATTCTGAATTAAGTAGTAATGCGAACGAAAATATTAGGTTACAAATGTGTACAATAAAAAAAATAACATTCACTTAACAAACACTATACATATTTAATACAAATAAAAATAAACATTTGGTATTTTGTCCGCAACACATTGAACATAATTTGTATCATTAAATTTGAATGAAGAATAAGTCACTAACGGTTCCTGATATACGTCTGATTTTAATTCAACAAGCTATATTTCATAATACTTAAAATAACCAGGAATATAATTCGAAAACTTCAATTTATCATGGCAATAAAAATTGTGACTTAATTGAAAGTTTTTTAACTTAGAAATTCGAAAAAAAACCGGAAGGACCAAACTATCTACCGGGTATTAAGTACTTAAAATTTCCACACAGCGTGACAAACTCGGCAAGGTACGTTGCTTATTTAACTTACAGTAGGGTGAAAACTCGTTCATCAGGTTGTGAGGGAGGCAGAGATATATCCACAGCTATGCTCAGTTAAGCACTTGTTTCGTTAGGCGCCACTCAACTTTATAGGTTACATACAACCAAAATTGGGGAATTTGTACATTAATTCCACAGATAATCTAACTGATACTAAATAGCAGTATTTATTTATATATTTAACAAAACAAAATAATATCTGAATAATTTCAGCATAAAACCAACTAACAGTACTTGTCGTAAAGATTCAAGATATTAACTAATTCCTAATTCAACACAACTATTCGAACGTGTAACCTATCTTTACATAAAAATGAAAGACGATCAATACTGTATACCTTTAATAATAACGTCTGCTTAACCTATGTCAACAAACATTACAGTTACAATGTTGCATTAAAATATTTAACCGAAGTCAGCTGTATCTTTTCATTATAACCGTATCAAAACAACACTATACTGACTTGTTATCTACTTACAACGTACTTTGCATTAAAATAATACGTACTTACATTTTGCTACACTCAAAATAAATGTGTTTATTTTGAAACGAACTGCAGTTTGAGAACTTCATTTCCTGTCAATATGATAAACATACAGCAGGATAAGGTAATTTCCAATTATCTTCATTAACTTACAAATCTGCGGCAAACAATAAAACTAACCAACAAACAAATATAAAACATACAAACACCAAACGCACAAACCAAATAAACTAAGCAATTAAGCCAATCGGTCAATAATCGAAGCAATCCAAAACCAAGAAAGTTCGTTTATGCTAACAAATAAGCACGCAAACTGAGAAACTGAGTAGGTAAGTGTATAGCATATCAAACAACCCAAATAAACTAATCAAGGAAACAAACTAACCAATAACCAAGCAAATCAACCCGAACCAAAAGAACTAACAAATAAGCATACCGGCGAATAAACTCATAACCAAACAAACACAAAACGCTCTAAGATGCAAACGCATAGCTACGCAATCAAACACGCTGTCAAGCGCGTAATAATTCGAACACACGAACACAAAAAGAAAAGCTTAAATTTTATGAAGAGATGGATGGCTCCCAACATATACTGAAAATTAAATGGCTTCAAAGTGGACCAGTCCTCTAGTTAGTAACCGTGAGTTTTCAACACCGTCTACTCCGAAACCTTCCCCGTTTTGTTTTATATGTTTGCTTGTTTAAGTAATGATTTATGTTTGAGTGTTTGCGAATTGTATGGCATGTAAGCTTGTGGGTGTGATTGTCTCTGTGTTTGATGGTGACCCTTTTTGTTTATCAGTTTTTTTTTTGTTTCGAGCTATTTTACTTGATTATTGGTAAGTTTGCTTGTTTAGAATATCTTGGGCTGTTTCAATGCCTGACTCCTTGATTAATTGCTATTGTTTTGTTTATTTTTTTATGCTTTATTGTTTGGGCTTTTGCTTGTTTGGTTACTGATTTGGGTGAACATGCTTTCTCGGTTGTTGTTGGCCGGTTTTATTATTTGGTTTCTTTGAACTATTTGTAAATTTGGGTGTTTGTAGCTTTCTCGTTCAGTTTCTTTGGTTTGTTTGTTTTATTTTTGCGCATCAGGGGTACTTGAATGTTTGGGCTTGCGTGTTTGAGTATTGGTATGTGTATTTTGATTGCTTGTGTGTTTACGTGTTATGTGATTGATTGTTTCTTTCACTTGTCATTTTTTTACAACCATATACTCCTACTTTATAATTACACACTGGCCTTGCACTAGTTATTACAGGTGGAAGGGGGTTTTAATATTCGATGCTCCATGTCGTTAAAACCTGCCATAGAAAAATCTATGCCATACATTCCTAGTGAAAATTCATTTGCACAGTTGATTAATATACGCGATGGCAAGCTTCACGTCATTAAAACACATTATCCAAAAACCCATGACTGAATTCTGTAAATCTGTAGCTATACTCTGGAAACTGCTATCAAAGTTAACCATGCGTTTTCCATTCAAAGATGAATATTCGTTTAGATTTTTTTATGTATTACGGAGCTCTCTATGAGCAAGTTGAATCCAAAATGCTCGTGTAACAAGATATTTGTATAGGCTATATTTTGCTAAATTTATATTCTTTAACCTTACTTCGTGGAATTACGCAATGTTTTAAAACATTGTGCAGTTATATTTGAAACATTAGTGCTACTATACGTTGGGTTTTGGATACTCACCGATGTTCACCAAAAATGCTTTATTTTATTACTATCCACCACACACACACAGAATAATAATTGAACTTCATACTATTACGCAAGAAAAGCTTTAGAAATGTTTAAAACATAGCAAAGAGCAAAATATTGACAACTGAAGGAAATATAAATTAACAATATCGGGATTAAGTTTAGGAAGTAAACCATTTAATTGTTTAATATATGAGAGCCGTCATAAGTAAGAAAAACGTGTGGCATTGAAGAACACTGTGTGCCTTTAAACATTTTTGTTGTCATAAAGTGTAAAACTAACAAATACTTTTCTGATTTTAATAAAAATGATGTCACTTTATTGATTAAACCGTTTCTCAGAACTTAGGCCTCACACGTTTGGACATTGGAATAGTTTACTGTCCACCAAATTAGTATAGTTCTTCTCACAACCCTTTTGTTGTGCGTCATAGTTCGCCGATTTCCTTCTGTCGCATTAAGTTGGTTGTGACGCAAAAAACGGTCGACTCTTAATTTTCGGGATGACACTACTTTCAAGGCCAACGAGAAAAGTACAGGTCATTGTTTTCATATTTTAAACTGTACATATTTTAATATGTGAAAATTAATTTTTAATTTATTTATTCATATAGATTACTAAAAATATGCCAAGACGCAACACAAAAGAGCAAGCGGTTATGTTAAAACTACTTGGCGTACGAGGCTGGAAAACCGTTATTACCTCGTGCTGCTGTACACGAAGTAAGTTTGAAATTATATACCATATAAATTTTAGTAAGTTTCAATCTAATATATGTACTTTTGCGGTGTTTTAGCGTATTTCTGCGGCATTGGGGGTATCTATGCCTACCATAGAGATTGGCAAATCAAGGCGTTCAAAGGGATAAATATGAACACGCTATCAGGACACGTATATACATCATGTTTTGTAAAGGTATAAAATAAATGTACATAATGAAATTGTATTCTAGGTATGGGCTAGACATTTTCGCTGTGAACTAAAAATTGAGATAATAATTCACTAGTAAATAACTGAGGTGGATTTGTGACAAAACAGAAAACACCACTTGGTGGTTAAACGGGAAAGATCCTGAATGTTCCACACCTAATTTTATTTTTAAGATTATTTAAAGTTGTCGATATAAATTGTTGGAACATTCTGATTTAAATATTTGAAATTATTATTATTATTATTATTAGAATGCTCTCCTTAACAGACATACTGCGCCCAATTACTTAGAAGAAGAACAAGCGGTATCAAGTTTACAATAAACAGAAATTATTATTTACTACCTAGAGTCTAAGATTAAATGCTTACCTACATACAAAAAAGATTGGTTTAACGTATATTATGAATGGGTAGATTACGAGTTACTATAGCCGATTTGATCTCCTTAATAGTACAGTTAAAATATCCAGAATAGCTTCGATTGAAGAGTAAGCCGAGATCATTCTGTACAAAGGGGAATATAAGAGGACGTTAGTTCGAGTGGCATAAATAAGTATAATATAATAAATTAAGAATACATTTTTTTAGGTGAATATACACTTAAAAATTGACTAGAGATTTGGATGGGGTTAACATATCTTGTTACGGGAGCTTTAGAAAAAATAAAAATTTCGCGCTAAATTATACGAGATTAGATATTTATGTATTATTTTTCTGGGTAAAGAAACGGTTATTGTTTATTTGTATTTGAATGTAATTAATATTAAGATGAAAAGCTTGGGTTTATTTCCATAGGTCATCTATATATTCAATTTGAAAATATTTAAATACGCGGAGTTTGTAAGTGCGTTAATGTGTTGAGAAGGGATGGCGCTGTAATAATCATGAGTTTTAAGGCAGTCGCATATAGGGAGCGACCACAGAGAGTCGCGATAAGTAAGCCAACAGAAAGGATCGCATAAAAAATAAGCGATCAGAATTCGCAGCCTAAGCGATATTGTACAGTCACGGTGCCCTATAAAGTGTTAAAATTACAAATAAATAAATAAATTAACGGTGATAGGAAAGAAGTAAAAAATTACCTTGCTTATTAAAACAATAAAAAATGACGTAATAAGTGAAGATAAGGCGTGTTGTATATCTCAGAACCGTAACCGTTTGTGATTTAATTTTAACAATTATTTAAAAACTGTATAGTGGAAACATCGAACAATTATTTACTAAAATCATTACTTAAAGAAAATTAGACGCGTATTCCACTACACAAGGGTATAAGATAAGGAAAACAATAGAAACACGATGCCAGGGTGCCGGCAAGTGACCTCATCTGAAGAGCAATTTTCTACCTATCTGAGGCCCCCTTTAGCGGAGAAAGAAACGCTAGCATTACATCATGAGTTGCAACGAAAATAAGTAAGAACCTTTTTGTTTGTATTAATAAATAAAACTTTTTGGTGTTTGATTTCTCGAAACTTTACATTTGATTATCACTATTAAACGAGAAGAATCTGTTTAATTCTGATAAGGATTTTATTTGTTATATGTTAGCTTTAAGAAGGTTATTGTAGATTTAGGTTTGATTGTATAAATGTTTGTGACCAGCATATTGATGTTCGTTCATAACTAGAATTTAATTAAATGAGTATAACGTTTGATTTACTTTTATTGCTAAAGATTATTAATATAACCAGCTTACGCAATTATTGAATATATAAATGCAGAAAGAGATCAACTCAATAGGAATCCAGTTAAATAAATAAATCGAAATGAATATAATTTTGGGCAATGATAACAGAAATCGTTTCTTTATCTGAACTTGAGTTACCCGGTGCGACCAACTAAGAAATGAGTTAGTAAACATAAAGCTTAAAATTCATTTGCTCAAACCGAAATTAATTAGCAAGCAAAGTAAAAATTAACTAGTAAATGATATCTTTATAAATTGAACCCATTCCGTTTTAATAAAACGAAATAAAAAATAATCATCTCAGGTATTAAATTTTCTATTTTCTATTATAAAACGGTTTAAAAGAACTCGAATCTTATTCTTTGGAGCGGGTTAAATAAACGAAAGTAGTATCTAAGGGTACTACGCCCGTTGCAATCTGCTGCTTCACTGACTAGAGTTCGAAAGGAACTAAAATTCAAATGGTGACATTCAATCGTATGTGACCACAAAAGATTGTTTTCCAAGGAATTTTAAAAGAATTCTTACGCTATAACGCTTGATGTTTTGGATGAAACATGGATATTTAACAGAGGGGGTTCCCGCATGAGCTGGCAGGACGGCAGTGCTAACGCAGTTAGAAAGAAGAATAGACAGGTGTACGGTACATTGTTCTTCATGCAGATTCTGAAAATGGATTCATTAATGATTATAGCTTAATTGTAGAAGTAGAAGTTGTTCTGGTGACTGCCATGATTCAATGAATAGTTATAATTTTGATAAGTGGTTTGAACATTAGCTTTCGCCACATTAGTAGAAAAAATACCAAATGCAAGTTGGACCAAACAGCTTTTGCTGGATTGGTTACCAAAAAAGACATATACAATTTCCAACGTCTATCATGAAATTTGAACTGTTAGACGAGTTATCAAAACGTATTATAGCTTTATGTAAAATATAAATACAAATATACACCATTCACAAAACTCAAACAGGCTGAGTATTTTAATTATGTGTAATTACATTTTCATATTTTAGTCCTTGATGGGGAGGATACATCGTTTTATTAGACAATTTGAAAATTGAAGGACACGCAAAGCACAATTACTATCATCACTTACTTTCTTATTGCGATACCGAGAACAAAACATTATCCCAAAATTTCTCTATGGTAAACGAAATTTTAATAATAAACAAGTTAACAATGTTTATAGAATAACTGAAAATGTTTTTGTGCGTAATCAAATATATAACTTTTGCAACCACAGACTTAGTGTGAACTACCAAAAGATCCTACAAAAACGTTAGTAGGTAAGATTGGAGACTTTTGGCACACACCACATTTCCAAGGTTAACACATTTCCAAGGTCCCCACCGTACCAAGGTCAAAAAAGCGCAATGTTTGACCTAATTACATATCATTACCACAAAAACAAGGTCACAAACCCCGCTTTCCTGTTCCACAATTACAAGGTCATCACTGTGACCTACTTTAAAACCCCGCTTTCCTGTTCCACAATTACAAGGCTATCCGTGTGACCTAATTACATATCATCACAAACACAAGGTCACAAACCACACTTGTCTGTTCCACAATTACAAGGCCATCCGTGCGACCTAACGCGCGTTCATGTTCCACAATTACAAGGCCATCCGTCTGACCTACTTTATGCTTAGCCACCTGGTTGTCACTCTTACCCACTTGTATTTTTTTACCCACCCACAAAATAAAAGAAACGATATGTTAATATATTTAATTCTAGTAGAAATAAAGACATGTACAAATTACACTAGAAACATGTATTACTCAGATATATGATTTTCTTTAGGAATAAAACATTTTGATTTAGTACATACGTTAGTAAGCGTTTATCAAAACTGTTGTAATACTGAGGATAATAAAAGTTTAGGTCACACATGTTAGCAGCGATGGCCACACTACTAGACTGACAGGAAATAATTAGTCTATACACTATATACAATAGATACATAAAAAATATAAATTAGAAACATGTATTACTCAGATATATGATTTTCTTTAGGAATAAAACATTTTGATTTAGTACATACGTTAGTAAGCGTTTATCAAAACAGTTGCAATACTGAGGATAATAAAAGTGACTTTGAAACGGTTGGAGTTGCTTTGTGATTGGTTGTGCTCTAGAGGTTTCTGGCAGTGACCTATATCAACTACGAGTATTAAAAAAGGTTAAGCGTAATACAAAGGAATAAAAAAGTTTTATCAGTGAAGCGAATGTGGCAAGTATCGCCGGATGTAGACGAGACAGATGATCTTTATACACTTAGTATTAGTCAGATTTATAAATTACATTCGTAAACAATTTTTTAATACTGGGGTAATAGTTATTGAAATTCATCTATGACTTGCAAAACAATACCATTTATTTAGCTAATTATACTGCAAGTAGTGTTGTCCAAAATGATAATGATAAAACATGGGCATTTATTTTCCTAAGTATAGCGGAAATATTTTTATGTTATTATTAAACAGCGTATGTAAATTACATGATATATCAATTACTTTTGTACTAACCATACCAGTTCATTAATCCCCTATCCGGTTTAGGTATAGTTGAAGAGCAGAGAGAGATGACCTTTCACTTAAAGTGATGCTACATTCGTACAGGTAGTTTAATAAATATATAACTTATTGCATTTTTTTCTAATGACCTAGTTTTCAGTAAAAAGGCTAAATACATTGACGTGTATAGATTTTAGGTATAAAAAACATAATAGTGTGTTTAAGGTTATATATATATATATATATATATATATATATATATATATATATATATATATATATTTATTTATTTATTAAGGTATTTAAGTAAACACGTAATGCAGTCAGTAAGTTGAAATTTGCTGTCAAAAAAAATGATCATTTTTTTTCTTCACTAATTTAGTAGATAGGTAGAAGTTATAAGACAAAATTTTGGTATAATAAAAAATAAATAACTTAAAAGATTCCAATAATATTCTTTACTCATTTTTTTCACTCATACTTAATTATTTTTAGACTTGCCCTACGTTATAATACAGATCTTTATAAACAGAGGTTATGTAGAAGTAAATTTTCTTTAAAAAAATGTCCACACCTTTTCTTATAAAACTAATTGTTATTCAGATATTGAAAAAAAGTTGAACTAACATTAAAAAATTTCACCTTAGGATTTTTTGCCGCTAAACTATGCATCGCATCAACAAAAAGGTATAGAAAAAAAAGCCGCTTGCATAAACTTCTACACTGTATCTCTTGAATTTCTGGACATTGGGAATTCCCATGTTAAAATAAAAATAAAATATTGGCTCCCCTAATTATTTTACAGTAAAATGTCAAATGTAAAACTTCTTAAGGAAAAAAGGCTGCTTCTTATGTTACAATTGCATTTACATTTGGTTCATCCCTTTTCGAGAAAAATTAGGAACAACTTAAGGGCTTTTTCGTAACCGGTAACGTTAATAAGCCATGTAAGTGTCAGGATAAATACAATAAGGAGCACAAATAAAATAAGTCTGTTATAAAGTAGAAGAAAAATTGTTTCTGCACTTGGAAGTTGCCGGTTTTGATAACTAGCCGAGTACAAATCTCTGATATTTCTAAGTGAATTGCCAGAATAATGCCATTCAATAAATTTTACTTTTTCTTCAATGGTGTAATAATTCATTTTTATATACAAATTTTTCTTTAAAAAGTAATAATCTGTCCCAAAGAAAGTTTTAATGATGAATGAATTGTTTTTGAACAATGAATGATTTACAATGATAATTAATAATTATTGTTAGCATTGTCTGTCTAAAGCAAAGTAACCTTGACCAGTTACGAAAAAGCCCTTAAGTTTTTCCTAAATTTCTCGAAAACGGATGAACCAATAGTAACATAAGAAGCAGCCTTTTTTTCCTTAAGAGGTTATACATTTGACATTTTACTGTAAAATAATTAGGGGAGCCAATATTTACAATAGTTTATTTTAACATGGGAATTCCCTATGTCCAGAAATTCAAGAGACACAGTGTATACCTACATATGTATATGTAGGTTGGAAGGTAAAAAAGGATTTTCAGTGGTGTAAGAAGGATTATGTTGGAACTTATATATATATATATATATATATATATATATATATATATATATAGAAGTAAACAAGAATTTCTAATGTAAACATTGATATTTTTAATTGAGGTAGCGACTCGGTAATGGTGCTGACATCTCGTAGTTACTATATTAATTATTATGTGTTTGTTTTCATGATAGAGATTCTGTACGATAAAAAAATCAATACATAAGAATAAATGTTTAATGATAATGATGTGTATAATTTAGTTAGCAACTCGGTAATGGTGCTGACATCTCACATTCAATTGATAAATAAATCGGGAATTAAGAAAATATGTAAAAAGAGGCTTCCCTGAGGCATGTCAGATGAAGAACATGCTGAGGACGTTGCTGGAGAATTCATGTTTGTTTTTTCTTTTGTTGTAATCTATAGTATAAGTAGATGTACGAATCATTTGTGTTTTTTTTCCGTTCGCAAACTATAGGTGTTACCCCCACAAAAAATATTTTTCACACACTTTTCAAGGTTATCTGGGGAGAGGGGGGGGTCCGGATTCACCACTTCTGCCCCTCATTCCACTTTTCCCCACTCCCCCCAACACTTCAAATTGTGTATTTAAGGCGAATCGGTTCCACTACAGTGTCAGTCCGTCCTTATGCGCCACCAAGTAAAGTTTCAAGTCTTATAACGCGGTGTTACATCATGTCTTTAAAGAATGGTAAGTCTTAGTTTCGTATTGCATCTCTCCCGGCTACCCTTCCTATCCTAATCATATACTACTCTACTCCGCAACCTGAGATAGTCATTGCATCCTATCCTACCCCCTGGAGATATGTTACGTTGCGTCCCCGTTCATATCGCTGGATATGATTCTTTCTTTAACAGTTGTCAAAGAAAGTAGAGTAGGAAGTAAAGTAGTATGTTAAACAAGCAATCATAACAAAACATGTAACGCAAACACTTCAGCATATAGTTATTATTCTTTCTTTGTTGCAGCAAAAATGTTCCAATGTGAATGTCTCAAAAAATTTTCTCGAAAGGATTCCTTACCGAGACATCAAAAAACAGCATGCTTGATGTCAGTATCTACCCCACCATCTGGCATGCAGGAGGTTTCATTGCAAAACCAAACCACAGGGAGCAATGTGGTGCAAGGAATCACTTCCGACTATAACAAAGCAGTACATAGACATGTTACTGATTCCTTTGCGCAACCAGGACCATCTGGGGTAAACTACGCGAAGGATAATGCGAAACCCGGACCATCAGGGTTGAGCAACTCAAGGAAGCGGAAGTCTGACCAATGCGATGAACCGGAACAACCTAAAAAAATTGGTGAGAGTGTGCACTGCACTGATTGTTCAATGGATATACCTCGGTATGCGTTCCAAGGACACCTCAGAAGCAAATGGCATAAAGCAAATGTATCTTTGCTTGTCGATGCTGGGGTTGAAGCGATTCGAAATGCGTTTAAACAACGCATTGTGTCGTACCGATTGTCTCCATGCAATACGCATACTGATTAAAATGTAATGTGGAACTATTTGGTTTATACTTTTTGAACAGTAGGGAAAGCACAGAACTGAAATCCTTTCAGATTAAGTATGACATTCTAAGTAGTGGGACGGTGTTAGAAGAGTATTTCCAAAGAATAAGTGAAATATTGGATGCAAAGCAATCTGAATTTCAGCATAAAGATTCTGGTAAGTGTGAGTAATGGTGTAATCGATTAGTAACAACTGTTTTAGGATGGTCCCTGGTGCAATTAGTATATATAGAGGTCAACCTGTTGAAATTTGCGCCCACCACGGGTTCAGCATACATGGCAGTCCCCGCTGAAATCGCACATAAACACGCCATAGTCAATGTAAGAAATAATGACAATTGCTGCTTTGCATGGGCTGTTGTATCGGCACTAGTGACACCAAAGGGTCTACCACAACGGACAACGTCTTACCCTCATTTTCAAATGTTATTCAACTGGAATGGTGTACAGTTCCCTGTTAAGCTGACGAATATTTCAACGTTTGAGACCAGTAACAACATTTCCATTAATGTTTATGAGTTAGACGATACGTATCGAGATGGTCACCGTGTCACAGAGGTAGTGGGGCCTCTATACTACACCAAAGCCAAACAGGCAGTCCATGTTAATTTATTATTATTAGTCAGTAACCAAACAGATAATCAGCATTATGTATGGATAAAAAATTTTTCTCGTTTACGTAGCAACCAAATAACTCGGCGGAACGGAGCAATGTGTTTTTGTGATGCATGTTTGTATTACTTTAGATCCGAGGACCAATTAACCCGACACGTGACACACTACTGTAACTTCGTATATACAAAATTACCGGACGTGAAACAAAAAAAAGACATAACCGGGGAATTCTACGCGGAAAATATACTCGCGTTTCGGAACTATCAGAAACAAATGGTCCTACCATTCGTAATATATGCAGATTATTAGTACCGGTAGATACGGCTGAACCAGATCCCGAAAAACCGTTCACGATAAAAACGTGTAAACACGAACCATACTCGTTTAGTTATTATATTAAGTGTAGTGTAAACGATGCGTGGTCTAAGTTAGAGCGGTATAGGGGGAGTAATGCAGGGGAGATATTTATAAGACGACTGGAAAGTGATGTAAAACGGATATATAATGAACATTTCAAAGCTATTGTTCCAATGACACCATTAACGGATGAACAAGAGGTTACGTAGGAACGCAGTGTATGTTGTTATATATGCGGCAAGCACTTTACGGGCGATCCGACAAATCCGAACGTACGAGATCACTGTCACGTTACTAGTAAGTATCGTGGTGCAGCATATTCAACGTGTAACTTAAAATATCAGGTACCTACATTTCTCCCCGTTTTTCTACATAATCTCAGTGGTTATGATGTTCACCTGTTCATTAAACAGTTAGGGAGTGAAACGTAAGAAATTACCGTACTTCCTGTTAACAGTGAAAAATATATAACGTTTGGTAAGCACATTTTTGTTGATGAATATATAAACAGTCATGGTATCAGGGAAAAGAAATACATTAATTTACGTTTCGTCGATAGTTGTAGATTCATGGTTGCATCCTTAGATACTCTATCTCAGAATTTATCAGATGATCAATGTATGGAGGTACGGTAATATTTTAGTAATGATAGCGACTTCAACTTAGTGAGAAAGAAAGGTAGTTTCCCTTATGCGTACGTAGACAGCTTTAGTAAATGGAACGACGTCACGGTGCCATCATATGACAAATTCTACGATAAAATGCGCGATGCAAATATTTCCGATGACGAATACTGTCGCGTTCTACTGGTATGGGATCACTTTAAGTGTAATACACTAGGTGATTATGCTGATATTTATTTAAAATCAGATGTGTTGTTATTGGCTGACGTGTTTGAAAACTTTAGGAGATTATGTATGGGTGTGTATGGGTTAGAACCTGCACAGTATGTCACTTTGCTTGGATTGGCGTGGGATGCCATGTTGAAATGTACGAAAGTAGAGCTAGCAATATCAAGCGAAGAAGCATCGCTAATAACGAGTTTGTTCCAAACTATGATCCTAAACAACCGAAAGTGTTTTTACAATATTTAGATGCCACGAATTTATACGGATGGAGTATGCATCAATACCTGCCCCACGACGGGTTTATGTGGTTACCTCAAGAGGAAATAGATCACTTTGACGTATTAAAGATTGATGATGACGCTGATATTGGATTTGTACTGGAGGTTGATATACATTATCCCCACCATCTGCATGACAAACACAACGATTATCCGTTTTGTCCTGAAATGATCTGCGCACCACATTCCCAGGAGGAGAAGTTAATCCCTAACCTGTGTGATAAGACCAACTACGTTATACATTACCGCTATTTAAAACAATGTATAGAGCATGGCTTAATTGTTACTCGTATTCATAGGGTTTTACGCTTTCGTCAGAGTCCGTGGCTAATACCATACGTAGACCTTAATACAGCTCTCCGCAATACAGCACAGAACAAGTTCGAAAAGGATTTCTATAAAATTATGAATAATGGAGTGTTTGGTAAAACAATGGAAAATTTCGATAAACGTAGAGTTATTAAACTGTTAACACATTGGGAAAATAACGGTCGTCGGGTAGGTCTGGCACGGTACGTTGCAAAACCGCAATTTAAAAATTTTATTCAATTCACTGACAAATTGTTTGCGTTGGAATTGTGGAAACAGGTAGTTACGTATAACAAACCCGTCTATGTCGGATTCAGTATTTTAGATCTTTCCAAAATTATAATGTATCGGTTTTTTTATGATATCTTACGAGCTCATTATGGCAAGAATATCACGTTGCTCTATACTGACACGGATTCTTTGATTGTTGAGATAGTAACTGATGATATGTATGTACACATGCGAAATAATTTAGACGAATATGATACTTCCAACTATCAAAATGAGTTGCTGATAATGAAGTTGTTAAGAAAGCGAAAGGTGTTAAGAAAGTTGTTATTCAGAAAGTGCTGACGGCAGTTGTTACGTGTGTAACAGGGGAGTTGGAAGAAAAGGAAGAAGGAAAGGGATCTCTGTTCATTCGCAGGTAAAGAACACACCGAACTAGCTCAAAATGTCGGTTTAGGGCGGGGTGAGAGAAGAAAGGATGTTGAAGTGTGCCGGCGCCAAGAGCCGCTCCCCTAGATTGCGAAAACTTCACCGCTGTCCCGACTCTTGGACAGTGGTGCAAAAAGGAATGAACAAGGAGATTTTAGGAAAAGGGAAGTACAAAAGGAAATAGAAATAACAACACTGCTGTAGTGCGAAAGAAAACAAATATCTTTTATTATTAAAATTAAATTCAAATACTTGAGGGTGTGGATCTAATTACTCACACAAAAATATATATATATATATATATATATATATATATATATATATATATATATATATATATATATATATATATATATATATATATATATATATATACCTATAGATACCCCAAATGTACAAAAAGAAATTTCATTAAATACCGTTAGCAAGCCAAATGGTGTTTCTCTTTAAGATTAATTAAACAAAACTTACACATTTCCTCATTTCAAGGAAAGGCCTTCCGTTGTGTTTATAAAAGAGAAAAGCACATCGACGCCTATGCACAGTGTAACTTAGTATTAAATAAACAACCAAAGCTTGCAGTGGTTTACACCAGACGGATCATAAAAGAAATAAATTTTCATATGTAGCAAAAATTGTATAACTCAGCAAGTAATTTATCCTTGAAACAATAATACATCAAATATTTATCAAATTTGCATAAAGGCATAAATTTTAAGAAGGAAAAAAAATAATTAATGTTTACACCAAAAGTAATTAACAAAAAAAAAATTGGTGATTACGTAACAGTTAATTAAGCTACTGTGTAATTATTTGAATGCGTCCCAATTATAGGGACGTTACACACAACACCAAAACTGGTAGCCAAAGCAGATACAGTTAAAGGTTATTATAATTACACACCGAAATGGGGGAAGGAAAATAATGGTACAAGAACAGATAAGAGATTGTGAAGTGAAAGATTTCTAATTACAGCAATAAGGATATATTGATAACAGGTAGTAAACGCAGGTTAAGGTATCATTTTATCTTAATAATTGATTACGTTATTTTTAGCAGGTGTACTTTAACAATATTCAATTACCGTTCATGTAATAATAGATAAAACACAAAAAAAGGAACGATCTAACCTTTCTAGAAGCAGGTATTCATTACATGTAGTCGTTACTCTTGGGTCACCAACATGTGTAGAAGTTGTCACGATCCTACTTTATTTTAGTTGCGACTCAGAGGGTAGACCAGAATAGTATTCGAATGTAATTACTAGTTGCCATGGAATCGTAGAATTCCACAGTAGAAGGTATTTCATTGAACCAAAAGAAATAGGTAATTCGTTGAAGCCAAAAGAAGAAAATAATTCGTTGAAGCCAAAAGAGATAGGTAATTCGTGAAAGCTAAAAGGATAAGGTAATTAACATTATGTAAGTAAATAATCTTTATTCGTTACCACTTAGATGTAAACGTGCCAAGTGAGAAGCTATCGAAGAGCTTTCCTTTGTTTTATGGAAGCATCAATAATTTATGTCTTGATTAAAACGTCTTCAAACGCTAAGAAAGAAAGTCAGTATTACTAACAAAATCAGAGAAATTCATCTGTAACTTACTCGATCTTGCCTAAGAAAATTTTTCTAAAACCGCATGTAAGCGAGCAACAAAACTTGTAAATAGTAACTAGAAATACACCAATCGTTTTGTTACAAAATTATGCTTCTTGAAGGTATATCCGATTATTTAATCGTAGAAAACTATCAAGCACATTTTCAAGAAGGCATCAAAATTTTTCAGCTTGGCAAAAAGGACGCCACAGGAAAGAAAGAAGACGTAATTTTTATGTTAAAGTTGTATTAAACACAATACATTGTTATCACCCTTTTTATCTAAATAAAACCAGAAATTCCAAATTGTGGTTTCTTCACTAAAGCCATCTAGCGAGGACTTCTAAAAGCTTGTAATATAATTCCCCTTTAATTTACTATATTTTAGGATACAGCACTAGAGGGAGTAACAATGCAGACTTTAAACGAAATATTTTATAAATGTAAATTTTATAGTATTTGAATAACCAAAGGTACGAAAGTTTATATCAAACTAATAGTAAACATTATTTAGAAAAGTGTGGTTCAAATTATGAACAGAAACAACGTAAGCATTCTTAGAAAGAAACTTTGAGTAAATATGTACAACTGGTACAGAAATTTATAGTAAGGATAACAAAACCTAAATTATTTCGTTACAAAGTAGATTACAAAGCGGTTGCGGAGGGGTCTGATAAAACAGTAATGTGTAAAATGCTTGTGTTTCGATCAACCTTACATGATATATATATATATATATATATATATATATATATATATATACAGAAATGTTAAACAAAATTGCCTTTAGGTCCCAGGATGACAAACGGTATCGAGTACGTGATACGTGTTCCACATTGGCGTGGGGGCATTGGCGAATGCCGAAATTGGAGAATGCTGGTCCTTTGAGCGAATTATTGCAGGTTGCTAAGCAAATGAATTTATATTAACCGGAAGGAAAGAAGAGTAGTTTGGGTACTGACACTTGCTAATTTCTTTACTATATTATCTCCATAATGAAACTAATATTAATACTAATTTGTATTGTTCCTTTAGTTGTTTAACATATATTAATATTATGTACTAATTCGTTAGTAAGAGAATATATGCTATACAAATACTGTGTGATATAAATAAAAAAAACGAGAATGACTATTTACAATTTTTTATTAAAAAATGTGTACAAGACTTATTGCATTATGTATGTATCATATAAATAGTATACCGTACTCAAAGCACAGTGACATAATGATTTACAATGAAAGTAACAAACGTTGCATAGCAGGAAGAGGTGGTCTTTCCTGGAGTTCAATAACAGGCTGGGTCACAAATTTTCTGATGTAATCTGCTTTCTCTCTGCCCTTGACATAGATAGAATCTGTTGGCTGAATCAATCTCTCGAGCATTCTTCGATAGTGGTGTGGTGGTGTATACCCTTCTTCCCATTTAATACAGTGCTGGTTATGCATTAACCAAGTAGCTTGACGACGACTCTCTGCATCTAACGTATGCCAGGGATGCGGTGATTTAAAAATAAAATGTGCAATTTGTTTCCCATTATAAATGGCGAGTTCTTTTGGTATAAAATCTTTTGAAATTTTAAACCCTTGTACATCGACTATGACGGCCATTGTATTACAACTGTCGTACTGATTTGGTTAACGCGTTGAATGTAACTAAATGATCGTGGAGCATAACACAGTATGCTGTCGTATTGGCAGCTATGTTTGCCGCTGTTTCAAACTCCACACGAAGAACTACTGCTTTAGAGTGTAATTCTTCTTTTTGATTTGAGCAATCTACGACAATCAACGGTGCAGCTGTGGTAAATTGCGTGGGGGTGAGTAATGGTTGCCCCTCTCTTTGGTAATACGACATTTGGAATTTAGCAAACATTTCATACAACGTAGCAAAGCAATTGTTATCATAATTAACGTTGAGATTGTCATACGGATAACGATCCGTGTTCAGGAACACGCGAAAATTATTTAGTGCACATTTATCGAATCTGTTCGTATCTTGCATAACATTATTCTCTCGCCCAGTTTGAAATCCTATAATAATGTATCTAGGTGTTTCTATACTAGTAGATGTTTTGATTGCCCATGTATGCTTATCTGTTGCTGGAACGGCGAGATATATGTGGGTTTCCCAACTTTTAAATGCTACTGGCGTATTTACATTTTTATCAATGTATTTCGTTAACGCCAACTCCTCTGCTAATGCTGGAATGATGTGTGGAACTTTCTAATATATCTTATCTATGTTAACTTTTAATGCTTCTTCTACAGTTGAAATTACTGCGTCGGTATCAATGTTACTACGAATTAATACCAGTTCTTGTCTAATGTTCAAAATCACTTTATTGTAATCTTCTGCAAAGCCAAGTAGCATTCGCAACGGTATACAAACATTAAAGTATCCTTGAGCATTTGTTAGTGTACTGTTTGCAGTAGGAAACCAACCTGCATTTTCATGACGGGCGAGATCATTGGACCTCAATGATACCAATCCTTTCATTGTCGACGTTAATCCTACTTTCGTTACGGAATCTACCACTATTCCATTCATTTCATATCTAATTACACTGAATAAAAATGCGATACCGTTATTAACGAACCTTGCGGTGTTAGAGACAGTACCATCCTGACGTAATAATCGTCCCTCTACGTAGACATAGCTTTCGGAAGGTAGAGTGCACATGTCTTCCTGAATGGGTATCCTGATTTCATCATTGTTTCCAAATCTGGTAGTATATGGCTGATGGGTGTGCTGTTCGGAATTAACGATAGCATTATCAACGACAACTTTTTCATTAACGTTTAATATACTCATTGTAGTACTGTAAAGCCGAGACTTTCCAATAATGCTTTGTTCTGCGGTGTCAATGCTTTGGGCGCTGAACGCTTACTGACTCTCACCTTTCCACACTTTGATCTTTTATAGTTTGATTTGCTCTGGTTACATGCACATGTGTTATAGCGCGTCATCATCTTTTCTTTAAATGTAGTCCTATCGTTATGGCTTCCCCGTTAAAATTGACGAGATCTCCGTCTTGGTCTACTATTTTAAGTGTTATTGTCGAAATGGTAGATGTATTGATAGGTAGATAGATGACATGTTGAGGGGACTGTATTATTTTATACCCCGCTGGTACACTGGGAAAGAACTGATGAATTATGTGTGATGTTTCACCATTCTTAGAACTACCACTTGTTATATTGCACTCGATAATTAATGGGTTAATTTTGATAATGTTAATAGGATTATCAGGGGTATGCACTTTCTGAGCCTGGTAAGCAGTTTTATTAAATCCCAGCATAGGTCCTATCGAACTTTCCACATTGAAGTTAATGTCATGGGTTGCTTTCATACTTGCTTTCATAGTATTATTGTTCGCTTGTAAATGCATAAATGCTCTCGATCCTTTCATTGACTCATTAATATATTTATTCACATCCGCGATTTCGTATGATCCTGGTGGTATTGTAATTTTATCGTTTCCCAATACTAGTTGGTTATTCTTTGAAGTAACATTCTGTATAGTATTGAAAGATTCAAAACTAGTCAACCCCTACATATTCCGACTCATTCTCAAGAAAAATCGGTGGATTAAAGGTTGATTGCAAGATACAATTTTTACCGGTAAATGTAAATGTGTACGACATTACGATCACGTAACGACTACTGAAAATCAGTAGGAGCAGTCATATAAAAAGTGTAAGACTAAATGACCGCAGTTGTATGTATCAAAATCTTGAACCTTGGTAAAGTTATACTCAATTGTGTTTCTGCCACCATCACTTTTAAAATAGTGGAGGAATTCAAAGGATGGTTTAATATGTCCTATGCTATCAAAATATGTAATATGCCTGTTACGCTTAATGTAAGCTGTCCAGTGTGTATCCTTGTTATTTTGATCATCCAGACTCACAATACCACATTTATTCGCATGGATTCGTGTAGGTAAGTTATCTCGCATATATATCCCTCTAAAATAGGGAATCTGTAATTGCTCCACAAATTTTAATAGCTCAACATTACTTAAGGCGTGACTTGGTAGCTTCAGTGGGAGTTTTTTGAATACGGTTGTAAATATATACCTAACCCTCGTTTATATGGCTTTATGTATAAACCTTTTCCTAATGAAGCGGCTTCCATTGCTTGGTTGTGTCGTTTGGTTTCTTCTAACGTTTTTGTTGCAGCTTTTGCGTCAGTTACCGCTTTTGCGACTGCCGCAGCACCGCCACCTAGAGACCCTAAAGCTCCTAATGCTGCAAAGAGGGGAATAAGAGGTATGAATCCCCCACGTTTTGGTATTGCTAATATTCTGCTCTTGGGTGACATAATTTTTTTGTGATTTAGAGCGCTCAAGGCTTGCTGTATTGTCGATTTTAAAGATGATCGAAGTTTACCACCAATACGAGGCCGGGCTAGAAGGACTGCTTTGTTAAACGAAATTGCTCTGCGAGAATGCTTCCTTCGTCGTGATTTGTTTCCCATTCCCAATTTCTTTTGTCCTTTCCGTGATTTACCACTCACTCCCATTGTCCGTTTTCCTTTCATTATACCAGCTATGGTTAATGCAGCTGCCCTTTCTCCAAAATTAGCGTCGGTAGAACTAAATCTATTCCAAGCTTTTTGTTGTAAAGTCTTATCTGCTATGTGTCGTTGTCCTAGATCGTTTGACTGGGAGTATGCAATATCGTGTTCTTTGCACGCTTCGTCCAATGCGTTAATACCTTTGTCGCCACGAGCTAATCGTTTTTGTAAACGGGTACCTGGCCCACCATATCGATATCCGGGTATATGCAACTCCACGGGTAATTTATTTATTAAAGTATTAATTAATCCTGAACCTTTTCTTTTCCTCTGACGCTGGGATGTATACTTCATACCACACTGACTGACACTTCACTACTAAACTACTTTCTGCACATGGTGTGTATATATAGAAGCGTCATACAAGTCGTGGTTTAGTACCATAATGGGGGACATCCGTTTCATTCCGCAAGATACAGAATTACCTATCAAAAATTATGACATTACTCCTAACAAGGAGCAGTACTCTAAACACCGCGGTTTACTAAAAGGGGGATGTAAACGAGGTATAATCGTCGGACCATCCGGCTGTGGAAAAACCAATGTTATGATTAGCTTATTAGAACATCCAAATGGCTTACGTTTTGAAAATGTCTATATATATTGCAAATCTCTATACCAACCTAAATACCAGTATCTGCGGGAGTTACTGGCACCCATAAAGGAAATTAGGTATTTCGAATACAGTGATAATAGTGATGTTATACCTCCTAGTGAGTCCCGTAAAAATTAAATAATGATTTTTGATGATGTAGCATTTCATAAACAAAATGAAATTAGAGATCATTTTTGTTTTGGCAATGATTTGTTTCTATCTGTGTCAAACGTATTCTTCAATTCCAAAACAGCTTATACGTGATAATGCGGATTTACTTGTTCTTTTTCAACAAGATCACACTAATCTCAAGCATGTGTATGATGATCACGTTAATGTTGATACGTCATTTGATAGATTTAAAGACTTGTGTTGCTGTTGCTGGCGTGATAAATTTGGATTTCTTGTGATTGATAAAGAAAGCGATGTTAATAACGGTCGTTGCCGTAAAAGATTCGACTGTTTCATTGCAGTATAAATAATCTACTAGGACTGTCAACGTACAGTCGTAATGGAGGAGCGCTTAGTACAAGACATTTTGCGTGTTCGCAAGAGTGTGCAACAGAAATATGTTAGTTTGAAAGAAGATACTGCACTTACAGAACGTGCAATGGAAGCACACTTTAAACCTATCACAAAACCATTAAAACAATTAATTACTAAAAATGATGGTTCTCTCATCAAATCTGAACCCCTTACGCTAGAAGTCGGAAAAAAGGAGTCCATTGCACATGAAAATGAAGTATTTTTACATTATACACCGAAAACCTCTAGAATACGTAAGGAGCCACACCTGTACAGGAATCTGTAATTGCTGATGTCACACATGACGACGAGGTGGAAATTCCTACTTTACAATAATTGAAATAGGAACTACTAGCTGCTGGATCTCAACCGGCCTTTGAAGAGTATCTTAATCAATACCAAGGATTAGCGAAATACTACGTCGAAGGTATCTTTAGAGATACTGAAGATGAATATGACTTAACGTACGGTGTGCATTTTATTCCTGAAGGAGAGAAATTTTTTATTGACGATGCTGAACTACATTTGGTTGGAGAAAATTTGCGAATCGCTCTTCCCGATGCATCATCCCTAGACTATGAGGGAACACCGGGATTATATGAACTACTTTTTAAAAAAGTTCCTACGGGATACAAAAAGAGGGATCTACAGCAATACAATGACGTTTTGCGTCGTACGCATGCTGCCCGAACTAATTATGACCCTGATGATCAAATCCGAGGAACTAATAGTAAGAAGTACCTTGAAATCATTAAACCATTACTTCAGCCTAGAAAACGTTCTGCCGCATCATCTATTGCATCTCCAGCTACCAGATCTCGAACAACTTCTATATCCAAAAGAGGTGGTGGACTGCAGCTATTGCGATACAATAATAAACCTATTGAGTTTGTACCGTGGAATAATCCGAATAAGTTAATCGATTGGTTAAGGGAATACTAGCAATCACAACTAAATAATATATATAATTGATGAACTACGTCACGCAAAAGTAATAAAGTAACAGAACTTGTTATAAACCGACCAGTATAGTCATTTCCTTTCATTGTTACTACGACTATCACTATAGATAGTACTACATGTCCACCAGTGACGCCAATAGATAAATTTGGCGGCCATCTTCATCATCAAATGACAGTTGATAAATTTGGGAAACATATTGTTCATCATAGCGATCTGTCTTATGAAACTTTCATTTCATTTTCTGGAATCGCCGCAAAGAAGACCATTAGTCTATCTACCGGCGTAGGTGATCAATATACCTATCCCTGTAACGACGGCACTATAGTATATTGCAGGTGGAGTCATCCACGTCTTGAGCTTAACATAGATGGTACAAACTTTTAGCTGGCAAAGGATGTAATTGGTCAACCTCTTAAGAGGAACGATGTAATTCGTGTTACCATGCCGACGTTTGTAAAGTTTTCAACTGCAACGATATTCAACGTAGAGTTCGTAGTAAAATCCAAAGCACAAAAAAAATGAGTAAAGCCGATGTTGTCGAAGAACTGCACAAACCTGCAAGAAGAAATTTTCCGCGGCGTTGTGTTGTACTAAAAGATTTAAATGATCTATTTCAAGCTGATTTAGTGGAAATGATACCATATGCTCGGATGAATAAAGGATTTCGATACATTTTAGTAATAATAAATGCATTCTCTAAATATGTCTGGGCTTTCCCCATCAAACGCAAGAATGGTAAACTGGTCGCAGATGTAATGGATAAACTCTTGTCTGGTTTGAAAAGGACTCCTACACATATACAAACTGATATGGGAACTGAGTTATATAATGCTGAATTCAAAAAAGTAATGAAAAAATTTAATATCAATCATTACAGTAGTTATTCCACCTTGAAAAGTAGCATAGTCGAACGTGTAAATCGCACCCTTAAAGCAATAATGTGGAAAACCTTCAGCATGCAAGGATCCCATAAGTGGCTATCAATATTGCCGCACATTGTCGCCGAGTATAATTAAAGAAAGCATAGAACAACTGGTTACAAACCGGTAGATGTATCGGAAAAAAATAGTGCATCTATTTCAAAACATTTAAAATGTCAAAAAATTCTTGACCGCAAAACACCTAAATTTAAAGTGGGGGAACATGTACACATTAGCAAACATAGAAGCATATTCTCTAAGGGGTACACACCTAATTGAAGTTACGAAGTCTTTCGAATATCAACAGTTAAACGTTCAAGCCCACTCACCTACACATTACGTGATAGTCGAGATGAAGAGATTCAAGGTCGGTTCTATGAGCCCAAACTACAAAGTGTTAAACATCCAGACATTCACCTAGTTGAACGTGTCATCCGACGTCAAGGGAATAAAGCTCTCGTTTAGTGGTTAGGTTTTGATACTTCTCACAACTCCTGGATTTCTACCAAAGACATTGTGTAATACGCTAATTAACCTTAATTATATATACTGTAATATTAATATGCAATAAACAGATCTTTTTTTACTTTTTTTATTAATACTATCCTATACATATGTATATCACTACATACTACTAAAGCGTCTAACAAACACACCCACGATGCTGTTTTTCGAAGATTGGTGAAATTATATTACCACAGTCATCTCCTTTTCGCGCATGCCTGTGCGTCAACTCCCATACTACTATGCAGTGAACTACGTTTTTGGACTCATTAATGTACACCTTTAATGTACACCTTCTTCACTGGGTGAGTCGTTATCTGATGGCTCAAAATTCGGTAAATATCTTTCTATTTCGTGTATAAATTGCTCCAATGATATTTCTTTAAGGTCTTCTATTAATCGCTTTATACAACAAATACACTCTATATCATCTACATGCGATTTTAAGTATTTTTCACAAAGGCGTATTCCTCCCCCATACTTATTAACTAGATTATTTAAATAGTCATCACTAAATCTACCCATTCCATACACTTTTTCATGATCAGCATCTAATTCTAATTATTGTAACTGACATATTAGTCTTTGGACTGCACTAACACAATCTACAGCTTTAGGCCACGATCCCGCACTATAACACATCCACATATTGACTAACATCTAATACTATCCACTATTGACTACAAGCGCGTTATCCCCCCCTTTCAGTTATAGGTTTGGCAAGATCCATATCCATATATAGTTTCTCCTTGGCAAATTCTTCCATTTCCAGAAGGCAGGCTATGTTGACCTCAAATACATCATGCAATGGACCTATAACTTGGTGAATGTTACATTCAGGAATTGCCGCTACCGACTTTATTAGGTTTTTATAAAACTCTGGAAAGTTCACAGTATCTGCCAACTCCAATCGGTAATTTATTATCTTCAAAAGCTTCCATAACTGTTCAATGGACTCCCATCCTAAATAGACATCAGCTTCTTCACTATCACAGAGGCGTATAATTTTTTTCTTGTTAATATTTTCGTACGAGACAGTCTTCGATCCCAGTTTGGTAGGTAGCCATGTTCCTTCAGGACTGTAGAAATAATTAGTAATTACCCCTTGATTATCCATAAGTATACGCCATTCCTGCTTGTCAAACACCACTCCACTACTCTTCGATCCACCGAGTTTTACGACTGGCTCAAATCCAAATTTGGGTGATAGACCGACACTAACAAACTTTGTTTTACTTTTATTTAAGAAATAATGCACATTATTAAGCAAAATATCGCAATATTTACTTGAACTTATAGCACCGATAATCTTCGCCTTTCCTATGGCTTGACGTACGATGTTATCCATTACATACGATACTGGCTTTACATACATTCCCTCTCTTTTATATATGACACTCTCCCCACTATGTGTCCTCCTCAAGGCTACTTACGTGACCTTCACGATTATACCACACATTGCTTTAGCGGTCTTGTCGGTTACACCTTTTTAAGGTTTTCTTTTCGTTCAAGGCTGTTACACATTTTGTTTTTTTTTCCAACCTTGTATTCACCACTACTTCAAAGATTCCTAGGCATACTTATTTCCAAGATTGTTCCCCGTTCCACTTTGCCACAACAAGGTCACTACACAAGGTTGCATACCCCCACTCAGTATTATTCATATACTTAAAGGGAGGGGTTTTTACATATACCATAGTTACCGATCTTCACTATGTCAGTTACTCCAGTGCAAGACGATTGGAAGACTCCTGAAGTGTACCAACCACAAACCCTATTTCAAATTAGTGCGCGACGGACATGTCAATTAATTCCGAACTGGGTAAATTTTGAAAAGAAAGGAATACTACCGGCTTCCATAATTAAAGTGCTACGAAATAATTATGAACTGGTTCAGTGGAATTCAGCGTGGTATGCCGAATTGAGCAAGGTAATACGCGAGCACTTTTCGGCAAGCCGTGTCAGTATCATACTGTTTTCGCTGATGTTAACATGTGTGACCTAAACTTTTATTATCCTCAGTATTACAACTGCTTCGATAAACGATTACTAACGTATCGAACATGGTCTGGAGTTCACTCACCATCATCGCTTGCTTCAGGATTCATTTCCACATCTTCAGACGATACGGTTGAATGTTTCATGTGTGGGGTTAGAATAAACCGATGGCAGCCAGATGTCAATCCGTTACAGGAACATCTACAATGGGCACCACACTGCACGTATGCTCAGCTCCTCGCACCACGTCCACGCAGATGTAATGAAACGGAAGTGGAGAGGACCTTTTGCTTAAATCAAAATGTTTTATTCCTAAAGAAAATCATATATCTGAGTAATACATTTGTATATGTTTCTACATTAATTAAATATATTAACATATCGTTTTCTTTTATTTTGTGGGTGGGCACAAAATACAAGTGGGTAAGAGTGGCAACCAGGTGGCTAAGCATAAAGTAGGTCAGACGGATAGCCTTGTAATTGTGGAACAAGAATGCGTGATAGGTCACACGAATGGCCTTGTAATTGTGGAACATGAACGCGCGTTAGGTCGCTCGGATGGCCTTGTAATTGTGGAACATGAATGCGGGGTTTGTGACCTTGGTTTTGTGGTAATGATATGTAATTAGGTCACACGGATGACCTTGTAATTGTGGAACAGGAAAGCGGGGTTTTAAAGTAGGTCACAGTGATGGCCTTGTAATTGTGGAACAGGAAAGCGGGGTTTGTGACCTTGGTTTTGTGGTAATGATATGTAATTAGGTCAAACATTGCGCTTTTTTGACCGTGGTACGGTGGGGACCTTGGTTTTGTGGCAACCTTGGAAATGTGGTAACCTTGGAAATGTGGTGTGTGTCAAAAGTCTCCAATCTTACCTACTAACGTTTCTTTTGAAAACTATTAAATTATCATCTAGTACTAAAGAAATAAAAATAAATTAGCTCTGAAGCTCTTCACCAGAACCAAAACTGTATGGTCTACCAGTAATCCAGAAACCTAATGTTCCTTTAAGGCCTATTGTTCGTGCAGTTCGTTCTGGCACATTCAATCTTGAAAAACATCTTACATTTCTATTACAACCTCGTATAGGTAAAACCCCATTATATTAAAATTTTCATTGAAAAAATACATAATTTCAAAATTGAAGAGAGCGATATAATTCAGTTTTGACGTTGTTTCACTTTTTAGAACAGAATGTATTGAATGGATTGATCATATTTTTCCGAAATATGTAACAATTCTTTTTCGGCACTGCCTTACAACAATTTGTTTTCAGTGGAATAATCAACACCTTGATGGTCTAACCATTCTTAGCCCTGTTATAGCTAATTTTTATATGGAAAAATTTGAACCGTTAGCGTTACAAAATGCACCTAAAAAGCCTTCTTGACATACTAATATATAAAACTAATGGTTAACTATCTTATAAGGTTTACCGAAAGCTGACACACACTGATAGATATCATCATAAATTATCACACCACCGTCCACGTCAAAAAACTGGTATAATTAAATCTTTAGTTGATCGAGTAAAACGAATTTGCGATCCTGAATTTTTGAAGGATGACTATAAATATTTAACAAGATCACTACACGCGAATTGATGTTCACTTAAAGCTATTAATAACGTTATTACACCTGTTAGACATAAAGAAAAACCATTGCCTAATGTTAGCAGTGCTTTTCTTCCTTTTATAACTAATGTTACAGATAGAATTGAAAAGCTTTAACACAAGATTTAAAGAACATATGAGATTTTGTAGATTAGGTCAACCAGAGAAATCTGCGGTACCTGAGCATGGTTAAATATTTTAAATTATGACATTCCATTTAATAATAAGGGCGTATTGTCAAAACAAACTCATTATTGTGTTTGTTTACAACGAGATATGTATTGAGATATGTAAACATCCTAATAACTTCAATAGGCACGAAGAAAATCTCCGTTTAAATAGGTTTTCGCGTATTATAATTATATAAATGCACAATGGTATGCCTTAACTTTAATTTTAGTTTTTGGAATGTCTAGGTTTTTTGCTGCTTTTCCTAGACCTTAAAGTAAACCTTTTACCATGTATATATTAAGTTACCACAGCACCATAATAATTTAACATGTATAGTGTACATATTACAGGAATAAACTTTTACAGTATGGCGTATAAATGAAATAGTACAAAAATTTCCGTTTCCACCCTTTGCACATATTATTCGATGTAAAACTTACATAATCAAAATAAAAATAGTATCTATTATTGATCGACACTAGAAATTTTATAGGAACATAAATTAACAAGAATATAAATGTAAATAAATAAATAAATAAATTTTAATACAGATTATCTTAAGTTTAGTGAATTTTTGTACAATTTAAAATGCTTAATAATCACACAATTTGTGTTTACGATAACTGGCATCATCTCGTATACATAATATATTTGCTTTCAAAATTTTTGTTTCGAACTTATGTAAAAAATATTCATTCTTAGGAACACGCTTCTTGCATTAAGCGGGTTTTGTTGCATAAATAAGGATGTCAGATTCCCCTTTACGAAGGATACTTCGTACCGCTAAACTCAAGTGCATTAATTAGCACTAATTCTTTTATTTTTGGAATTTCCGCATCTTTGATAGTTTTAATAAAAGTCGGATATTTTATTAGCAATGTAAAGAAGGAAAACTCCAATATATTTTTTACAAACTAAAATATAGCAAAGTACGTCATTTTCTTCTGCACGAAAATACAGTAGAGATTCTTTTTTTGTATTTACATTTATTCAAAGTTACATTAAACACTACGAAAATATAAACATTAGTATTATTTCACTTAATTAAAATACTTATCTTTTGAGTATTCAATTGTGTATTTATCATTGTATAAATGTTTCGATAACAATTACAGTTATCGTCCTCAGTGAGTAGAAGTTAAGTGATAATACGGAATAATGAGCCAAACACATTGTGATAATAATTACTAATCTTGTCAAATTTCCTATTTAAAAATTAACTATAAAAATAATCTTATTTTATTAAATTTAATACCCTTAGAAGAATCGATAGGTAATGAAACAAAAGTACAGATTTAGTTTTCATTGTATTAAATCCGTGCTCTGGTTATTTCAGTACATATAATGTTTTCCTTGTTCTACTTTCTTTATATTTAATATCAAGGTGGGATCCACAACTCTGTCATTTCTTGTAAACGTTTGTTTTTATACTCATAAGCTACTCAGTAGTTATATCAGTAAATTGTTGAGATAAAATGTTTTACGAATTATACTTTATATTCATTTTCTACACGATATGAACTACTTTTACAGGTGGGAATTAATTAAATGTGCAGTTCACACCTTAAGCTATTACAATGATTAAATATGATGTTTTTCGTAACTTAAAAACAATTAAAATTATGTTATTAATACTACACACTTTTACTTTGTCTTAAAATAATAAAAATAATTTAAACAAGTTATTCTTAAAAGATTCTATGCAGTAAGTCTCATTACATAGTTAACTATTTTTTCATTTCAAGCTACCCTGATAACGTTAAATAGTTTAGTTTTTAAATTAAATTTGTAGCGAAATAAACTACTTATTTGGTAGCGAAACCTACGCAAGTGCTATTGAAGTTGGCGCCAGAAGTGCTGTGCATAAAAAATTATATCTTATGTATTGGAAAACGATATACACTTCAAAAACAATTTTGTTTTTTGCATTCAGCTATAAAATTAAATTACATGTTAAAAGATTAAATTTTTCTTTCTTGAAATCCATAATTGTTTTAGTGCTTGAAATTTGTGAACGTAAGGGAAGTAAATAATATTAAATATTAATATTGCATCACTAGCAGCATTAATATTTTGTGGAAGTTATTAATCTCATATTACCACTTCAACTAATGTAGTAATAAGATCATCTCGTTTTTGTATTGAAATGGAAGGAAAACTATTAAAGTTACAGAGTGCTTATAATTAAATTTTTATAATTAGAAAGAGTAATTAAACTTTAAATCGATAATTCGAAACCTACAATTCAGTTAAACGACATTTGTAATGCTATGAAAAATAACTTTTATTAACGTAATGACGCATATTTATGTTTATATGTATGTTGCAATGGCTTCCTTTCAGAAAAAGAAAATTTGATTTTTGTGCTTATGAGCTCAACAATAGAATAAAGACTTATATAGGGCACTGTTCTATTAAAAGGTACTTGCACTCTATGGTCCTAAACTAAAAAATGATACAGATAAGTATTAAAAACTATTTAGATATTATCGTCAAAGAAAAATCACTATACAGCGTATGTCAAATTTATGAAAAGTATACTAAGGAAACCTGTAAGAAATTATTTTAAAATGTGCAGGGTGTCTAAAAAACAGTGGCAACAAATTATAAGATTTTTTAAATAGTACACCATTTTCTTTATAAACGTACTTTACATTGATATTAGGTTTATTAACGTATTTTCAAAAAAATAGTGCCTACATAGGGGGTTACAAAATAACAAATGCTTGACTAGAGGCACGCGAAAATTATAACCTCAATCTGCCTAAAGATGGGAACAAAAAGGAAAATTAAAATCTACGGTAACTTTCAATGGATTGTAGAGTAACGTAGCTTGGATCTTAGGTTACCGTAGATTTTAATTTTTCATTTTTATTTCCATTTTTTTTGACAGATTGAGGTTATAATTCGCCAAATTCCGCGTGTTCCTAGCACGGCCCAATTAAAAAAGAAATTAATACCATACAGGGTGTTCCATAGTTTAAGCCGAATTATATTTTCAAACAAGCCTAACTCAATTTTTTTAAATAGAATGGCCCATTTTTCTTGTTGGAACTGGATTAGGATTTAACTTCTCTATTAAAATGATATAAGGTTCGAGTAACATAAAATTAACTGCAAGTGAGTTATTTTGAAAACTGTCGAAAAATATGTAAGAGCTCGTGCAAAACAATGAAAATTTTTATTCAGTACTCAATTTTGAGTAGGCCGTAATATGAAAATTTAAAACGTTTTCTATTATTAATCTCAGCAAATTATGCATACTGTCCCTATTGTGATTTCAAGATAAATTCCATTTATTATAATTGTGAGATTATTTTGACGCATTTGGCCTATGCATTCTTCGATAATATACGTGAGTTTGCACGAGAAATTTTTTTTTGTGTGTACATTATGTAAGTTGGTGTAAATGTTACGCCACTGAAATTTTTAGTAAAGCGTAAATATTATTTAAAATACGTTGTTAAAATCATAAAAAGTCACTCAATACAAAACTATATAACACGCCTATATAATTTCATTTTGTTAACATACGAGATAACCGTCCACCCGCCTGCTTCGTTACGAATGAATTGCTCCTCCTTCCCTTCTCGTTCCACCATCACCCGGTCTATACCTTCCAACCTCGTCCGCGTAACAGTCGGCCTTCCTGAAACAGTAATGACCTTATTACTAAAACTAACTTACAAGGAGGTGTAATAGGTCTTGCTCATCTTCCTCCGTGTCCGCCTCATTGCCATTCACGTTGTCACATTCATCCATGCATGGATACCGCCTTAAATAATAAACCATGACTTTCGCCTGAAAGCGCTTATAAGCAATAACACCTTTAAGCACCTCGATTATGTACCTATCATTATGTAAGACCCTCGCCTTTCTACAGGGTCCGTCAATTTGTTACTTACCTTGGCATCCGCCATGCCAGTAACTGCAGCTCGCTATAATACCAATTCACTTAATTCATTCGGTAGCCTTTCTGTGCCTTTGACCTCAAAAGGGGGGAGTATCCTGAACTCGAGTCTTATCATAACGTGCTTGCATTCGGCTAGCCGCCCAATTCAAGTTAAGTCCCGCCGCACCACGCTTTGCCTGTAAATGATCCATAATAGTACTCGAATCAAGATCGTAACCCTAACGTTTTCCCTCCTGACTGTGAGAAAGGTCTTACGTCGCTGGATCCGGCCTGATCCACTGTGTTGTGTCAACCCTGCCCTTACCACTAGCTAGTGTTTCGTTCTCATTAGCCAGATCAGTTACCACCGTGGCGATGATGGAACATCCGTTCGGCAGGAGATTATCCAGAACCCAAGCTCATCGTGTTAGTGATGGCCCAAATTACTTCGGGGAGATGTTCGTCTTACCTGTTTTTCGCCTGGACACTTGCAGTCAACACCTTGACTTTGCCTTTCCACCTGGGCACTTCGCCGTAGGAGTTGCTATCGCCTTTTGTACGTGCCTTATGCCTTTCTCCGCCACAACTCCTAGAACAACCTACTCGTTACGCCAGACCTCAGTCACTAATTGTCCGCCGTCGGTACCAAATATCCCCAAAATCTCTTTTAATCTCGAGATTGCCGCCGTGGACCGTAAAGTCTTTGTAGGTTTCACCAGTACATACTTGGTGAACCCGTCCATCAGCATGTGTATGTACATATACTCCTTGGTGCTCTAGGCACAAGGATCTGAACGGTCGATATAGACTGTGTTGAAGGGTATTGGACGTTCTCCAATGGGATGCAAGTGCCCCTCGCCTCGCTCAGAATTACCTTTTTTTTTCCAAATGCACACTGCAAGCACGATTTCGCCTACTTTATCATGGAGTTGGTCATTTTAGGAAACCAATGAGTCTCCTTGAGTAGCTTTAGACGCCTCCCCTCGTCGGGGTGACCAATATCATCACGATGTCGCTTTGTCAGACTGTAATTCCCCAGTGTCGGTACGTACAGTCCATGGACGCCTGAGGTAATTCTGTAGTCTGTGTTCCTTCGCCTTACAGTTCGCCTCGACGTACTTTTCCGCCATGCCTGAACCCAACGCAGTTATTAGTTGTTGCGCATTAGAATTTTGTAATTACGCTGTTAGGAACCAATCACACTCCGCCATCGCCACTACAGTAACGCCTACACAACTGGTCTGTGGTTTTCGCCTATGGAGTTTCGATTTAATGCACAGACATGTTGCATCTTTACGCCAGGATAATATTCCACCTCTAAACCATACTCCTAAACGGTCAGCCATCATTCCCTTAAATCAGATACACTCTAAAACGCCTAACGCCCTTAAATTTTTCAATTTATTAACTACACCTCTATAAAATGATTATTTACTCCATTGCAATTCGCCTTTACGAATCTGTAATTTTATAACTTTCATTTAAAAAAATGAATAGAACCGCCTATTTTTTTGGTGCGAATACATGAAATGGTCATATATAAGTTCAATTCAATAACAACACTTAAAATCGCCTCTCTAATTTTTGTTTACCATTGTTAATAATAACCTCTATGATATTGTCATTATTTCGATTTACAATTTCACCTGTATATACTGATTATTAATCAATTACAATTTTGACAATCTTAATAATTCGCCTTCAGTAATTTTATCCGATATTTCCGCTATTAATGTAATGTAACGCAGATCACACAGATATCGAGTTACACAGTCAGTATTTATTTTAACAGTATATTTCGCCTTTTTCGGAAACATCTGATAACCCGCTTTTGAAGAAAGCTTCTTCCGCCGTTACATTTCACGCACAAAAAATTCTAATTGCACAGGAACGTCCACCTAAAGAACAAAACGGCGATGTCACGTCAAACAAAGGTATTTGAATTCAACCCCACTTCTGATTTGTTAAAATGGTAAAAAGTCACTCAATTCAAAACTATTTAATATAAATATACATATATATATATATATATATATATATATATATATATATATATATATATATATATATATACACGCCTATAATTTAATTTTGATCACATAAAACACACCATGCACCTACTTGCTTCAACGCCTTCGTTACGAATGAATTGCTTCAACTTCCCTTCTCGCTCCACCATCACCCGATCTATATCTTCCAACCTTGTCCCTCGCGCCGCTCTCCTTTACCGTGTATCAATGTATTTATATTTTTGCTTGGATAAATAACACAATATTGCACAATAGAAAATTTTATGTGTGCTCACGGAAAAATATTCGCGCACATGTGGGACTTTCACAAAAAATTGAGTCCACATCTGAATGTTAGATGGAGTAAATATGACTGGGGAATTGGGATGTTTCGAATAATTATTAAGATTTCTATAAAACTAACAAGATAGCTGATAGATTGATCTCAAGCGGTGCGTTGGTGCCGTTTCCCGCTTCGGTGCCCGGTAAAGACACGCATTAAAGATTCCTCTGAGAGGCTATATTGGTTTAAGCCGGATAAATATGTTGACGTATTGCAGGGTGGATGCCTGATGGTATGTATGGAAAAGTGACGGTCGCGCTGGAAAAGTAAAAAGATGAACCTTCCATACTTGGAATGATTACCCTTGGACTTGGACAGTTCTTCACTCTTTTCTAACAAAACAGTGATACAGTATCGTTATATGAATGTTGACGAAAATTATTTGTTAAAAAGAGTTTGGATAATAAGGCCTCCAGCTCAAGAACGACTATTAAATTTAGAGCAATGGGCATCCAAACAAATGT
Source organism: Vesta saturnalis (assembly GCA_036346205.1). NCBI lineage: Eukaryota > Metazoa > Arthropoda > Insecta > Coleoptera > Lampyridae > Vesta > Vesta saturnalis. The sequence goes on along the minus strand of JARFJB010000610.1, from coordinate 1,043,115 downwards.
GCGGTGGCTGATGAAAGTGAAAAAACTTTAGCTTTCGTGCACGATATTTTATTATCTAGCGCATTTTCATGTTGTTTTATTATACTTTATGTTCTTCGCTGTCTTTGAAAGAGAAAACGTATGAAAAGTAAATATAATAATTTATGTTTAAGCCATACGAGGTATTAACAAATAGTAACAGCAAATAGTTTACCCCTTCCACTTAATTACTTGCATGCTGTTCTTAAATTGTTGCTAAGGATTTACGGTACAGCTGTGCGAAGGGGGCGCAAACTACAAAGTTGAAACGCTTCTCGGCCGTACTGGAGTTTAATTGCACCCTTAGTGAGTTATTACAATTTAAGAAACGTATCCTGTTTGACGTTTTCTTTTGGGTATTTACTTATTGTGTTCATGTCTGCTGACTACTACTACTTTTCTTTGTTTCCATTTTGGGATCTATATTAAGAAAAATCATGTGGAACATTCCTTAAAATGATGATTATCTAATTAAGCAATTCGGTTATACTACGTGGCATCGAAATTCTCATACCTACCTTCCATTGCTAGCTGCGTTAGCGTCTCTATTTTGTACTGTGATTTAGCTTGCGAGCTCAGTCGGCTTCAGCCACGTCACGTAGTTTATTGGTTCTGAAAACTTAATTAGATTAATGTAAAAAAAGAGATGCTTTCAGGTTGTGTAATTGATTTATAATACTTCAAAAAGATGTCTCGATTTCATAAACCCGCATACTGCTGAAAAGCTTATACTACCCGTTTCACGATAAGTACATAAAAAATTTGTAAATCAAAATGCTTCTCTTGGGCTGAATTAAAAGTTATAGTGTATATTTACGGAAAAGATTTCAAGGTATGTATTGGACAATTATCCCAAACAGCACACTTCTTAGTTTCTTAGATTTTTACAATCTTAACAAAGCTAAGAAATTACAAAATGTAGATTTTATATAAAGTTAAAAGTAGAAACATATTAAAACATCGTTTTCTATACATTTTATTTTCTATTCTCATTCATATTCATAATTTGAGAACATCTTCGTTACACTTATATTCCTAATGCTGTTAAACAATTTAAATTTAAATATGGTAATTTCGGATGTAGTTCATTTTTAATGGTTGATTTGTAGATCTTGACGTTCTAATAGAAATGAATCAAGCATGTAGCTTATGCATAATTTTATACCACTTTATAAAGCGGACATTTTTAAAATAGTCCAGCTAATTAATTATTTATCTTTTACGGATAATATTGAAAGTGATGAAGTTGTGTATTAAATTATGTATTAGTATATCATAAATCCTCTTGCATTTCCTAACTTTAGAAAGATTTAAAATTGATGTATTGTCCAATAATAGTTATTTATGTAGAAAGTGTAAGAAGTGAGTGTTTGTCACACGCGACGTGCACTTGTCCAATAGAGCCCTTAAGGTAAATAAAAAAAATGTTGTTTAATAACATAACATCTAATACTTAATTATGATTGATCATTACTGTTTTCTGGATAATAAAATACTTTATTTGCCGTTACGACTTCTGATGGGGTACCAAAAAACCTTTATCGTTACCGTCATTCTTATTTTCAATAATATTACTCATTTTAAGCTATAAAACTATATTTACACTCGCACTCGCACTTTTTTTATTTACTTATACTGACAAAAGTAATTAAAGTTAATTAAACTTAAAGCATTAATATTTCGCCACCAGGTTTGGTGCCGAATTAGTAATGAAACTATGGGCATTCGAGTTCCACCGAATGGGAGCTAAATTTGTGACGAATCGTTTTAAAAATGAATTTCAATTAGTTTTTTGCCATCACGTTAGAAGTCAAGCTTGTAAAGAAACAAGCCCCGTAATGGAGAGCCACATTTGTAATGTAACTTGCTTGTTATTGGATTGAATACAATTACATACAATTTATTAGAGTAATGAATTATATTAATGATATTCTAAGGCTAGCCCTTTACCATACGAACATCATCTAGTCAATATAAATCGTTAACTTTGACCAATAAGAATAATTCAATGGTTTTGAATTGATACTCCGCAAGCTCAAAACTTATCTCCCATATCGAGTATTGATACCGTTTTATTAGTAATAATAATAATATAATAAAATAATTGACGTATTAGAAAATTTATTTAAAGTTTCTGTCAAATTTAGAGAATTTCTGTGCTACAATCAATTTAAGTACAACTGAAGGCTCTATTCTCTAGCACAATTGAGTCGATCTAAATATCTGAGACAATGAATTCCAAGGTACAAATAGACTACCCCAATTTAAGTTAAACAGTAATTATAACAAACTTATTGTGTAACCTCGCAGTCATAAACGTTAAAATATTTTATATAATCCTATCATCAGACTCAATGATCGAGTTCTGGTACCATCTATTTACTCTATCGATAAGTTTAATGAATATAAAAAAAAGAAAATGAAATATATTTTCAGAACGCGCCCTGTTACTCATTCAATATAGATAAAGTTTAGGATACCTTATATCATTGGAGTAACAATCCACTGTTGATTCTCTGTTGGTTCACAATATGTTCCAACACTAGTAAATGTGTTAAGGTCATTGGGGTGTAACAATGTTTCGTTCACCTCGAACCACAATAATTGGGTTCTTCACAAAATAATTTATTTTGCAGTCAGTACCTACTTTGACACACAAATGAATCTTACTGCTGACAGTAATCGCAGCCAAGATCGGGCTACATAAACGTGGACTTATTGGTCTTAAAGCCGGATGATTGGAGTGTGACTGAAAGTAAAGGGTTGCTGTGTTGGTCTGGATTAATGTAAGATGTAGTGATTAGTATGGGGACATGAATCAGGATACTGGACAAGTAGAATGAATGTAAGTGAATTGTATTAATCAGGTAAGTGTGTAAATAAGGAAGTTTGCAAGTCTGGTCAAAAAGTGTGTAAGTCTGGTGTAAAAGTGTGTAGGTCTGGTATAAAGGTGCGTAGGTCTGGTATAAAAGTGAAGAATATGTGCGAGGTGGTCGGGTATTTATAGCAGAATTTAAGGAAGTGGGAAAGGAGTGGACAACTGGTAACATTTATGATATATAGGACATATGTGGAAATAACTAGGAAAGAGGTTTTGATAGGATATTTATTTCTAGGATAGGAAATGTTTGTAAAGGATTCGCAGGATCATTACAATTTTAATGTAACCTTTAATTTATGCTTCGCCTTAAATTTCATTTAATAGTTTTGAATGTTAAATTTCAACTTATTCTGAACTTGACTTTACGATTTACATATTTTTTACTTATTTAATGAATATATTTTTTGAGTCGACAGCAATAGTACTGAAGTTATACAATTTATAATAATAATATTAATAATAACAATAATAATTATTATTATTATAATAATAAATTAAATAAGTTACTTTTATTGAAATGGTTGATAGTCATTAATAGATAGATAATAGATAGATAGATATTTAACATGTACTTTCACGATTGAGAATCACTGGCATAATGGTTGATAATGGTAAGTTACTAAGTTCAATTGGTACGCTTCTTTTTCTTTCTCTTCTACAAGTGTTGCAGTCTTGCTCTCCGATGGATTTAAGGTTAAAATGTCACGTGAGCTTTGTTTCTTTTTTGTTCTGTTATAAAACGTTCTTTACTTTTTTTTAACCACCAACACAACAGTTATCTTATTATAATTAGTAATGTTAAGGAAAATACATGCATTTTCCAACTGAAAAATTCTCATCAATTTAATTGATGCTTGCTTATTTCTTATATAAGAAATTACAGAAGTTTCTACTCTGGGTGTCCGATAACTATAAACACAATTCTATAAACCTTTGAATTATTTCTTACGTTTGTAATCTGCTACATTAACTGGAAATTGGATCACATTGATTCCGACTGATAACATTCTGGATAGCCCGAAGATTTATAATCAAATCAGACGACGACGGGTAGATTCAAAGCTGAGTCAAACATTATCTTTACGCATTTGTGAATATATACTTTTAACTTTATTTTATGCGAACCTTTAAGTAATTATCTGTAATTCCTGTTTTTAATGCTCCACTTTAAAGTTTAATCCGTTTAAAAGTCAGTCTTACAGTGCTTCATTTAATTTTAATTATTTTTGTAAATATAGAACAACCTGTACAGGGGAAGGTATAAACGACTGTGACCTATTTGTGTGATTTGACGTGATTTGTTTTGTTTTTGGGATTGAATGTGTTATTTTTTGTTTTTGTTTTTGTATGAATGTGATCGAAACCAGGAGGCGGGCGCTGGGTTGAAAGCAGTCATGCGGGACACGGCTTCCAGACCTCCCAGACTCATTGGTCATTGTTCCTCGCGAGAGTGGCGTAGGTGGTGATTGGTGTGGGTGATACCTCAGCAATCGCGGAGCTAAAGCTCGGACTGTTTACCGTTATGCGGTTCCATTGATTTATGAGCGACTGCCCCCTGGACCATCGTCCGCTTCACGGACACACCATGCCAGGGTGGGTTACTACTCACTCTGTTTTAGGTTCGAGGTCGTACAGTTCTCAACTGTGTCGTATTGGCGGTGATGCGGCCTGGTTGCGTGTAATTATGATTGCCTTTGTAATGGTGAATGGAGCTTATTCATTCTTCACCACACACCGTTAGTGGAGGCATGTGCTTGTGGAACTGTATTTTTGTGTATGTTGCATAATCAGAACAAAACTTTTAACGGCTTAAAGGTTTATGTGTCGATTTTGTTAGAACACCCGCAGTACTCGAGCAGATATACAAAAAAAGAAGAAAAGGTGTGAGAGGAGGGGCGAGGGAGACAAGAGAGAAGAGCACGATGATTAGCAAACCGTGCAGTTAGAGAGCATTCGTATGAGTGGGGAACACCGAGGTGAATTTAATGGTCCGAGAGAGAATGGAGAGAAATGTATATATTTCAAACGGAAGAAAGCAATTTTGACGCCACGAGTTGTAAGTAGGTACACACAAAAGAGGAAAATAACTCCTTTCCGCAGAACTCGAAACAGGAAAGGCAACTCTTACGACGCGAATAAGTAGTTCTACACAACAAGACAGGTATTTGATTAGGGCTTCGTGAAAGAGAAAGTTGCACATATGCATATATAAATATATATATATATATATATATATATATATATATATATATATATATACTTTATAAATATATATAACTTTAGGAGAAGTATCGACCGTAATTATTATAAAAATATGGTATCGGGATGCGGTCTAATTAAAAATGAAAATGACTTTATTTAATTCATGCTTTTGAAATACTTTATTTCTTCATCAGAAATCTGTGTAAAATGAACATAAGTAAGAAATAATCTATTAACATAAAGATTACTTACTAAATACGAGAATTATAAACTAACTAGCATTATTGTACAGTAGAATTGATGAATACAATGTTACAACAATTAAAATTTAAAATGGAAACTTAAAAAGACACTTATTGAAGTATTTGAAAATTTTTTGAAACTTGCTATATATATATATATATATATATATATATATATATATATATATATATATATATATATATATATATATATACTGAGTTACTAAAACTCTTAGAAGATATGATCTATGAAACCTGTTGTACTGAATCAATTAAAATTAGTGAATAAATGTTGCTTAGATTAACTAGATCAGTTTTGTAATTTAAAGTATCTCGAGTACTGAAAATGTGTCTAAAATTTTAACTTGAGGAAAATTTGGAACGTGATTGGCGTTTTTACTATGTTTTGCTAAAGCACAAGAATTTTTCCTGTTTTACAGTCGCTTCTATGGTGAGTAAGTCTTGTTTTAAGCCATTGTAATGTTTGTCCAATATATACTTCATTGCATTCGCTACAAGGGATGGAATATACAACATTAGAGTTACTAAGAATTGGAGTTCTGTCTTACAATTTTGAAAAAAATTTTTTGATAGGTTTAATGTTATATTTCGATTTACATATTTGTTCGTTGTTTAAGATATTACATAAGATGGGTGTTAAGTTTAGTATGTAAGGGATTCTTCTGTTAATCATGTTTGTTTGTGTCAAGTATGCATTTTAAAAATTAATTTGAAAAAAAAATTGACGGTGTACTGTATAATTATTTCTTTAATAATGTTTTTGGATAACCATTGTTACTAAAAATCAAGAATAAGTTATATAGATTCTATGTGTGTAATGATTGGTGGGAAATCTTAAGTATTCTGTTCTTGAGACCCAGAACAATATTTTTTGTTGAGATTAGAATAGTAATTACCTGAGTTAGTTGGGTTTTGATACCAGTCTATTACTGTTATCAGGTTTTCTTATGATTCTGGTATCTAAGAAGGGGATACTTTTATTTTATTCTTCTATTGTAAACTAAATATGTGTATTAAAACTGTTAAATGTCTCTAGAGCTTGAATGTTAGGATCATTGGGAATTACAATAATTACGTCATCTAGGTATTTTTTAATTAAAGGAGTATCAAAATTAAGTACATTATCAAAAAGAGAATCCATTATTATTGTAGCAAGTATAGGACACCAATCACCACCTACGCCACTCTCGCGAGGGACAATGACCAATGAGTCTGGGAGGTCTGGAAGCCGGGCCCCACACGACTGCTTCCAACCCACCCTCCTGGTTTCGATCACATTCATAAAAAAACAAAAAGAAAAAATAACACATTCAATCTCAAAAACAAAACAAATCACGTTAAATCACACAAATAGGTCACAGTCGGTTATACTTTGAAATTCTTGCTTAAAAAGTCAAAAAAATCAGTACTATAATCAGAATTCCTAATTTAACTTAATCTAGCATCAATAGAGAAACTAATAAAATCCTTATGTTTTTTTGGGTTTTTTTAATGGTGTATCTTTGTCAGTAGTAATATCTATTAAAATTATTTTCAACATCTTTAACAAAAAAGATAAGTATTTTATTATGTGTGATAATGGTGAAAGTTTACATTTTCATAATAGAACGACAAATTTTACCTAAATCGAATATACACAGGGTGAGTCATTAAGAATAGGAAATCTCTAACCTGCAGATTGTAAACACCAAAATATGAAGATTAAACCCGACATGCTTTATTAGCAGATACAGGGTGTTCAAAAGAAAAATTCTTTTTTTAAAATTCCTCAATAACTTTATAAGTTTTAACAGCATGAACATAAGATTTGGTAGTTTTAGGTATTGTGACAGGAAAAATACGAATTTGCAACTTATTTGGTGACTGCTCATAGAGGGCGATAGTGGCACCCTATTACTTCGGTAAATTAGATCATATCTTCTTTGTCCATTGAATAATGGAATAATCTGAAAACCCGTTCAATTTTACATCAAAAAGGTACCCTTGTTGAATTTGTCTAACTCTATCGGTGTTTGAGTTATTCTGATCTGTGTTGTACTTATAAGATATTATTTTAAAAATATTAGTATTATAAGTAAGCTAAGTGACATTTAAAGAAGACAGTAATTAATAATGACGATCACTAACAACAACAAATAAAATGTAAAAGTAAATGTTCGAAATGCCTACCATCTACCTCAATACACTTTGCAATGCGCTTTCTTAAGAACCGTTGAATATTAAAGAAAACGTGTCTATTATATTTAACTGCATTCACGGCTTCTTGTATTTTTTGCTGCAACACATTGATAGAATTATTTTGGTCTTTATACACCATGTCTTTCATTTGTGACCATATTGAAAAATCCAATGGATTCAAATCTGGACTCCTTGGTGGCCAAAAAAATTCACCTCCACGGCCAATCCAATGATGAGGAAATATTGATTCAGATATTGCTGCACAGGCAGAGGATAATGTGGTGGCGCCACATCATGCATAAACCACAGGTTTTGCCTTACGACGAGTGGAACATGTTCTAATAGATCATTTAAATCTTCTTCGAGAAAGTTTAAATGAATAGGTCCATTTGGATTAGACGGTAGTTCAAAAGGACCAATCAAAAAAACAGATATCACATCACACCAAATGTTCACCTTAAACTCATGCTGGAAATATCTTTGTCTTACAGCATTTGAATCTTCAGAATCCCACGTAAGCGTTTTGGTAAACCTTGAGGTAATAGATTATGGACAGGAGTATAGTGATACGGATGAAGATTTTCTATTTTTAAAATTCTACAGATAGACAATTGGCTTATCCTTGTTGCCGCACTTAACCGACGAGTACTCACATCTGGATAAAACCTTTTCTTCTTCATCGGCATTGATTGTTTTTGGCGTGCTATTGTGAATCTTAGGACAAAAAGACCCTGTCTCTCCAAAGCGGTTGTAAATATTTCTAAACAGTTTGTGATTCGGTTGCCCTCGATTTTGGTACAATTGTAAATATCTTCGAGCCCATGTTAATCCGTTTCACCGTTAGAAACATTGCCGTGGCATTTTTTGATTAGTTGCCACTATTTTCACTCAAAATACCTAATTACTAAATTTAAATCAGAAAAGGGTTATTATTTCTTTAATTTTATAAGTAAAATTCAGATCTTTTTAAGACCGACTAACTCAAAAACCGATAGAGTTAGAGAAATTGAATAAGAGTACCTTTTTTTTTTTTTGGTCTAAAATTGAACCGGCCTTCAGATTTTTAACTTATTTTAAGCATTATTCAATGGATAAATAAGAGCGATCTAATTTGGTGAAGTATCAGGGTGCCACTAGCACCGTCTATGAGCAGTCACAAATTAAGATACTAATTCGTATTTCTCATGTCACAAAATCTAAAACTACCAAATTTTATGTTCATTTAAAACGTATAAAGCAATTGAGAAATTTTAAAATAGAATTTTCCCTTTCTACACCCTGCATCTCCTAAACCAGCAACATTTTATAAGACATGTTGGGCTTAATGCAAATATTTTGGTGTTTTCTATCTGTAGTTCAGATGTTCCAAAACTAAAACAAAATTCTAGAAAAATAACGAAACTTAAACATACGAGAACGTGAGGTGCGGCTAAGCAAAACAACTAAACTCTTAATAAATAAATAACGAAAAAAAACATTTTAACATAAACAAATGCCACTACACACTCCCATCACTCCAAAAATAACCTTGCTATCATCAAATCCTAGTTCGAGCGCAACGTACTTTCTCGCGAACAGCAAAAGTCGGCGACACAGTTCCCAACGTTCAGACCCATTTGATTAGTCGCCTCTTACGGCAATAAGTTGGCCACTGCTGTAGGATTAATTATTTAAACAATTAATTGATTAATTAACAATTAATTGTTATTTCAGTAAATATCTAAAGAAAAGTTGAAAATATTAGCATTACAGGAACCGTATCATTCATTACATCACAAAACAAACTTGCATTAACCCTCATATTGTGAAAAAATTTGGTTTGACTTATTGTGTTCGGGTCATTATGACCCGGGAGCTTATAGTTGTCGTTTTATTGTCGTTAAATTGATATAACAGTAAATAATAAGAAATAAGATGTAACATTTATTATTTATTTCATTTTATTACGTTATCTTATTTTTATTACATATTAGTATAAATGTTACGTAAAGAACATCTGAAATACGTAGTAGTTAAGTATATACATTGATTTTTTACAGTCTTGACACTAGTAATATGCATGAGCTTCACATAGGTATTTTGAGCAATTACAACACACCATATTGGTTTTATTATCACTTGAAGAGAGACAAAAATTGCTTTTACGTTTAGTTGTGGTTGATTGTTCCCTTAATTCGGAATTACTGGTTGAAGAACGTGACTTTATGACAATTTCAGCTGCAGGAATACTTCGAGGGACGCATTTTCTTTCTTGTAATAATGGAGTGATCAACAAATTACCCAGTTCTTCAAGAAATAGTCGCCGTTTTGTAAGTTTTCCAGCATTCCAGGTTGGAGTTACTTCGCTCCACAGAACATAAGCGTTGTAAGCTGAAACGTCCATGATATTATAAAAGATAGTCATTGACAATCTTTTAGTTTGCCGTCGGCATGTATATGTTATTATTAACTTGTTTAACGTGTCTACAGCACCTTTACTTTTATTGTAATCTAGAATCATACACGGCTTTTTGTGATCTTGGTTACACACTCCGTTATCGTGGTGGTACTCCGTTTCGAAATTTGGGAAACTATGCATGTGTCCTTGGTAAATTAAAATTTTGAAGAATGAATTTCCTTCCTGTTGTCGACCAATGCGGCTGGCAATTCAGGCTTATGTTAACGAATAGTGCCAAGTATGGTTATTTTTGTTTTCAATGTCATCTGCCCCAGATCGTACAAGGTTGTTACGTTGTGACCTTTTAGACCATAAGTAAGATCTAGCACAACTCTTTTACCATGACCTCTCTCTGGAGGTTTACCTTCTTTTTACCCGAGGTAAACTTGCATGTTATATGCATAAGAAATTACAGAATCGCGTCAAGTCTAAATCTTAACTCCGTATTTAGCAGGTTTATTCGCATTATACTGTCTAAAAGGACAACGGGCTCTAAAAGGTTGCTCATCTACTGTTACATTTTCGTGAACATTATAGAGCTTAGGTAGAATTACAACCCATTCATCCCACAAGTCCCGTATGTGAGCTAATATATCAGTTTGGCGTCGTTGTGGTTGAGTTTTTTTATCGTCAAAGCGAATTATTCGTGCAGTTACATGAAATCGTTATAGTAGGCCAAAATATGCTTCTAGTTCAACTAATGTTAGTTCTTGAAACGTGTCGACACAAAGTCTTTTGCCTTCTAAATTTGACATTTTCAAAATTAGGTTTACAATTCTGGGTTTGCGGATTTTATATCAATTATTCGCGACGTAGAATACCTTGTTGGGCCAGCATACAACGAAATAATATTTGCTGCTGATAACCTTCCCGATTGTTGTGTCTTTTCACTCCATACTATATTGCCATTTTTGAAGTTACGTGATTATCCGTATCAGCTTTTTCTGAAATCATAACTTCCACTTCATCATCCGATTCGCTATTATGTGTCTTGGTTTCGAACAAATGGTCTTCTTCTTCAGAAGCATTACAATCACTATCAGAAACACACAAAAGCTTCTCAAGTTCACAATCCGTAAGCACTCTCTCACTACACATTTTAAATAATAAATTTCATTTGTTAGGTATTTCTTATTAGAGTATAGCATCAAGTTTGATATTTACTACGAAACTAACACACAGATCTCAGCAGAAATAAACTTGTTTACCGGTACGCAAATAACGCATGCAATATGTGCAATATTGCGAAATACTGAGGTAATACTATGTAAGTTATTTATATTTATGAAAATAAAACAAAACTAATAAAATACATTCGTCTGTGATAATAATTTGCTTATCTTTCTTCAAATTTGAACCACACAAATCACCGGGTCGTACAGACCCAAACACAGTGGATCTAACAGATGCATTTAAAACGAAACTAATTATAATTTTCTCATATCTACCTAGCTACACCGTTATTAGAGTAATTAAATAAAAGTCATGCAGTGGCAACGAAATATATAAATAAATTAACGAATTATGCAGATTAAAAGAACGCGATTGGGTCATATTGACCCGAACATAATAGGTAGATTAAGAAACATACGAAAATGTAGGGAACTGATATAGAATTTTTAACATTTTTAAACATTCGTTTTGTCTGACACATTCCGAATTTTATATTTTCCGTAAAATTGCAAATCTCATTGGACGAAATATATTGCTCTGGTCGTTGATCTGTTAAGCTACTTTGAATTTGTTCGCACTGTTTTGTACCGTATCATACATGTAACGTATCTTTCGAGTCGTATAAGAATATTTATACTCAGAAACAATTTTTTGCGTATGTTCCAAATTTTATATCACTGATACTTTTAACGTACCGTATAATGTCGTATTTAATGCTATCGTCGGCTTCACATAAAAAGTGCACAAGTCCCAAATTATTCAAAATTGAGGTTTTGGCGCCACTCGATTTAACAATGTAATCTCTAACTGGGAAAACAAAAGTTTCAATTATAATCGTATAGATTCCGCTAAAATGACATTAAAAAAGTCCAATGCATAAATCTATTTGATTACTTATTTAACGGTGGTAACAGGTTATGTGCATTCGGATTTTTTGTGATTTTATCAATTCAAATCAATAACATTGACGAAAAATTTCAGAAAACTTATTAGGTAAGTACAGTTTTGTTTGTAAATGATATATTTTTTGCCATAAACTGTTAAAATTATTTATTTAAATAGAGCTAAGTATTTTACTGGACATTGATGTTCTGTATTGCGGAGTTATGCATTTTTTAAACAATGGTATTTTACAAACTATTGATTATTGTTTCTTAATTATTCTATTGTATTGATCCTGATCGTGATTTAGAGTTAGCCCAAAGATTGTTGGAGAAAACGAAATAAACATGCAACAATCCAAGTTAGCAGTTACAAAGATCAAAATCAAACTAAAGATACTGCCGATTCAGAATCGTCTTTGACAATTGAAAATTTAAATTATGGATGTAACAAAGATGACCAACTTTTAAATTCTGAAGATGAGACTAACAGAATCAAATCAATACTAACGGCGAGAATTTTGATAACCTGACGTTTTATTAGACTGTTTCAGAGAAGGAGGTTCCTAGTGAACACGAAAATAATATTGAGAACGATGAAATAGAAGAAGATTAAAATGAAACGCAGAATGAAGAAGGTGAAAGAAAGTGTAAACCAACCAAAATTTGTTGATCGGTGATCGGTCACAAAGGGAATATAATCGCAATAAAAAGAAAAGATAAGAAGGATCATTATATTTTGGAACAAAAGGTAGTAAGTTCAGTGTTAAAGAAACAAGAAAAACCTAACACAACGGTGCTCATGTCATTCCAAAACTGCAAAGTCCCAGAAAATTCGTTGCTCAAGTTTCAGTGAAGAAGAAAAGGTAGCTATTTTTAAAAAGTTTTGGACGCTAAACTGAAACGAAAAAAATATTTGTTAGGAGCAGAATACCAGAACTATTAAGAGTCAGAAATAGAAAAAATGGAACTGAAACGAAACGAACGTGTTCACTAGAATATTTTATGGACAAAAAGCACGAGAAAGTCCGGGTTTGTAAAATCATTATTTTGTTATACTCTAGGGAAGTCAATGAGAACTATTTCTAAGTAGAGTTCAGATTCAAGCAATATTATTGCACCTCAAGAGCACTGCATGAACAAAATTTGAGAAGCAATCAAAAAAGAGAAGGAATAACAAGTTTTTTAATGCGAAATACCCAAACTAGAGTCTCATTATTGTAGAAAGTCTACAGAAAAATTATATACAGGGTTATTACAAATATTGTTCATGATTTCAAGTGTACATAAATCTGGTTTTATTTATCATATAAAAAAATAAAATGGTTACATTTCAAGAAAAACTCAAAAAGTTTCATCCCAGGTGTCAAGAATTAAAAAATGTTCGATATGGGAACCCCTTATGATACAACAGATATCAAGGCTGTATTCAAATTCAAGCTCTCTGTTGCATTTAACAGTAGATTTCTGTCGACTACGCGTAAAACTTTACCTTACCTGCTCTACCACTTTCGAATAGTGATTGCTAGGGGATCTTCATTAAATTTGGTTCTAAAGTGTCGTTGCACACTAATAACTGATTTATTGATGCGGTAATCCAACACAAAATGCTTTCCTGTCTTCAAACTCAGCCATTACACAATTGACTTTAACAAACAGCAGATACGTACCTAAACCAATGTAAACGAAACTTTATGAGTTTTCCTTTCCATTGTTACCAAGTGAAATGGTCTTAAAATAAATTAATCCAGTAATATTTATAATTGAAATCGGGAACATCATTTGTAATAACCCTGTATAGAATCCCAATTTAAGACAAAAGTTGAACTTTGCTTGTTTTATAAAGAAAACTAGTGCAAAGAGAATGCAATAGAACCCGCAAGTCCAACCTTTTTCATATATGTTTTTGAAGAGATGAATTTATCTTTATTTTCTCAAAAAAAAATGTGACATTTGTGTCGGATTCAAAACGAAAAATATTGACGTAGCAAAGTGCAATACCCATATTCGAAAAAAAGGAAAGGTGCGCAAAGAAAAAGAAACTGATAAGATTTCGTCCAATAGAGTATTGACAATGGACATGCAGTCTGTGCTTCTCTGCCCAAAATCTAATGTGTCAGCATTATATTACAGAACCAAACTTATTATCCACAACTTCACAATTTTTGACATTCAGAGTAAAGCTGGTTATTGTTTCCTGTGGCACGAGGGGGAAGGCGATTTAAAAAGTAATTTCTTTGCCTCCATAATTTGCAATTTTTTATGATACGAGGTGTTGCAGTCTTTAAATAAAACAAACCCTCTATTATACTTTTTAGTGACGGCTGTAGTGCGCAAGATCACAATGTCACATAATCCAATGCTCTATTAAACTTTTCCATTGAAAACAATAGTTGCATCATACAAAAATACCTGGAAAAGGGCCACACTCAGACGGAGTGGTGACTCAATGCACTCGACTATTGAACGCAAATTAAAAAGAAGAGTAATTAATGTTTCTGCGACTAAGTTCAATTGACTAAAACTGCTAGAAAAACTCCAGAACCTTATAAAGTAAATTACTTACGACATGAATATTTTAAGGATTTCTGTTAGTTAAACTAATTTAAGTCTGACGGATCCGTGAAGTTGGCGCGGACTTGAAAGCACAAACGAAATGCATATGCACAATCGTTTGTGCTTCGTTTGTGCTCGTTTGTGCTGTTTTCAGTTACTCGGCGCACCCAAAAACAAAAAAGTTACGGCCATTTCAAAACTCCGCGCCAAGTTCATGCTTTTGGAAAAGCACAAACGAAATGAATATACGCAATCGTTTGTGCTTCGTTTGTGCTCGTTTGTGCCGTTTTCAGTTACTCTGCGCACCCAAAAACAAAAAAGTTACGGCCATTTCAAAACTCCGCGCCAAGTTCATGCTTTTGGAAAAGCACAAACGAAATGAATATACGCAATCGTTTGTGCTTCGTTTGTGCTCATTTGTGACGTTTTCAGTTACTCTGCGCACCCAAAAACAAAAAAGTTACGGCCATTTCAAAACTCCGCGCCAAGTTCACGCTTTTGGAAAAGCACAAACGAAATGAATATACGCAATCGTTTGTGCTCGTTTGTGACGTTTTCAGTTACTCTGCGCACCCAAAAACAAAAAAGTTACGGCCATTTCAAAACTCCGCGCCAAGTTCACGCTTTTGGAAAAGCACAAACGAAATGAATATACGCAATCGTGTGTGCTTCGTTTGTGCTCGTTTGTGACGTTTTCAGTTACTCTGCGCACCCAAAAACAAAAAAGTTACGGCCATTTCAAAACTCCGCGCCAAGTTCACGCTTTTTGGAAACTGCCATATCTGTTCAAAATCATTCGCGATCGATTTCCACATTTTCGTTGTAGGTTGTGGTAAATATAATGGTTGCATGTTATTCCATATAGCAGTGGATACTTCATTTATAATTTTTGAAACAGTTCGATCTCCCATTCTATAACTATATGCGATACTTTTGTAGCTATCTCTTGTAAACAATAGGGAAAAGAATTTTTTTAATAAAAATATATTTTATATTTTACTACTATTAATCAAAGTTAGAGACGTAAAATTTGAAAACCGTTAAAAAAAAATTTTAAATTTCAGTAAATTTAGCGGTAAAGTTTACGTAAGATTGGTTAATAACTTAACTTAATTAATAATTAATATTATTTAATGCATAAGAATTCTATAGTATAATAATATTATTATTATTTATTGTTCATATAAAAAAAGATTTTTAAAAGTGGAGCTGCAGCTTAGGTTATAAGACATGGAAATTCCAGAAACAAGTCTGATAATGCAGACACTGAAGTTAATGAAATTTTGGAGGCAAATGATTTGGAGACATAGACACCAATCTTCGAGAATGATTATATGCCAGATGAAGATAATGAATTGGACAAAAACGACAAAGAAGAGGAAGGTTCTGTTGTAAAATTAAAAGATAGTCCTTCGTCAAATGGAAAGAAAATTACTTTCAAAGAACCATGGAAAAAATGAAAAAGAATGATATAGGCAGCTTAATTCAACAGTGTATAGCCAATCGCGAACAACGGGCAAAAGAAACATCAATTGAACGCCAAAAGTTGGTAGACTTCAAACCTCCAAATGATCCACTTTACCATTTTTTTTATGTCTGTGTACCAAACGACTCATAAAATGCCACCAGCATCTCAACTTACTATGAATAATAAAATATTTCAAGTTGTTTCGCAAGTATAGTCTGATCTTTTGAATTTTCAACAAAATGCATATCAAGAACCTCAACAAACACAACGTAATATCTACAGTCAACCACAACCTTTTTTTTACTACGTGGTCAATTGGAGAAAATTCGTCTTCATCTCGCGGAAGTTCAATGTCCGAAACTGGTGAAAACCAAGACAGTATTGTACATTATATCAATACTTACACTGAATACGTTTTTTAAGTGATTTAATTAAATTTTTTCCTATTACTAATATTTTATACAATCTTGTTAAAACGTGTTACAATTATAAAACGTTATGATTAAATTAATAGTACCTATATAGAGACTCAAAGTGTTAATATATATGGTATAATGAATATAAGGTGTTTAATTTTTGTTCTTCATTATAGCTTTCATTAATATGCATCCTGTTCATTGTCAAAATTTTAAAAAACTAACCTTAAGAAGACTGCGAGTTTTTCTTCAGGATCAATAGGTTTTTGAGCATTACACCCATACGAATAAGTAGTATCTCGTATTAAATTAAGAACTTCATTGAATTGATTTCGGTTTAAGCGGAAGTAATTGGAAAATTGTTTGATAAAACAGAAAAGTAAAAGTTTCTTAGTAAGTTGTCTATAATTTTTCTAATAATTGCACCAATCATATTTTATAGTGTTGTTCAAAGTGCAAAAAACATGCCTCCCCAATAACTCCAAAACCAGACATATTTATCACTGCCCGGCGCATATGTTGCTTTGTAAGAGATTTTGTAGTTGTGGTATTCGCCCACTGTTTTGTCTATTCACGTATGGTTTATCAGTAAATATATGATATACTTATTCCTCAATGTTTATGCTTTCTTATCTATCAGTAGAAGAGGCATACAACTAAAATGAGCTGTCATCTGTATTTAAATGAAGACATTTACCATGTACTGTATTTTCATTATTAGTGTTTGGATTTTACTTCTGGAGTGATTTTGTAGCACGTGAATTAACTAGACTTTTAGTTTTGTGAAATTTTACTTGTAGTCACTTTATATGAGATAGCTACGTAGGTATATTACTATAATGATATTTAATACGTTTAATTAAGACGCTGCTGTACTACCATGAGATTGTGCTAGCTCTGAAATACAGATATCTCAGAGCTTTATAAATTGGGCGGTCAGTCCCAAAAACGACCAACTACATATTTTGAGCGGTCTTTTTGTTATTCCAGTAGCACGTTTTTATTTATTCGCGACCGTAACTGCCAAATCGATTACGATTTACAATGCTAATAATCATGTTAGGTACATATTAATTAACATTAATCGTCTCTGAAAAGACATGTTTCCAAACTTTCTTGAACTGTTGGGTTATTATATTTTCGATAGTGTTGGAAGAGTCTTGGTTGTACTGTAGTATGGTTCGAAAAAAACGTTTTTGCGATTTCGAAATTCCATTACCATTCAAAAGTTGCAATTTGTTACGTAGAATTCGGTAAATATAATAAAAAAATTCTAAATTGTCATCTTTAGTTCGCGCATGTAGCTTAAAGTTTGAAAAAAAATTAAAAATTTAAAAAGCTTTAGAATTGTTTAAAATTTATTTTTAAAACTTTTTTATTTGTCCAATAGTAATAAAATAACACTATGTAATATATTGTCCAAGCAAAATTAATTTTATAATTTTTTTAAAGCGTCCTTAGTTTGCGCACAAACCCTAAATGTGTTTAAAGAAAGGTTAATTTCGACATTTTCTACCAGTTTTAAATCTGATCTTCGTAACGTAATTTGTTGTTTGAAATATTGTAACTATAACTGCATATAAGACTAGATGTGTGTTTTAAGACATTTAAAATGCTTTTATGTTTCTATACAAGTAAAAAGAATCAAACCATTCAACAAAGCAGAGAGACATGCGTCAAACCTGGCGCCGCGTCGGGCGCCTGCCTACTTTTACTTGTCGCGACATGTAGTAGTCTGGTCGACGGTCGTGCTTGTGTTGACATGAAACTATATGGCACCTGCTCTCCATAGTCAGTATTCACTTAGTCTTACTAGAGGCAGCATTGTCTGTGAGTAATGTTCTAAGTGGGTTGTGTTCGACTGTTCGGATCGACATTCAGTTGCGTGCAGTGAATTAATATAATATATTGTTGGACATTGCGGATGTGTTAAATGTTGAAACATGGCGTCTCGTAAAACTTCTGAACAGTTAAGTGTTTGTCCAGTTATTGGTAAATCAAAACCTTTGAGTGAAAGTGTGTTACCTACATATAAAGATGTGATTGGCATGCATTGAAGATACATCAAATTCTGTGAAAAATGTATCTTTTTCGGAGATTTCTCATCGTGTTGCTGCTCAAATAGAGAAAATTTACCGTAAAGCTTCTATACCAACTGTGAGTAATGAACGTATTGTAAAATTGATCAAGGATTTTCATGATAAATACTACAGTTTGAAAAAGTCATTTAGTCGTGATAACGAAAAACCTAACTTTAAGAAAAAACTAAACGAGTTTGTCAGTGAAGCCAATACCAAACTTTTTTGTGTCGCTTTCTGCAAATGTGTGATGCATTTTACGTGTTTATGTGGTAAGAATCCAATCTCTTGTAATTGTAAAGTAGTTATGGATTGTAGGTGTGATAGGGATAAGAAAATCCCTATTATTGAGAGAGAATTTATGTATGACCAACGAAATATGCGGTTAAGATATATTGGCACCTTAGACAGAGTAGAGACAAATAAGATAGGAAAAAGAAATCAACGATTATACATCTGTAAGAAACCTGAAATTGGTGAACCTGGTGTTAATCCCAGTACAACAGAGGGTACAGTTGAATCTTCACAAGACACATTAATTGAGAAAAACGAACATAATTTTGACAGTTTACCATCAACTTCTCAAATGCGACTTAAACTTCCTGCAACTGCATTGATGAGTGATAGATACGGGATATCAGATAGAGCCACTGCCGCTATAGCTTCAAGTGTTTTACAAGACCTTGGCCTAATCAATGAAGGAGATCTATCGCTTGTAATAGACAAGAGCAAGATCAGACGTGAGAAACATAAAGTTCGAGAGTCCTTGCAAACCGAACATAACAATGTTAAGATATATGGGGTATATTTCGACGGAAGGAAAGACAACACTTATTTTCAAAAGAGAATTGATAGTAAAATGTATCGGAGACTAAAGAAGGAAGAGCATATAAGTTTAGTAAAAGAGCCTGGTGGAAAGTACATAGGCCATTTGACACCACAAGTTGGCACAGGAAGCGAAATAGCTACAACCATTTGGGGCTTTTTAGAAAGTAAGAGCTTTGACCATGATGAGCTTGTTGCTATCGGATGTGATGGAACAGCAACAAATACAGGTTGGAAAAATGGTGTTATACGTAATCTTGAGATTAAACTTGGCCGCCCAGTGCAATGGTTCATATGCTTGCTTCACTTCAATGAACTTCCTTTCAGATATTTGTTTGAAAGTGTAGATGGTGAGAGTTCAGGGCCTACAAGCTTCTCAGGAAAAATTGGCAAACTTTTAGTGGACTGTGAAAAACGTCCGGTTGCTGATTTCGAAATGATCACAAGTGAAAGTATTAACGTAACCAAATCTGATTTAAGTAAGGACCAACAATACTTACTCGACATTTTTCAAGCAGTGAAGACAGGAATGTGTCCTTCAGATCTCGCTGTCAAAGATCCTGGTCCTCTTAGTCATTCTAGGTGGTTGACATGTGCAAATAGGACACTAAGGCTATACATATCTGAATTGACACCTTCCGAGGAACTTAAGATTCTTGTCAACTACATTTTGAAAGTATACGCTCCAGCTTGGTTTGAAATTAAAAGGCATCCATCAGTGTAATTTGGACCCGTTCACATATTCAAAGTTGTTCAGTCATCACGACAGCTACCCGAAAGAGTAAAGAAAATCATTGATCCGGTGATTCAGAGGAATGCTTTTTTTTGTCATCCGGAAAATATGTTAATAGCAATGGTTAGATGACAGAATCCATGTTCGGCAGTTAGCTTTTCGAAGATTGCTAAAAGCTAGAAAGCAAGAGCCAAAAGCAAAATCAGTGCGTACTTTTCTGCCACCGACCATCAATTTTGCTGCTTCAGATTATATTGAACTGATTGACTGGTCTCAGTGCAAACTTTCACCTCCTCCAGAAATGAACAATGTGTCAAATGAGAGCTTAGAACAATTAATTTGTAACGATGTCTTACCGGAGTTAGAGCTGATGAAATTTCCTTGCCATACGCAAAGTGTGGAAAGAATAGTAAAACTGGTAACAGAGTCTTGTACAAAAGTTTGCGGGGAAGAAAACAGAGATGGTTTCATAAGATCAACACTGCTTTCAAGATCAGTTATGCCATCGTTTAACTTCAAAAGGGAATTCAAACCAATGCCTAATGAATGATCATAAGTAAACTTAAATTCATGTTCAAGTTGATTGGCTGTTTTATTTCTAATTAAGATACTACTTCAACCTGTATCTGTATGTAAATAGCATGCATTTATATATGTACAATGTAAATATAGTACAAAAACACCCCTACAATTGGATGGTTGGATGGGTAGGGAGTGGGTGGAACTCGAAGTGCAGCCACCTCCTCGTGGTGAGTTCTGGGTAGTTTAATTTTTTTGAAACGAGCTAAGCGCTGCACACAAGTTTACTAAGTTTTAATACGAAGAAAAACTTGTTCAACAATCCATTCACGATAAAAAAAGAAAGAAGAGGATCACTTTGACCATTTCAAGGTATTTCAGTTAGAATTTAAATATAAGCTTATGAATAAAATATGGTTGAAATATCCAATTATCCAACATATAAAGCTTTTTTTATAGAAATTTTTTAAAATTTTTAAAATTTAAATTTTTTTTTCAAACTTTAAGCTACATGCGCGAACTAAAGATGACAATTTAGAATTGTTTTATTATTTTTACCGAATTTTACGTAACAAACTGCAACTTTTGAATGGTACTGGAATTTCGAAATCGCAAAAACGTTTTTTTCGAGCCACCCTATTGTACAGTTCGTTTACTTGTAAGTATTTGTTAAAATAAAACGAAATACATTTCTTGTTGGATGTGAAATATATTATTGAAATAATTAGTTTTGAATTTTGCACTTGCTTAACGTTTCGGGAATATAAATTATATATTTTCTATTCCCATCATCTTCTTTGCTTATTAATTAAGTTTAATTCATGATGCATTAACATCACAACATTTTTAAGAAAAGCTTAAATTTAGAATTAAAATGTATAAACTATTATAGTAGAAAGCCATAAAGTTTTAACATATTTAACAATCAGCTACTCCTACATAATTCCATTAACTCACGGAACATTTAACGAAAATTTTTAGGTTGACAAAGCTTAATGCGGAATTATGTCATGCATGTCACTCTTACAAACTGTGTCAAAGACAGGATGCGTCCAGTGGAAAACTTTGATGCAAGATTATCTTGATTACATCTTCCATTTTCGTGATTTGTGACAGAATTCGTACTTCAAGGCTGGTCTTATAAAACTTGCTTTTTAATATACTATTTCAGTTTACTGTACATATATATATATATATATATATATATATATATATATATATATATATAGCGAAAACCATTATACTTTTGGTTATAATAATGGAAGAGTTTTGTATCTCTTCTTACAAGGGCATTATTTTTTAGTTGGATTGACATACGGTATACTAGTGGCCTCTTAATTTTATTTAAACTGTTTCTGTTCATTTACAACAAAATGTCGCAGATTTATAGTTTTGAGTATAATTCCGAATTTTTTTGTGTTTTATTCTTCACTCAACGGTTTTATGCAATGAGTATCAAATTTTAAAGATTCTTATACTGATTGTAAGTGAAATAGTAATTCTACAGCAGTTCTTAATTGATTAGTACACAAAGTGACAAAAAGTCGATGTCGAGACTTCTATTCTATTTGAAGAATATATGTACATTTTATTTTCCAGAAATGCCGAAAAAACCTAGTGTTTCAGTTGCTGATTTAAAAGCTGTTTTGGTACAAAACGCAGCGGAAATTTTCTTAAATATCAACAAACCATCAGCTAAAATTTGGATAGACATTTCAAGGAAATTATCTTTTAAATTATCAGCTAAAGGAGTTTATACTTTTGTTAGGTGTAATAGACATGACATTCATGAATTATTAGGAATTGTTCTGTGCAACGATACGGGTGATGACGCAGATGATAATGGTACATGTGAAGATTTTTTGCAGAGCGATACATATAAAGTTATCCTATCTGAAAAATATTGGCGTCTAATAGAACCTGATAGTGCTAGTAGTTACGGAAAGACCAGGCACTTTTTGAAAACGGGGTGGTCTGATATTATATTTCAGCAAGTGAACGATTTAGACGACAAAAATTGTATATGTGTGTTTAAAACCCATCGACTACATCCATTTGGGACCTCTTACTTACGCATCTTTGGTTAGTGTAAAGAATGTTTAGGAAAAATTTTCATATGTAACAAAAACGGTCCTACCGACTCAAATGAGCTTGAGCTAACGGTTAAAACTCATGAAACAAATAAAAATGCTCATTCCGGAGATACCAAGAGATTTCTTACTGGGGATCGCCGTAATGATATTGCGAAACAGCTTGCTGATGGCAAGTTTGCTGTAAATTGGCAGAGAGAAGAAGCTTTCAGAATTATGACATTTGGTGAGGATGAACCTCGAACCCTTTATGGATTAAGCGTTCTTAGAACATGCAAGCAAAAGTATTTACAACAAAACCTAGGAAGTTCTGAAAAATTTGGAGGAAACTTTATAGAGCACCTACTATACTTAAAATATTCTCAACCATTCAATTCCAGTATTTATCAAATCTCCTTAGATAAATTTTGCTTACAATATTGGACGCCAGAGCAGTTACAAATCTACAACAGCTACGTAAATATTTATGAATCTGAAGTTGCTACAGACGCCATAGGAGGACTGGTAAAAAAAATTAGTAGACCAAATAACACTACATCTGGGCATATCTTTTTGTATTCAGCTGTGGTTTCATTTAAGAATAGTGGTCTAATACCAGTGTGTCAGATGCTGTCTGAAGCAAATGACACAAACTCTATAAACTATTGGCTTAAAAATTGGCAACGTAGTGGAGCAAGGACTCCTAAAATTATTGTAACAGACCACTCATTGGCGCTAATAAGTGCTGTATGTTGGTCTTTTTTAGAAATGACTTTAAAAGATTACTTAAATACAAGTTTTGCCTTGTTACAACAGCGTAACAACCCTATTCCGGCTGTTTACCTGCGAATAGACTACGCACATGTTATAAATATGATTTGTCGTTGGGAATCTATTAGAAAACCTAAATTATTGCACGAATTTTACTTAAGATCATTAAATTTAATAATTAAAGCATCTAATCTAAAGGATATCGAGTCATTAATGACTAGTTTATTAATTATATGTAACAGTCAGTATAGTGGGTGTAATGACATTGGATTAGAGGTTCCAAGCGAAATTCATAAAAAAAAAAAAACGCTCGTTTCCGGTACAGATACAATTGATTTGAGTGATTTTGATGATAAGGAATACCTACGAAACGAAAATATTCAATCACAATCTATTTTTGAAATAGAAGCAAGTACAAGTGTAAGCAACATAGGGGATTGGTTTGACAAAATAAAAGAGAAAAGTTTGGCTCAATGTAATACAGTAACAGATACTGAGAATTATTACTATAGCCCTGGGTTGACAAACGATTTGAGAAGATTAACGAAAACACTAGTTTTATGGTCAGGAGTAATGCGAAATGTTTACAAATATGGATTGCCAACACAATCGTCAGCAATAGTTGAAAGTTATTTCAACGATCTGAAAAATCGATCACTAAAAACTTACTATCGGCCCATGCAGGTGGATAAGTTCTTCTTAATCCATTGTGAAACTATTCAATGGATGATGCGATTGTTCCATGCAAAAGTTGCAAATTGTGGTAAATAAGTGCATACAGCAGCACATATAATTCACAATATATTTTCTTTTAGCAAAAGGCAATTTATTCAAAAATGAGAAGGTGACTGCCAATCAACAAAAAAGGAGCTTAAGCAATAAAGTTGAATCAGAGCCAAATGGAAATGTGGTGACCGATAATCAACAAAATAGGCAATTAAGCAATGGAGTTGAATCAGCAGCAATACAACTTCCAGATTTCGGTTAGTGTAAATGTATATGCAGTACATTTAAAAAATCTGTATTCCTGGAACTTCTTATACATGAATATAAATATAAATAAATATATTGAAATTTGGTAGAAACATTCACTATAACAGTTCGAACATTAACTTGACATAAGATGAAACACACTTGGTAGTCAATAAAAACTTACTTTTAAAATAAAAACACAGTGGTTTCATGTTGAACGATGTTGTAATTTATTATCATGTAACGTTTCGGAAGCTGACATATACCAAAACATATGTGGTTCCCTTCATCAGACATAGAAAATTTTATTATACAAAACCAACATTGTTGTTAATTTACACCTGGTACTACATCATAATCTAAAATATTGAACTAACGTAGTGGTTATATTTAACAAATTTTAAAAAACACACTTATCAGCATACAAAGGTTATTAATACATATTATATCCGAATGTTTACATCCTTAACATTATAAAAATTGGCAGATGTGGTACAATTGCAACGCAAACATCTCCAAAACCCTGAAAACAATTTTATATAAAATGCCAAAGTTTTCACTTTGTTACACAATATTATTTTATTAGTATTTACCGTTATAAAACGGATTAAAACCGCATCCTACAATATTTTCAAACAATCAATAATTAATCAACTTAAACTTGAGTAATTAACTATTCTCAAAATACGTGGAAAGATATCAATGTCAAATGTAAAGTGAAAATTTCTTGACAAAATACTACCAACTTAACCTAATACAGAACAGGTAATCCAATTTAACAACAAATTATTCTTTATTAACAATTTTAATTAAGTTAAAATAAATATTACTTAAATTATTGATGTCTGTTGAAATTAACAGTATTGAACGTTTGGGTATAAAACATTTCTTTGAATAACCTTTTTGGAGGTTATTTTCAATGCTAATTTGTTTACCGTCGAAATCAAAATTATGTCCTAATTGTACATAGTGGTTACATAAAGCAGTATTGTCCAATTTGTTTTAATAGAATACATGTGTTGTTTGATACGTTTTTAACATATTGTGACTTTGTCCAACATATGATTTAGAGCATTAAATCAATTTATATTGTTAGATCGTCATCAATACTTTAGTTTCCTATGAAAGTTACATTATAATTTTAAATGAATGTTTTGAGTTTATTCAGAATTGTTAATTTACATTATTGGATAAATATTATATATAGTTTATTAATATTTATAATATCCAGTGAATCGCATTTTAATATGTTTATTGATAAACGATAAATACGATTACACTGGATATATAATAGACATAAATATAATAAAAACTTTGATAAGCAACATAATACCAAAAAATTTTTTTCCTTACCTTACATCCCAAATATTACATGTAAAATTAAACAATTCATTCTGAATAAAACTCAACAAACACAAATTTCATTTAAAAATTATAATACCATTAATAACTTTCATACCAAACTTAAAACTAAAGTGCCAATTGATGACAGATCTAACTTAGTATATAAAATTGATTGTAAAATTTCAAATCATATGTTGGACAAACGTCACAATATGTTAAAAACGTATCAAACAACACATTATTCTATTAAAACAAATTGGACAATACTGCTTTATGTAACCACTATGTACAATTAGGACATAATTTTGATTTCGACGGTAAACAAATTTTGCATATGAAAATAACCTCCAAAAAGGTTATTCAAAGAAATGTTTTATACCCAAAAGTTCAATACTGTTAATTTCAAAACAGACATCAATAATTTAAGTAATATTTATTTTAACTTAATTAAAATTGTTAATAAAGATATATAAGTTTGGGGTTGTTACAATTGGGAGTTACCTGTTCTGTATTAGGTTGTTGATAGTATTTTGTCAAGAAATTTTCACTTTACATTTGACATTGATATCTTTCCACGTGTTTCTTGAGAATAGTTAATTACTCAAGTTTAAGTTGATTAATTATTAAGGATTGTTTGGAAAATATTGTAGGATCGGTTTTAATCCCGTTTTATAACGGTAAATACTAATAAAATGATATTGTGTAACAAAGTGAAAAACTTTTGGCATTTTATATAAAATTGTTTTCAGGGGTTTTGAGATGTTTGTTGCAATTGTTACACATCTGCCAATTTTTATAATGTTAAGTGATGTTAAACATTCGGATATAATATGTATTAATAACCTTTGTATGCTGGTAAGTGTGTTTTTAAAATTTGTTAAATATAACACTACGTTAGTTCAATATTTTAGATTATGATGTATCCAGGTGTAAATTAACAACAATGTTGGTTTTGTTATAATACAAATTTTCTATGTCTGATGAAGGAACCACACATATGTTTTGGTATATGTCAGCTTCCCGAAACGTTACATGATAATAAATTACAACATCGTTCAACATGAAACCACTGTGTTTTTATTTTAAAAGTAAGTTTTTATTGACTACCAAGTGTGTTTCACCTTATGTCAAGTTAATGTTCGAACTGTTATAGTGAATGTTTCTACCGAATTTCAATATAATTTAAAATTACAGTTCGTGATATTTTTCGTTATAAAATTTAATAAATAAATATAATTAAATAAGAAGTTCGAGGAATACATTATACAGATTTTGTTATATTTTTTTACCTAACAATTCATCCTCCAAATGCAGAAAAGTACTCATTATGAATATACAGTACGTTGTAGTTCTTTTACTCTTACATACTATATGTGTATTATTGAAACTGATTACAAGTTACCTTTTTAGATAGATCTAAATCAAGCATTCCAGAAAGTGCAATATCAACATCCAGTATTAACCTACCCCTATTTATAACATTTTATTAAAAAGTACTAAGTAAAGTAGATTTTATATTTTGCCTTTTTAGTCAACACAGTTATTTTACACAGTTTTAAAGAAATTATTACTCCATTGTTAGTTTTGAGCAGTTTTTCAGCTTCCTATTATTTAAGAGTAAAGTAACTAAAAAGATTACGGACGTTATTTTATTTTACTTAATTTTTAGCCATCAACGAATTAAATTCCACTGAAAATTGGCGAGGATTAGGAAATCAACCGTGTAAAAAAAAGAAAAGCCGATACGGTGGATGCACCTAAGATATTGTATATTTCCGAAGGAAAAAGACTAAAATTGGAATTCTAAAAAATGGTAATTTGTTTTGTCGATCAGTAACCCTACATGGCAATAATTACTATTTTACGAATACTTGTGCACTGGATGCCGTATTTCAGGGAATCAGTGCAGCCTGTTGTGACAGCATTGAATACATTTCTTTTTTTAACGAACGTGAGAAAAGTGATGTTACCCTATTGGTTCAACAATTAATGAGAGGTCTGTGCAATGCTGAGTGTTATAGAATTCGTGGGTCGTTGATAACAAATAGTAAAAATTGTTTTGCGACAGAAATTATGGTTAATAAGACTATAAAAATAGAATGTCACTGTAATGTTGTAAATATTGTAGAAACCTTATTACTCCAATTTTATAGTTATTCACTTGTTCCCTCATGTAATGGAAAAAATTGCAAAATTTCATTTTATCCTTTATTACCGATTAATATAGATATGTTAAAAAAATATGGATTTAGTAATATAGCTGAATCTATTCAAAATTGTATACAAAACCGCCAATGTGAATGTGGAAATTTATTAATACAAAGATTTTCTTCCAACATATTTATAGAAACAAATCACTGCGGTACTACCAAATTATCTGAAATTCCATATAAGATAACTATAACCGATACTACATATATACTACGATCTGTAATACACTTCATCGGCGATACAAACAAATATAATGTAATTGGTCACTACGTATGTTGTCGTCGGCGTATTGACGCGCAATGGGAAATGTATGACGATTTATTCCCAAAAAAAAAATAGATATAAGATCAGATATGTTAGTAACCCCACGTTTAATTTTATATACACTTTAAGCAAACTATGGTAATTCATATTCACAGAGTCGGTTCCGATGGATCATACAACGCACATTTAGTTCTTTATTCTAATTGTTTAATTATATTTACTTTAATGTATGAATTTAACCATTTATCATATTCGGGTGGCCCATAAAACATGTCGTTTTTTATAGGCCATCCTAATACATACATGTATTATATTTTAATATTTCGTAAAAGTGTTGATGATTATATCATTTCTATCTTAAAATTTAACATTCTTTCTAAATACATACATTTCATAAATATTATAATAAAAATATAAGACCGTTCAACCATTATTTGCCATTAAATGTTTGATTAGCATTTTGAAATGGCGTAACTTTTTGTTTTGCGCAGAGTAACTCGAAACGACAACGACACAAACGATTGCGTATTATCATTTCGTTTGTGCTTTCAAAATGAACTTGGCGCGGAGTTTTGAAATGGCTGTAACTTTTTGTTTTGGGTGCGCAGAGTAACTGAAAACGACACAAACGAGCACAAACGAAGCACACACGATTGCGTATGTTCATTTCGTTTGTGCTTTTCCAAAAGCATGAACTTGGCGCGGAGTTTTGAAATGGCTGTAACTTTTTTGTTTTTGGGTGCGCAGAGTAACTGAAAACGGCACAAACGAGCACAAACGAAGCACAAACGATTGCGTATATTCATTTCGTTTGTGCTTTTCCAAAAGCGTGAACTTGGCGCGGAGTTTTGAAATGGCCGTAACTTTTTTGTTTTTGGGTGCGCAGAGTAGCTGAAAACGGCACAAACGAGCACAAACGAAGCACAAACGATTGCGTATATTCATTTCGTTTGTGCTTTTCCAAAAGCGTGAACTTGGCGCGAGTTTGCAATGGCCGTAAATTTTTTGTTTTTGGGTGCGCAGAGTAGCTGAAAATGGCACAAACGAAGCACAAACGATTGTGCATATGCATTTCGTTTGTGCTTTCAAGGCCGCGCCAACTTCATGAAGATCAATCTGACCTGGTTTTAGAGTCCGAGATCCAAAGGTCATCCTGAAGATTTTAAAGAATTACCTACAAGACAAAATAAAAAATCTAAAATTGTACCATACTATACTGCTATGTATACGTAACAATTATTATTTGCAAATGAAAATAGCGAAATAAAGTTTTGATCTTAGTATTATTTTAAAATGCTAATTGTCCAAAAACCTTAAATAATTTATAAATGAAATGTGCATAAGTCCATTTTTTAAAGCATTACCTTAGTTGTTTTAATTTATTATAGCATATCTTTATCTAAGACTTTATTTTAAAGGACCAATATCAAAAAAGAATTCATTACAACACACCTTAGTGTTCTAAATTGGTTTTTTCTCTCGTGAAAAATTTCATATTTTGGACTTATGCAGGTTTCATGGGAAACGGACGATATTTGACCGTTTAAAGAATTATTTTGAATGCAAAAAACATTAAACAAAATTAAAAATAATTTGTGGTCCCTAAGTGGTGCGTAAGCGTCGAACAGTGCTGCTGTAAGTTACAGCGAGCGTATGCATTAACCTGATAGGATGGAGTGACTTGTTAAATGAGTTTTTGTACAGTAAATTTTTACGCATATAAATGGAACATTTTTATAGCAGTGGTCAACTAACGTAAATATGTAAAAATTAGCGGAAATTTTAGTCTACTCGTGAAAACATTATACAATACTTAATTAGGGTTTCGCTACAATGTAGGGTAAACCTTGGTAATGCTAAATGATGTTTTACGAAATTTTTCAATTATAAACTGTGATGGTGGTATTCAATGCGCTTTGAACACCTTAAGTAACGTTTGTATTATTTTTGTCTATTAGAACGATGGTATCGAGTTCTAAATTATCACGAAAATTATCGTTCAACTACAGAGAAAGTCATGGTAATTATAGCCAGTTGAAACAAGTTTTGCTTTAGAGGTAAATCAATTTTAAACGATTGACAAATCGAATGTTTGAAGCAAAAAATCCGTCATAGACCAAACGGCAGATAATTCCAGACATGTGAAACTGCAAAAAAAAAGTTGAAATAATTGCCAAACCACTGCTACATTACAATTACTTTATTTAGTGAGACATCCGAAAAGTTAGTTTTTTGTAAAAAAAAATTAGAGAAAAATGCCATCGAAAGTTTTTCAATTTTATTATACGATTAGAAGTATCAAACAAAACCGTAGACAGCGTACGTCAACAAAATCGCATCGCGATTGTTTGTTCGTTTATTGCAATTGACAATCAGATAAAAGTTTAATTTGATTTCAATCGAAATAATTGTTTAAAATGAATAACAGTGAAAAGTTGACCTGTTGTTAATTTTCGGTGAATGTAAACGTAATTCTCGACGAGCGGTAGAATTATACGCACAAAGATATCCCAATAGATACCATCCTTCCGAAAGTTGCATACGAAAAATTGAACAACCGCTTAGAATGCATGGAACATTACCAGGAGTAAATTATCAGAATTTAGAACAACAAAGAAATGTTTTGACTGAAGATATTGAAGTACAAATATTGGGTTATTTTAGAGTAAATCCACGGTCATCTATTAGACATGTAGCGCAAGAAGTAGGTGTATCAGTTAGCTCAATTCACAGGACATTAAAAAAATTCAAAATGCTGCCGTATAAAGTCGATTTGGTTCAACACTTGCGGCCTCAAGACTCTGATCGGAGATTAACTTTGATTGCATGGATAGTTGAGCAATGTGATCACAATACATCATTTTTAGATCATATTTTATGGACAGATGAATCCAAGCTTACAAATAATGGAGTTATTAATAAACAAAACAATCGTTATTGGTCTGACGAAAATCCTCGTTGGTCAATGGAAACTAACCATCAAACCGTATGGGGTACTAATGTTTGGTGCGGTTTAGTTGGAAACCAATTACTAGGGCCTTATTTCTATGATGGTAATCTAAACGCCAATAGGTATCTTGAATTTTTAGATAACGTGCTACCAACAATGTTCGATGAGTTTCCTCTGCTTCTGCGACAACAATCGTATTTCCAGCAAGATGGAGCTCCAGCTCACAACGCGTTGATAGTAAAAGAATATCTTAACCAAACGTTCAATGAACGATGGATAGGAACTAACGGCCCGGTAGAATGGCCTGCGAGATCACCGGATCTTACACCGTTAGACTTTTTCTTGTGGGGTCATTTAAAAACAGTGGTGTATGCCGATCCACCTTTAAATGTAATAGACTTAAAGAATAAAATTACAGCTGCATGTGTTAATTTAACTACGCAGCAAATCAAAAAAGCAACTAACCATGAACTCAGGCGACGATTAGAAGCATGTCTAGAACAGAATGGTGGCAACTTTGAACAATTTATTCGCTAATTATAACTGATTTTGTTTAATTTTTCTAACCATATAATAAAATTGAAAAACTTTCGATGGCATTTTTCGCTAATTTTCTTTTATAAAACCCTATAAGAATTGTATACGTATGTATTGAGAAAAAAATAAGCAATGCAAAAATGCAAAAAATAGTGTGATTTAAAAAAATAAAATTATGTGCGCTTCCGGTCAAACCGGATCAAACCAAGCACAGTATTTATAAATGAATAACTATTTAAACACTTTCTTGACTAAAAGAGTTATTGAGTGCGTCCGATTGTATTGAACGCACTGATATATATATATATATATATATATATATATATATATATATATATATATATATATATATATATACGGGTGTCCAGAAACTCTAGGACAAACAAACAAAGAAAAAAAGTTCATATAAACCCAGGTCCGGAAACGCTTCGTTTAGGACCTACAGGGTGTGAAAAATTTTTTTATTTTCCACGTTTTTATGACAAAATTTGGGAACAAATTTGAATATGGTCCTGAAATTTGGAGCACGGGGGTTTTTGTGGTCGAGAAACTTAAATATTTTATTGATTTTGATGCTGCCTGCAGAGGGCGCCATCTACAGTGGTATAATAAAAGTTAATTGGCCTTAACTTTTTTACTACCCGGTATATTGACGTTCCGTTTGAATTAGTTTGTTTCCTTTTCAGTTCTAAGCAAAAATGGTATACTTGGTCGATGCCTCTCAGATCAATTGTTTTCGAGGTTGATGAACAGTTCCATTTAATTCCCTATAATCCTTAACTAATTGGAATTAAAAATCAAAGTAACGTATGTTTGCATTTTTATTTTAACTTTGAATTTAAGAACGAAAATGAAGAAATAAATAATAAAACTAAAAAAATAAATGTTACAAAAGGTGTTCCACATGATGATCATTTGTTTCGATACATAATCTCACTTGTTTTGACAATGAGCGGTGAATCCCTGAACATATTCCCACATTATTTCTGAAGGTATCGCCGGCATCTAAAGTGGTATGCTAAAAGTTAATTGGCCTTAACTTTTTTACCACCTGGTATATTGACGTTCCGTTTGAATTAGTTTGTTTCCTTTTCAGTTCTAAGCAAAAAAGGTATATTTGGTCGATGCCTCCCAGATCAACCGTTTTCGAGATATTGGTTGATGAACAGTTTAATTTATTTAACCAGCTATTGAATATCTTGCCATTTTAGCAGGGTTTGACTAAAACAAAATGACAAGTTGTTGCTTAGATACACAAATGTATTTATGACATTTGTTGTTACTTTTGATACAGCGTCCCAAATTTCAAATTAACATAGAACCGAGGAAAATAAAATTCTTTCACACCCTGTAGGTACTAAACGAAGCGTTTACGGACCTGGATTTATATGAACTTTTTCTTATTTTTGGCAATTTCTAGCAAAATTTGTCTTAGATTTTCTTGTCACCCTGTATATATATATACTATATATATATATATATATATATATATATATATATATATATATATATCATATAGTATATACAATTTACGACTGATTTAAAACTTACTAAAATTACAGAATTTCAAGTTTCTAGTTTTACTGAAATTTTAGAAACAAAATAAAACTCATTTTAGTCACCACCTTTTAAGGGTGATATCTCAAAGGTGGGCTGAGTAAATGTTGTTATAGGAAAGATCCATCTTACTTTCAGTAATCACTCTGAATTTTGTCGCATAAAATTTAGTACCACCTTTAAGTATATATATATATATGGATATATATATATATATATATATATCATATATATATATATATATATACTATAATATATTATGAATTTAGATAATATATATATATATATATATATATATATATATATATATATATATATATATATATATATATATATATATAAAATGAGAGTCCTGAAATTTAAAGCGAAGATAATATTACTCTTCGTTGCACATGTATAAATAACATCTTATGCAAAATTTATTATAAAGGAATTCATTTATTTTATTTATTTATAATCAAAACCCTTTTTTACCACTAAATTACAATTCAAATTTAACAACAATTCTTGAAAGTCTTAAATCAAAACTAACTCTTTATAAACGATTTCCAGTCCTTTCTGTTTTGCGCAAGGTTCTTTGCCTCTGTCCAAGATTTTCCTTTTCCTCTTTATGATTTTTCCCATTGTATTGTCCCAGGTTTCTTTTGGTCTCCCTATCTTCCTTTTCCAAAGTAGTATATATTCCAACACTCTTTTCACAAACGCAGAATTATTTAATCTTTGTAGATGTACCCAACACTCTACTTGACACTGTTTTGTGTATTTTTCTATCAGTTCTATGTTAAGATCTACTCTAATTTGTTCATTCTTCATCCTGTCTGGTTTCGTCACTCCCCTGGCTCTTCGCAAGTATTTCATTTCGTTGATATGATTTTGCTTTTCTCTTTCGCAGATTACACCTACGCCTCACATCCATACGTCAGGATAGGCCTGTATATCGACCTGTACACTTTCATTTTTGTGTGTGTTGATACTTGTTTCTTATTTATTATTCATTTTGACAACGCGTAGTATGCTCTGTTTGCCTTGCTGATTCTACTATTTAGTTCTATATTCTGTCTTCCTGTTTGTTCCAGATTAATCCTTAAATATTGAAAATTGTCCACTATTGCTCTATTAACTATCCCTCTACTCTTCTACGTATTTGCATTATTTCTTCTGATATAGCCATTGCTTTCCTCTTACTTTTATTTAAACTCATTCCATTTTCCTTTCTTTCGGTTCCAGATACAATGCAATATCGTGCAAAGGTGCATTCAGAGATACTCACCGTTTCCAGCTTTCTGTGTCCTAAAACCATTGGTCTGACTAGTCCTTGTGTCTTGTAATTAATTATCATCCCTAAACATTATAAGTAGTAAAGTGCTCAGGCTTCTCCCTTGCGTTCCTCCTTCTTTCGTGACAAAAACTTCGGATACCCTATTTTTGCTTATTACACAGTTTCTCATTGTTTTGTTCAGAGGTGGTAGGCATGTATACTCCATGCCAGCCGGGGAGATACCACCACCCTTACCATGGGCTCCTTAATATTGGGTCTCCCATTTTCTGAGCTCGGTAAGGGCTACCGGTTACCTTTTCCATCATCCTTAATCTATTCTCATCCTTATTCTTCCTTCTCGCCCTCACTGTCTTCCTATCGGATTAAAAGTCCCAAATTAAAAAATAAGATGGCTGTTGTTTCTAGGGTTATAAATTCCAGACGTAAAATCCTGCCCCATTCGGATGTCTGGGAGGGCAGGGCCCAAGCGACCTCGGTCATCGAAAGTATCAACTTTCTGATTCACTACTGCAACATCCGCGGTGTCAGGTCTAATCTTAATGCTATTCACCAACATCTTGAACAATTACAACCTGATATATTGTTTCTATCTGAAACACAAGTCTCCTCTGAAAGCTTTCCTTAGAAAATAAAAATTTTGACGTGATTTGGTTTAAACATTCTGGTCCTAATTTTCTGAAATTCTACTGTTGCATTTATAGGTCTCCTAATGACAGCAACTTTCAAGACTTCTTCGATTACCTTAGTATGAAGGTTGACTATCTCCTGTCTCAGTTTCCATCTTGCGATATCTCATTTGTAGGCGATTTCAATGTTCATAACTCTAATTGGCTTCAATTTTCATCTACTACAAATCCCGCTGGTCATAGTGCAGAAACATTTGCTATTTCATGTGATCTCACACAAATGATTTCTGAACCCACAAGAATCCCTGATAACCCTAACCATACTCCACACCTTCTAGATCTCTTTCTTACATCAAACCCTCTTGTTTATAAAACTTACGTTCTTTCGCCTTTAGGTCTTTCCGACCATTGTCTAATAAAAATCATTTCTACTGTACCTAATTCCACTGTTCGCAAAACCGATAGAACCTTGTGGTGTTTTAAGTCAGCTCGATGGAGTGATTTACGGGATTTCTTTGCAACCTTTCCATGGCGTGAATATTGTTTTAAGTCGTCCTCTTCTTCGGACATCGCTCTTTCAGTATCTGAAGTCATCCTCATGGGAATGGAGTTATACATTCCGAAAAAACAGTACCGTGTAGGTCATTCACGTTCCCAACCCTGGTTCAATAAGGCTTGTTCTGATGCAATATCTTTAAAAAATAAATGTTACATTAAATGGAAATCTAATAAATCGGTTGACAGTCATGTAGAATACGTTGGTGCTAGAAATATCTGCAAAAGTGTCATCACTAAAACTAAAAAGTTGTTCGAACATCGAAAATGCAATGAACTAGCTACATCTCCTTTAGGCAGTTGTAAATTTTGGTCTTTAACAAAAACCATTAGTAAAAACTTTCGAACAGCTTCATTTCCCCCCTGACATCTATTGACGGATCGGTAGTTGCTGATTCTGTAGACAAAGCCAACGTTTTTGTGGATTTATTTGCATCAAACTCGTGTCTCAATGATTCTGGAAA
The DNA here is from genome assembly GCA_036346205.1 of Vesta saturnalis. NCBI lineage: Eukaryota > Metazoa > Arthropoda > Insecta > Coleoptera > Lampyridae > Vesta > Vesta saturnalis. The sequence goes on along the minus strand of JARFJB010000610.1, from coordinate 1,006,888 downwards.
AGATGTGCCCCTAGTCAACTCTTCTTCATACGTTATGAAACCAATCCATTTTCGGTACAAGCTCTTGGAATCGATCATAAGTAGGCTTGATCTCAATAAGGCGACTGGCCCAGACGGTATCCCAGCTATTGTCTTAAAGAAATGTTCCCCCGAACTAGTACCAATCCTATCTACGCTCTATACGATCTCTATATCTTCTGGGGAATTCCCTTCATCATGGAAGTTAGCAAATGTTCAACCTATTCCCAAAAAAGGTGATAAGACCGATCCCTCAAATTACAGACCAATTGCCATATCTTCCATTTTGTCTAAAATCATGGAAAAAGCCATCAATCAGCAACTGCTCACGTTCCTTGAAACTAACAAACTCCTTAGTGACCACCAATATGGGTTTAGGCAAAGTCGTTCAACAGGCGATCTTCTTTCATATGTGACCCAAGTTTGGAACAATACAGTAGAGCAGTCCGGTGAAACAGTTGTAGTCGCTTTAGATATCTCAAAGGCATTTGACCAAGTTTGGCATAAGTGTTTACTTGCCAAACTCACCTCGTTTGGGTTAAATGATACGCTCATCAACTGGGTTTCTAGTTTCCTTGATAAAAGACGAATACGTGTCGTAGTTGATGGCTTTTTTTCAAAAGAAGTTAGCATTAACGCGGGTGTACCACAGGGATCCGTTATAGCGCCTACACTTTTTCTGCTGTACATAAACGACCTTATTTCTTCAACAACTAACCCCATCCATTGCTTTGCTGACGATAGCTGTAGTTCATCTCAGTCTACTCATAGTGATAATCCACCTTCTATGTAAAATCAAGAAATTAAAGCTGAAATGGCAAATTCAATCAACAAAGACATTCAACATATTCTCGAATGGAGAAGCAATAATCTAGTTAAATTTAATGCTAACAAAACTCAGTGTTGCCTTATGTCCGCCAAAAAAGATCGATCATTTCCTCTTGTAAGTATGAATGGCTCAGTTCTTAAGTTTTCAGACTCTATTACTCTGTTATGACTGTATCTTCAATTCTCTCATGGGTTGACCATCTTCTGTCAGCTACCAAAACAGCTGCTCGTAATATAGGCTTTTTGTACAGATCTAAGCAGTACTTTACCTCTCGACAACTCCTTCTGCTGTATAAGGCCCAAATTCGGCCTCATCTGGAATATAATTCTCACCTTTGGGTTAGTGCTCCCCAATACGCTCTCGATATCGTTGATCGTATTCAAAAGAGAGCGATTAGGCTTATAAATGACCCGTCCCTTAACTTCTCACATACAGTCCCTTGAGCATAGAAGGATGGCTTCAGTTCTTTCTTTGTATTATCGTTATTACAACGGCTATTGTGCTGGTGAATTACATTCTTTGAGACCATCTCCGGGTATCTTTGCGAGAAACACTCGGTTCGCTCATTCACATCATCAGTATGCAGTACAAATCTCCACTTGTCGTAGCAAACGGGCGCAATCCACATTTTTCTACACGGCTTCTAAACTCTGGAATGATCTCCCTAGTTCCTGTTTTCCTCTCACTTATGATATGAGAAAATTTAAGGTAGCTGTTCATAGGCATCTATTGGCAATTCATTATCCCTCTATCCATCCTCCTAAGTGTTTCTGAGTGCTTTAGCACGATAGGCCTTATTTAGCCTGTTCAGGTCCACAATCATAAAACATGGTCTAACGCAGGGGTTACTGAAGTGTGCGCCGCGGCGCCCTGGTGCTCCGTAGAAGGTAAAGTGGGGCGCCGTGAGCAAGTCGAGCAAAAAAGGCATTGCACCATCCTTTTCTTGAAGCAACGTATGAGGTCGTATTGAAAGCCAAGTTTATACTTTGTGACTAGCATTGTTATACATCTTCTTTATTATACACTTATACAGAAATATTGTGACTTGGCAATCGCACAGCGTATAACAAATAAAAAAAATAAAAAAAAATAAGGTTGTTATTGTTACAAAGGTAAATCGCACCACGATCTAGCTCAGTGAGGTACAAACTTATAAAACTTACCGAAATTGAGAACTCGTTCATCAGGTGTGAGGAAAGCAAAGATATTTTCATAGATATAATCAGTATTAGCATTTGTTTGATTTGGCACCACTCAATTTCTAGGTTTAATAAATAAAATACAACAAAAATTGAGAAAGGTTGTATCTCATAACGTAATAGGTAATCTGAATAAGCACTAAACATCTGTATTTATATGTATATTTAATAAAGGAAAATGTCTGATTAATATCAGAATAAAATAACTAAAACGATACTTCTTATACGGCCTTACAATCTTAAAATTACTAAATTAAACACTGTAGATAAGCTTACAATCTATGTTTACTTAAAATCCAAAATGCAATCTATTTAACATGTATTCAATAATGAAACGTGTATTGACCTATGTCAATAAATTACAGTTGTGATAGGTTATGAACTCAAATGTTATTATTTCAGGAGCAAGACTCAGCTGTTCCTTATTTGAACCGTATCAAAATAACACCAACCGATTTGTTATTTACTTAACTGCACTAAAAGGATAAGTACTTACTTGTACCAAATAAATATTTTAATCTCGCCTTAAACGAACTGTAGCTTGAGAACTTTCATTTCCAATTCCAAGACAAATATACGATAATGTAAAAGTAATTTCCATTTGTAATTAGCGTAGAAATAAACGAAACAGAGACGTATAGGTAAGCACTATAAATTTCATCTGTCTTCAACATAAAAATTAGATGAACGGTAGCATATGGTAACATTCGATTATGGGCACAAAATGTTGACCCTACAATAATTGAAAGATATAACGAACGCAGATTCGAACGACGAAAGCTGTTGATAGAACGACGAACGCAGATTATGTATTACAGCATATGTGATTGATGCAAAACAAAGGTATCTCCATTTATGTTCATACAGATGACCTTGCATTATCTCGCCATTTTAACAAAGTTAAGTTCGTGACGTCATACCCACGCTACTCAATGATACGTAAATTTACTAAAATAAAACTTTTTCTTAAGATAAACGGTTTCCTTGTTGCCCATTCTGATTCCCTATTAAATATAATATATAGAAAATGTAATTAGACGCCTTTACATACCTTATAAAAGGGAAGCAAAACTTAAAACAGATAACGTCTGAACTTCACGGCATAATATACGGAAATGCATAAGCATGTGATTTAATTCACGTTGCGCATATAACTGAAATTGGGTGTCTAAAATATACACAGGAGCGTTCGTAATTATGTAGACTGAAGAGAAAATATTGAGATCTAAAAATTTAATTATTGAACAAAAAAAAAATTCTTAAAAACACTAATGTAATGTAAATATCCTTATCAATAATAATGCAAATTTCGAAATTCAAATTAATCTAACGACAGACAAGAATTGCCACGTTACAAGCGAAAACATTATAATATTGTTACCAATAAAGAATGATGCTGCATATGTACAAACGTATTATCAGCTTATTAGTGAACTGAAAAGAAATATCGACGCATATTATGTTTCTGTTGTGCGATTTCCAAGTCTCAATATTTTTATACAAAGAATATGCATAACAATGCAAGTCACAGAGTATAGATTTGGATTTCAGTACGATTTCATACGTTTTTATAGTACCTATAGAAAAGATGCAGTGAGAACCTTATCTTAAGTATTAGGGGGTAAAGTACGAAACAAACAATTAAGTTTCAAGCGCTCGCGTCGCGCGTCGTTCAATCGCTAATAGGTACGACGTCCTCTCGTCTCGCTGCTCGCTTGTAAATGAACTATAGCGGTGGGTCGAAGCGCGGGAGGAGAGGGATATCGTCGGTTTCCCAGAATGTAGTTAGACGTCTGCACGCGCAATAGTTCATTTACAAGCGATTAACAACACGGAAAGACGTCGCATCGTCGCTTGTTTTGTTTTGATTGAGTCGCTTTGTTTAGTTTTCGTCAAAAGTCTGTTACAAAATGGACAGATTTTTAATAAATCAACAAGTCGTTAATTCAAGTAATACTGATAAAGCATCAACCAGTGGTGGGAAAGCAAAAAAGCGAAAATCTCGCAATTACGATGAAAGCTATTTGGACTTTGGCTTTACTTCAATAGAAGTAAACAATGAAGAAAGACCGCAGTGTGTGCATTGTTTGAAAATTCTACCATCATATTATGCTTCTAAGTAAGTTAAAGCGACATCTTGAGACTATGCACCCAACGATGGTTGAAAAATCGCGTGATTTTTTTAATAGGAGCTTAAAAAATTAAAAAAAAACAAGTGTTTACTCAACAAGCCTCAGTACCTAACAACGCACTGTTAGCATCATTCAAAGTGGCATACAGGGTGGCGAAGTGCAAAAAACCTCATACTATTGCAGAAGAGCTTATTCTACCGGCATATGGTGAATATTATGACGGGAGAATCCGCGGGAAAATTAATTTCCAAGGTACCCTTGTCTAATAACACAATTAGTAGAAGAATCCATGACATAGCTGAGGATTTAAATTACCAATTAATAGAAAAAACAAAAAACAAAGAAGTTGATCTGCAACTTTATGAGGCTACTAACAATAATAATGATGAACAATCTTATTTATTACGTATGCTTTCTGGCTGACCATATTATTGTTGAAGAACTTTTATTCTGCAAAAGCATTACCGAAAGTACAAAGGCTCAAGATTTGTTTGAAACTCTTGATAACGTTATTACAGGAAATGGTTTGGATCGGGAAAAGCGTATCGGTGTATGTACCGGTGGTGCTCGATCAATGTCTGGCAAGTATGGGGGAATACAAGCGCTTATTCATAAAAAAGCATCGCTTGCTTGCATCAAAGTCAATGAGCTCTGAATTGAACCGAGTATGAGAGATTGTCATTGCGCAGAAAACTACAGAAAAACTAGACCGCTAAAAGCAAAAATTTTCAAAAAACTTTGTATAGATATGGGAACTGAACACACGGCATTACTATATTATTCCAACTCACGATGGCTTTCACTTGGAAATATTTTATTTCGTGTGTTTGAATTACATGGAGAAATTCACACTTTTTACAACAAGAACGTTATGAAAACTCCAGATGTTTTGCTGAACCAGATTTTTTGTTAAAACTAGCATATTTGTGATATATTTGAAAAACTTAATAAATTGAACCTATCTTTGCAAGGCAACAATATGCACATTGTGAAACTATTAGAGAAGATTGAGGCATTTAGAAAGAGACTGCAGTTGTGAATAAAGAAAGCAAATGAACATGGCGGTCAAGATTGTTTTCCGCAATTGTATAAATATGCGGCATGTAATGAGCTTGTTGTTTCACAAAACCTGATCACCCTTTTCACGGAACATCTTTCGAAGCTCATTGAATGGTTTTCGAAATACTTTGCCGAAGACAATGTAGAAAAATTTCCATGCACAACAGCAGCCTTAAAACTAGATTCTCGTGTTCCGATTTGGTGGAGTTTTGGATATCGGTTTAAAATGAATATCCAACTTTAGCTTCAAAAACACTAAGAATTTTCATTCCCTTTGCAACTTCTTATTTATGTGAAGGTGGATTTTCAGCTGTAGCCGTAATCAAGAGCAAATATCGCTCTAAGATCAATGTGGAACAAGAAATGAGAGTGGCGGTGTCAAGCCTTATCCCATGCTTTGGAAAAATGTGTGCAGATCACTAAGCTTGTAATTTAGTGGTCGAACTGGTAATCGTATAAAAAAATAATAATGTAATTAAGAAATAAATGTAAAGTAATAATGAATAAAAAGTAAATATGTTCTCCTAAACAACAAATCGTCAAACTGACAGGAGATACACCATTCACCACAAATTGTGCCTTTGACTCTAGTCGGTAGTTTAAATAGGGTAGGTTCAATTCTTTCGATTTGCTTACTTACCACTAAATCTGCTATGTTATTTTCACTTAACATAAATAATAAAAAATGAAACGTAATAATAATAAAATGATCTCGAGCGCCAAGTTAATTTTAATGTCGGAACAACTAAACCGAGTTTGTTAACAATAAAATTTGATCAAAATACAAAAAAATAAAATTATACAGATATGATTATTAACAGGTTAAAGGTTATATGATTAAATTAAATATATCTTAAAATTAATTATAGCCTTAAATTACTAATAATCATTAAAAAAAATACCTGTACAATATATACAAAATCTTCTTGAGGATCCCTGGTATAAAAAATAAAGATGACGTAATCCTTATTTATCGTTGCGCACTTTATTGCAATAACAATGCTTATGTTATCGGCCACACCCAAAACTGGAATTATGCTTATTATAAATTAATCTTCGTGAAATTTAAAAATCCATTTATTGCATTTCTTGAAATTTTCAATGCAAAAATTTGCAATCATAAAATGCAAGCGTACTTAAAATGTAATTAAAGTGTAAATCGCAGTAAAATAAAAAGTGCAATAAAAAATTAAAGAAAGTGCCTAAAAAGAGCAATTGTTTTAATTTTTAGTATAACGAGTTAAAAGATATCTTACCATAAAATTAATGGCACTTTCACATAAAATTTAGGGGAAAACCCAATAAATGCTTTCTGCACTCACAGCAGTCATAAATAAGTAAGCGAAATGGATGCTTTGGAAGTTAAATCATGTACTCGTGCGCCAAAGCGATTTGCGTAAGGAATTAAGTGAATGATGACATTGCGCAAATGTATTTGAGCAGAAAAATAATTTATGGGAATATAAACCTTTAAAAAGATATGCAAATTAAGTTGCCTACCTCATACCTATAATGTAAAATAATTACAATTTTTCTTATATTTACAACTAAATGAATGAAAGACCTTAAATTTAGGTATATTTTAATACAACTCAAAAAAGGGTTGTTACAAGCTCACCCGTCACCTTGACTACGTAGCTACTGTTTTTGTTTTTGTTATCCTTAGTCTCTTCTAAATGTTTTTTCTTTTAATTTCGTATTCTTATAAATAAATAAAAAACTCAGCTTCATGTTGTGGATGTTTTAATTTGTTTGCCTATCTACCTAACTAGTATCATTGCATCTATTTCTTTCGACAGTATCTATCTATTCCATCTAGTTAGCTAGGTTTGGGCGCCAAAATAAAATACTAAATAAACTTGTAAGTGCGTCTAACGTATATTTGTTCCATCTGAATCCATTTTTAGTGTCAGATAGCGTTAGTTCTATTTGTTTCCTTAATCTATTTTCAATTATTTTCTCAAAAATATTTACTGCCGTGCTTAGTAAGGTAATACCTCTGTAATTCCTACAGTCCTTGCTACCGCATTTTTTGTGAAGTGGTGCGACTTCCCAATCTTTCAGTACTGTCGCTTCTTTCCATACTTTGTTGTAAATCTTTAAGAGTAGTAGGGCTCCTTCATCTCTCAAACTTTTAACCATTTCGATAGTAATTTTGTCCTCCTCTGTGCTTTACCTATCTTTCGCTTTTTCCATCAATTTTTCTTTGTTATTTCTTGCGTTTCATTTAATTCTGTTCTTTCTCCTTGTTACATTTTCTGATCTTCCCTCTATGTTGCTCAGTTGTCAATTCGCTGCTCAGTAAACTTTGGAAGTATTGCCTCTATCGTTCCATTATTTCCGATTCCTTAGTCAATAGTTCTCCCGCTTCGTTTGCAATCCCTAGATTATCCACCTTTTTACCTCCTTTGCCTAAATTGGGAATATCAACACTTCAGGAAGTTATATATAAATACACTAATGGTAATTATCAAATCGCTTAGTTCTATAAGCTGTTAGTGAATTGATTTGTATTTCATGTACCATTACCACTGCTCATAGAAAGTTTTGTATGTATATACGAAAGTATTAAGTAGCCAACACAAAAACTGTGAGTAGCAGTTATCCTACCTATACTGTTTCTTCACGCCGACATAGGCCTAACATTATTTTGTGATTCAGTAATAGTTGTCAGTGGTATCCAATAATAGACTATCAACGCACCTAGTGTTTTGAGCTACCTGTATATCTTACAAGGATTACTGACATTCGAATCTAGCTACCTCTATATTTTGAGGGAAAATCGTTCTATTACGGGTCGACTGAGTGTTATCCAAACAAAGACTACCAACGTACTTAGTGTTTTGAGCCAGCTGTGTATCTTATGAGGATTTGGCTTGATAATGGTTACTGACATTCTAAATTTGCTACTCTCGACATTTTGGGGACAAATTGTTCTAGTACGGATCGACTGTTATTTGCTGTATGGATACTTCCATAATTTCCAAATTTAACTACCAGTATAGGGTCAGTGATTAAAATATCTCCTGCAATTCATGTGGACGTTAATTTATGCTTGTGTGGTTACAAATATCATTTTTGGGTTTAGCTTCGAAACGATTTAGCAACAAGTCGTTATTTATGTACCTGGCGGGGTGAGTGGTTATGAGTACGTGCTGTGTAGAACTACTTAGATTAGCTGTTTCAATTTGAATCTTTCTACATAAACATTTCTGTTCATACATGGAATTGATTGACGTAGATTGCTACGTTTAAGGATAGTTTAGTTAAGGGAAACTTGCATTATTTGTCAGTGACTATTTAGCTACTGAGATAGTGAATTACTCCGACAGAATTGTATGTACATGATTTAATTGTTCAGGATGTGCACTTAAAATTACACGGGCGATATACACATATATTCAAAAGTACTTGTTATGTATTTATTATACCGGATGTATGCGCAGTCAATTTCACAGATTTAATTTTTAACTAACTTGCTTACGTACTATAAACGACCATATTGGTGTACTATGTGCTAGGGTTTAGGTGTGATCATTTTCTTTATGTGTGGATCAACATCCCGAATAAATACCGTTATTTATTTTCTGAATGGGAAACTTGAGTTTAATTTCTCCTTGATCTACTCCATCTACTACTGTTCTATTTTATCTAAACCACCTTTGACTGTGTTCTTTTTCTATACTTGGTACGTTGCGAGTTTAGTATTCGTATTTTCTCTCAATATTGAGAATTGATCATACTGGTTGTTAGGCAACACACCTTACTTCGTTCCGAGTTAAATCTTAGACGTGGCAACTGCGCGTCTAGTTATTGCACAAATTCTGGATAAAACTTGAGGATTGGAGGGTAGAAAAATAAAATTTTAAACTGGGGATCTTCTTTTGTTCTATTTGAAGAACCCAATTTTGTGAAGTCTGCGTTTAAGGAAACTACGCGTTTCGGAAACTTGCTGTAATAATTTACAAAAACGTACATTATAAGGTTACATTCAGCATTGCGCAGGTTTTAATTCTCAAATATATACTTAAAATTATCCTGAAGTAATAGTTTAGTCTTTTGTTTTCACGAATATAAAAAGTTTCCTTAAAATCTACATGTTCTCCCTCTCGTCGCTGCAAGAGGTAAGTTTTCGTTAACGTTTATTACACTCTCTAGGTTGACATTTAGATATATAAAGTTTCTACAATTATTGCTCGGCTCTTAACTAAGACATTGGTTTTTTTAAGTTTTTTTTTCTGATTCTTTTCCTTCTCTCCGGTTGTTCTGGGTGGTATGCGGAATTTGATGCTTTGTCTGTCCGAGGATACTTATCGAAACCGGGATTGACAAATACGCAACATTGAACACTTAACGGTGGTCTATGACAGCTCTAGCTTGAATATAATTCAAGGGGCTTCCTTCCCTATTGCGCTTGGCTTCTCTCTAAAACTCCTAGGTTAAATCAAGTAATATGTTTGGGTATTCCTGACACAACCAACTTAACGGTTAGTTTTTATTTTGTTCAATTCGTGATGGAGTCCTGGAGCTATCTGTACTTGCATACGCCCATGCTAATTACTTTGATTCTTACTCACTTCGAATTTGACGATTTATAAATAGACGTGTAGAACGGTTGGAGTACTTGTAGGTGTTCGGTATAAACTTTAATGCTAGGCTTGATTTGTTGACTCACTTAACAAGGTTAAGCACTTAAAATTTTACTTATTACCTTATAATTACTTCGTAATTTTCTAATTGGCTTCGCTTGTGTATTATTTAATTTTGTTAACGAACATTAACTGTATTACAGTAAACTGTAAACAGCTGTTGCATCTTACACATATAGCTCTGAAGTTTTTTACTTGTACTTGAAGATTGCTTCGGTAAATTGTAATTCTTTATACAGGGTGATCCATGTTAAACTTTTAATACTTTATAATTTAGTTGTGGTTTGTGTTTCCTGCTTTATATGTACAAACGTAGACTTTGATGTGCTTTATAACAAACGTTACCTTAATGAGGAAACGATTAGATATTAATGAAATTATGAATGATGCGGTCTTCAGCCACCAAATTTACAATTGCTGTTTAGTGTCTTATTTGTCACCTTTGGGGAATGTGAGTGCTTATCATTCAATTCTAGGGGTTCTATCTCATAAGCTCACTCAATATTCGTGGCAGTAGTATTGAATAACCTACCTTCTTTTCTTGTTTGCTCAAAATATTATGCCATTACTGCTTATTCCTTGTGTTTAAAGTGCTTCATCTCAGTGGTAGAGATCGGGCTGGTGTACGAATTGGTAGTTTACATTTTATTACGTTACTTTCGTTTAAGTTAAAACAAAAGTACTCAAGTTTTAGGGTGAGCTCTTCCTAGAACCATGGTTCAAGAATTTATTTGCTTTTGTTGTGTGTTTGTTTCTAGCCTCCCTGGTCAATGTTGGATGTCTGACAGTGCTGAAATACTTTTTTTTTATTTTAAAATCAGTCTCGGGGGTTTATCACTGAAAAAGGTAAATGGTTTACTATTGTGACGATTTAGTGTGTTAATGTTTTGCTATCAGTCTTTTTTTATTTTATGTGAGGTCAGTATCTATTAAAAATTATTTGTCCTTTTTACGATATCTTTTGGTTTAGAATTACCAGCGAATGTAACTTTAGATTTACCCTTACTAGTTTTGAGTTTAGAGATTTAACGGTGTTTTGTTTATTTGGGGGTTGGGTTGCGTTAAGCAATAAATATAAAAATTGTATTAGACTACCAGTATTTTCATTAGATCTCTTCGACGCGTTAGGATCTGACTCCTAAGCGGGCCTCTCTTCTTCCTGGTAAACGTTCACTTTATTTTAACTGTAGGGTAATTCTTACTTTAGAGTGGTCCTTTGTTAATTTGAAGGCGATACAAATACAAACCAAGTGGTGTACTTTTTATAATTTGTGTATTCTACGCTAGTCACACGCCCACACATCCAAGTGCTTTCCCAAAACGACACAGCTTCCGGCTATCTTAGTAGTTACGGCACACGTTTAACTTTGGGACATCAGTACATTTGTGCACGTAGCATATTGTTTCGTAATGTTTCTCGCGTTTTGCTTTGGGGAACTATACTTCCTTGCTCAGGTCCTTAGTGGTATTCACGTCCACGTAACCAGTGTCTCCGACCAATACTGAACACCGGCGTTTCTTAAGATGTCATGTAACAATGTTAACAGTTATTATTAACGCTTTTGTTCCTTGGTAATGTTACGGGTAAATATGGTAGTAGAACAGAAGTAACAGATAAGAGATGAGCCGGTAGCTCAGTGGAAAAATACGTGAAACACGATAAAGGTAAGCCACAAATCAGAAAAATTGGTCCCAAAGGCGTCACGTGTTAAATAAATTTATATCGGGAAAACGTCATGAACGGGATCTTAGAATAATGGCCTAACAGGAAACGATAATTTTCACTCGAAAAGAAAACTCTCACCTCTAACTGAACATTCTACCTTAAAAATATGTACGCAAAACTCACCTATACTTAAGTAAAATTTTAAGCTTCATTTAAAGTCCGCAAAATTGCGGTAACCAAACTCAAAGTCCATTATTCATTTCGGTAAACTTCAACGTAAAATTACTTGCTCAAATAACCCAAAAAATAACTGTTCAATACGGTCATTAATTATTCAATTTAAAATGAATGTACGTCACAAGAAAGTAAACAAACGCGATCAAATATTTAAAAATGTCAATATAGGGGTCGTAATACCTAAATGCGAAAGGTTCGCAGCTAAATTCCCAAACAAACAAAAAACTTCCTTACATTTAGACGCAAATCCAGGTGAATCAGTGAATTAACACCCGGTAAGTTGGTTCCTATAGAACTTCAAAATTTTGCACGTACTCGCAAAACTATGACGTGCGACAACACCTGGTCGGTTAACGACATTATTTATATTTACTTTGTATTTAGGTTACGTTATATTTCTAACTTATCTCTTAAAATGAAATTATATCAACAAAACTCAAAATATCAAATACTCTAATAGAGAAATCTCTCCCAAATGTTGTGTAAAGCTTTTACTAAAATAACAAAAAAATATTGTAAGCTGTCGCTGTTTAGTTGCATAAATCCAAAATTCTCATAAAATAAATAAACTATTCAGTAACTTGAATGTAAACAAAATATTTATCCTTTTAAATTTTGATCTTACGTAATTAATGAAAACGCAGTAATGAAGGAATGGGGTCACAATATTATTATACACTGTAAAGAAAATAATACCCAGTTCACCAACTCCATTCATATATTATAATAAAATGACACAAATAAAATCAACAATCAGCGTGTTGATATAGAAGTTACAAAAAAAATATCCTTTTAAGTAAACACTAGGGAAAAAATATTACTGTTGGAAACATCTGAAATTTTAATATGCACTAATCTGCATGTACTATAAATATCACACGGAATGTAGTGAAATTATCACACTTTATATCAATCGCCTAAAGGGCTATTAAGCAAAACTAAACAAAAAAGCGTATTTATGCGCTTAACAAAGACAATTAAAAAAACAAAACACTTTATTACAAATCACTAGAGCAACATAAAAAAATAAACCTACGGAAGTAATTACCTTGATGCTCACTCTGAGATCCCCCGTTCCTCGGTACTACGGTATAGGTATTTTCGTCTAATTGGCCCTATCGATAATTGAACGGTGAATACCAATATCTCTTCAAACTCTCTAATACTGACTCCAAACTAGCAGATTCGCAAGTTTCAATTTACTTATGAATTTATATAAACAAATTTGGTGACGAAATTATTTAAAGTTAAAATCAGATGATTGAATCACTGGTTTGACATGAAATTTATTTACAAAGCGTTCTTTATCCTTTTATATGCACAAAAACTTATTAAAGCGATATTTATTTACATCAGGTTTTTTATTCGTAGGGGGTAGCTGTGTCCACGAATGTAACTAACGAGTATCATGAACTTATTATAAAAATCCGCAAAACGCAATGTTACCGGCGTAAATCAATATTATTCTAACAAAAATCTCCAAAAGGGTAAACGGAAGATTCTTCCTACGAAAACTTCAATTAAACTTGCGGCAGAGCGTAAATAAGTTCACCCGCGCTCAATTCATTCGCGCGGGGCGCCCGCCATGCTTCTTGCTTCTGCATCCTAACTAAGACTGACTAACTAATCTTTTAGTTTCAGCCATACTGTATCTCAGCTCAAATCACCAATCATAAAAAAAAGATTACTTCAAAATTGTAAGCTCAGTAAAAACGAGATGCATTTCGAAACGAATCGAGAAAATTACGTCATGGCGTCCTCGACTTTGAGACAAATTATTAATGTAGCCTGATGTGTTTTCAACTAAAGAATTTGAACAAGCGACCCAAAATACATGTATTATAAAAACCAAACTCTTTGTCTTTTAAAATAAATTTTATCAAAATCTAACCGTTGCCAAGGATTTAAATCTGAAAGCTACGTTTCCTGAAGTTCTTTTAATACAAAGTAATACTTTTCAATGACGTAATTTTAATTCAACTAGGTATAACTAACGATATTTAAAAAATAGAAATAATCCTTATTTATAAAAAAAAATAATAACTCCCATATAAAATCCTTTTTTACTAATATACTAATGTCCATGTGTGAAACCTAACCATGAATTCCAACCTACTGACAACAAACAAACCTAAAAACCTATACAAATATCATTCAGAACCCTGGATACGCAATTTGTAATAAATCCATATATCGTCAAAGTAAAAATTTGTAACTAAATTCATGTTTCCAAAATTTATTCTCGAAAACATCCACATTTTCACCATACGTGCGCATGTGTGGCTAGTTAATTTTCTTTTTCCACTACCGTAGAAACGATTATTTTGTGGTGCATAATGTAGGTAGCGGACCGCGAAAATTTTATTATTGCAACAAACATTTTTTAAATCAAAATTGTTACCGCGATAGGAAAGTTAATTAATGGGGTTTAACATATTTTATTAAATATTAAGTCGTTATTTGAGCACGGTTTTCGGCATATTTTATTTTTGTAACTAATATTTGGCTAATGGTTGAAAAACATGTGTTTGAGGTTTGACTAGGTGCTTTACTGAAGGGGCGTAACGAATCATTGGAAATTCTTATGCGCACATTCTTGGTGTAAAAATGTAATGCCCCAATGGCTATTACCGTAATTAATTCACCTATAATGGAGATTTTGTTATAATTGCCTGTTATACTAGCAACAGTGATGGAGGTCGTGGATTCTTAGACTCTTTTAACCTTAATAAGGTAAAACGAAGGCTTTATACATATATTGATAAATTATAAATACTCAATAATAAAATAAAACAATTGTGGAACGTAAAAATTGTATGTAATAAAATGCACTAAGTAAAAATTAAACAAAAATCCAATAAAAGTAAATTAATTTTCTTCCTGGTTGGGGGAACACCCGTTGCTTCGGCAGCCCCCAATACAGCGGCCTCGTGATGTTGCAGAATGTCTCCTTTCCTCTACTAGGGATTTTCATGCTTGGCACTGACTCTGTAATACGATCAGATGTAAAATTTTGAACCACAAAATGGCGCGTTGTTTGGTGATTCTAATTTATTACTGGGTTATTTTGAAAAGAGTGTGTGTATATAATTATAATGGTATTTTCTCAAGATTATTTGGATAATTACGTTAAATGGGTAAGTATTATTTACTTTTATAATGATGATTTAACACGTTAACGACCATGTGCACCATATAGGTGAGCACCGTGGTTTTTGTACAGACCATGTGACCCTATATGGCCACACAGAAGGTTTGCGTTCTAAGTGGTGTGGGCTTTTCGGGGACGCAGCAGCAATGTATTTCAATGCAGATTTCAAATGATCTGGGGGTCGATTCTCGAAGTTGTACGTTACAATTCGTATACTACCACATTCGTATAATAAAGCTCGCATACGAAAATCAAATGTATTGATTTCCTATTCTCCAACTGCATTCGAAATATTAAACTATTCTGCGTATACGTTTCCGTATGTCTTGTTGTATATCGTACATTTACAAGTACTTACCAATAAGAAATAAGGATTTGTGAAGGGTCTTTTACTTTTAGCGTTGGCTTTGCTCATAAAACGTGTTTTTCGTAACCTAATATCTGTATTTTAATTTTAAATTATCTTTGATTTTTTATTATTTGTGTAGTTTTGTATATTTGAACATAATTTCCTGATTAGTGATTAAGTGTAGGTTAAGTAATTTGTTAATTTTAAGTAAGATCGTAGTGGAGAATTTTGAGTAATGTCTGTAAGAGCGGGTAATATAAGTGCTACGCAGAAAAGTACTTTGATAGAACTTTAAAAAAAAAACAATACGATAATTTCTGGAAAGTTCACAAGTAGCTTTACGTTTAAAGACGCACAAACACTGTGGCAAAGTTTCGCGGAAACACTTAATGCGATTCCAGGAGCAAAAAAAGATTGGCGGCAATGGAGGAAAGTATGTTATAAAACAGTAGTAGCATAGTTAGTACATAATATGTTCTGTTCTTTACACTAGGCATGGCATGATATGCGTACAAAGACAAAAGCAAAAAAATCAAAAATGTCAAAGTACGCATGTGGGACTGGAGGTGGAAAACCGCTGGATGACACATTGACACCATCAGAGATTGAAATTCTCGAGTTAATTTGTCCCACTGAAACTGATGGGCACAGCAACATTTTTGAGTCATCCACTCAGTTTGAATATGTAAGTACTATTTGTGAGTTTAATTCATTAAATAATTATGTTATTTTGTTATAGGATTTTGGAGAGATGGAGGTTTCGTTTGAACAACCTGAAAGGCCAGAACAATCAGAGCCTCACTGCAGCAATGCAATAATTGAAAAGCTACCTCTTGAGGAATGTGAAAGTGTCACAAAAGAAGTTATGAAAGAAGGAACTTCGTTCCCTAAAAGTAAATCGAAATTTAAAAAAAAATGTTCGGTTGCTACTCGACTCTCAAAAAGTATTGAAGCTAGTAATAAGCTCACTGCTATATTAGAGAAGAAAAATACAATAAAGGAAGAGTATTATGCAAAGAAACTTCAATTATTAGAAAACAATGTAATATGTTAGAAAGGATTGGTATAGCATTAGAAAATTTAAGAAATAAATAATTTACATTACTATCAATTATTTTTTTCGTAAAGTTAAATACTTTTAAAACTATAAAATAGAAACTATGATAATTATCAAAATAGTAGGCATTATAAATGTAAACATTTAATAACTAATTTCTAAAATAATTTAAAATAAGACGTTGTCGCATTCGTCGGGCTTCTGCAAGATCTGCATTAATTCTCTGTGCTTCCTGTTCAATGTGATCATCATCATTATTTACAAGTACTTCTAAATCAACTTCTTCTTCTTCTTCTTCAGGTAAAGGATCATTATGCATAAGACACATGTTGTGTAAAACGGTACAAGAATTAATAATTTTAGAAGCTATATATGGAGAATAATGTAAAACGCGATGTTTAAGTAGACAACGGAATCGCATTTTTAATAATCCATTGCATCTTTCAATTAAAGTTCTAGTTGACTTATGATTATTGTTGTATCTCTCTTCAGGACTATTGGGCTCTGGTTATCCTCTAATGGTGTCAAACACCATGGACGTAGTGGATAACCAGAATCACCTATACAGTTCATTTTAGTTATCAATCTATTAATCATACTTCTGAATAAAACAACTTACCTAAGACATAATAACCATTCTGTCCTTGCCTATACAAATTGATCAAAATTTGTTGCACATTAGAATTATTCCAAATAAATGCATCATTAGTTGACCCAGGATAGCGTGCATTTACATTGATTATCTTCAAAGTAGCATCACATACCTATAATCCAATGCTTATGCAATTTGCTTGTTTTGAAACAATACTTACTAACTGAACATTAATGGAATGATAACCCTTTCGATTTACATAAATGTGTTCCGGATAAATGTTGTCATCTGTATTAGGAGGGAAAATTGCAACATGTGTGCAATCAACACAACCAATTACACCAGGGAACCCAAATTTATTATAAAATCTAAAACACCATTATATTAATATAAAACTTGTAAAAATAAAGTATTTATCGTCACTAATACATACCTACTCATTACGTAGTGTGTTCAGCTCTTGTATATTTCTTGGAAATCGTACCCACTCATTAAAGATTTGTGGATTGTTTAAAACATCTATAACTTCATTAATAGACCGTGACACTGATGACTGACTTACAGCAAGAAACACATTAGACGCAGCATCCATTTGATAGCTGCCAGTTGCAAAGAATCGTAAGGATATCAGTACCTACAAGTACATATACTCTAATAGTTACATAAAAGTACTACTCAATTGAACTTAACCTTTGTTTGTACATCTAATGCAGATGTTCTACTTGGTGGTGGTAGATATTGAGTAATTAAATTTATCAAATTGTGCGTGGAAATCTTACTTAAACGAAATAATCTCACAAATTGTTTGTCTGACAATTCAAACGGATCTTCTCGAAGGTAAAATCTTCTGGGAGGTCTTTCGGCAAGTATTTCGGCCTCTTCAATATCTTCAATTACATTTAAAACAAGTAACTCGTCCATTTACAAAATTATAATGTAATATTTAAAACAATGAATAAAATCAAGAAGATAGGTTAGAACATAAAAATAAACGACAAATACGCAAGCGCACATAGTGAAGCGCATACGAATTTTATTTTTGCCTACCTACGTTACAAGTCGTACGAAAATCATACGAATTTTTCCGTATACGATCGTTCAAGAATATGGAAATCTCAGTTTCATACGAAAAATGGTCATTTTCGTATGCGGATATTGTTCGTATAAATTCCAGAATTGGGTCCCAGGTCCCTGTAGAACAAAATATGGTCTTGGGTTGATATTTTTTTTAAATTTATTTATATAATATGCAAGTAATAAATAAACATTATAATTCTTAATTGATGTTATGGATTCGTGTTTTATTTAATGTATTATTGCATTTTCACCTCGCTTCTCACCCTCGTACTACGAAACGTTACTGTAAATATATTATAAACCCGTTCACGATTAATTAGGCACGAAAATCGAAATTGAGGTTATGTTTGTCGGATTTACTTGTGACAACTTGAATGTGCTTTGTTTTGGTTCGGTTAAGTTTTGATGTGAGCATTAGTGATTTTTGTGTTTCTATCCGCCGCAATCATGTCGAATAAAGGCCTTACAGATAAACAACTTCGAAAAATATTGGAAGACAGTGACTTTGAATGTAGTGAGATCGGAAGCACTTTTGACGATTCAGATGTGGATCCCTTATATCAAGAATCTGATAGTGCGGGCAGTAGAACTAGTAACGAAGATCTGTTACTACGTAAAAGAAGAAAGATTGATACAGAATTCACACCTGCAGCCAGTAGTTCTTCTGATTTACCCAAACGACATGACCAAGACGATATTGATACTGACCAAGACAATGTTGATATTCCTGATACCCCGTTTACACCACGAAATGATCGTATAATGTGGAGCGAAGTTACAAATTCTGACACACTAAACAAACGAATTTGTATTTTCTGGAAAACCAGGTTTTTGTAAGCAAGAAATAGAGAAGCTCACAGGCCACAAACATATTGATTTCGTTTTGTTATTTTTCGACGAAGAAGTTCAGAATTTGCTAGTAACTGAAACTAATAGGTATGCGGAGCAGCAAATCGTAATAGGTATTTGCAACGACTTCATCAGGGACCATTCTATTTTGTCTAAGTGGCATGATCCGAATGCAAACGAACTTATGCGGTTTTTTGCTCTTACAATTTGGATGGGACCTACACTTAGAGATTATTACAGTAAAAAAGTTCTCTACGAAAGTGACATTTCAAAGTTAAGCGGAATAAGTAGGAATCGCTTTGAAGCATTACTACACTTTGTGCATATTTCCGACAATGAAAATTGTCCTACTGGTGACAGACTGTATAGGATTTCTCCACTTGTACAAATGTTGAACAGAAAATTTCAGCACATGTGCAGTCCAAAAGAAAAAGTATGCATAGATGAGACAATGGTTCCATTTCGAGGAAGATTAAGTTTTCTTCAATATATCCCTGGGAAGAGACATAAATATGGTGTAAAACTTTTTAAGCTTTGTATTGATGGCGGTTACACTTATGCTGTTAAAATATATGGTGGAAGAGATGGGGCACAAAAATCTGATAAACCATTAGCATCAAGAGTTGTTATGGAACTGATGGAAGCTCTGCTCAATACCGGAAGGACCCTTATACACTGATAATTTTTACACAAGTGTCAGTTTGGCCCATGAACTAAATAATAAACGTACCCACTTAGTTGGCACACTTCGACAAAACCGGAAACTTAACCCAAAAGGTGTTACAAATGCCAAATTGAAAAAAGGGGAAATGAAAATGCAAAAAGCTTACAAAAGTAATTGTAAGTAAATGGAAGGATAAAAGGACGTCTTGTTCCTAACAACTAGAGCTGTTCCGGAAATGGTTGAGGTAATAACAAAAAGAGGTCCGGTATCAAAACCGTCAACAATAGTTGACTACAATACAGCCAAGGGATTTATTGACATCTCGGACCAGAGGGCATCTTACAGTTCACCAGTACGTCGCAGCATCAGGTGGTATAGAAAAATCTTAATTGAACTTCTGACTAACACAGCTCTGGTAAATGCCTTGGTTGTGTTTACGCATAGCACAAACAAAAAAATGAGTATTACCGAATTTCGCGAAAGCATCGTTTGCTCCTTGTTAGATACGGCCAATCAACCAGTAGATGAAGAAGTTCTACATGCCATACAACAGAAAGAAACTCGAGGAAGATGTTCCAGCTGCTACAAAAAATATTCCGAAAGAGAGAGTCGCCAAGCAGCAATGAAGAACACGAAAAAAATATACTCATTCTGTCCAGGGTGTTCCGAAAACATAACCTACATGTGTGTTAGTTGTTTTTTTGAAAGACATACATCTTTCCTAAAAAAATAATTTGTATTACATTGTGATGTTACTGTCCTTTGATAACAATACTGTTATATTTTATTTTTAGGTTTTGACATAAAAAAATGTTACGTATTTTTATTTTATTGATGTTTTGCAAAGAAAAATATTTTTTAATTTCGTACATTATCCTTTCATTTAGTTTATAAAAAATATTATACGCAATTTGTCAATTCCATATGTGACCCAGTATGGTACACATGGTCAGTGGTATAGTTAAATATATTTTTTTTTCTGTTCAGACCGCGCGCGCCAATCAGGTGCACGATGTAATTTGGTTGTTAAAAACTTTTTTTTGGTCTTATTAATAAATTACACGTTCCATTAGACTATCCTTTACTAAAAAATAACAAAATACTATTCTGGTCCCCGGGTAAATTCCCAATTTTGACCCTTGTCGTTAACGTGTTAAAAAAGTAAAAATCAGGGTTTGAGGTTAACGTTGATACAGAATCGCGGGAGGAACAGGTAAATAATCTCGTTGTTAATTATTTCTAATCTTTCGGTTTGGATATGTTTCCTTGTAATTGTAATGGGGAATTAATGCTCTTAGAGCAAACGGCAAATACGAAGACACCTGCGCAGAAACCGAATATTGCATTAAAAAGAAATGGAATAATGATATCAGTGGAAGTAGATATTATGTTCCGTCCATAAAATGTAGTGTTGTTTATTGTTTTCTAACCTCATTTTTCGTGCACGTTTTTATCAATTGTAAACAGTTTTTTTTCAAATCTCCTTCCGTTTCAGCACCTTTTATTTACAAGTAAGTTGTATTTGTAATCCACAGTAATATGTGTTAATATAATATATTGATTTAGTTCGTTGTTTATAATGGGTGATGCGAGTACATCGTCTGATAGTACATCAAACATTCCAGCAAAGAAGCGGCGTGCCTTATCGCAAGATGCCCGCGAAATTATTTGGAATGTTTATCAGTTTCATAAAAATATGAATGAAGGTATGTCATTATTATACGATTAACATCTGTCAGTTTTCTCACGATTACATTTCTTTACAGTTAACATTCTTGATATCGTTGTGAAAGCAACTGGAGTATCTAAAAGTACCGACGTTAGAATTATTAGAGAAGGGAGTGCAATTCAACGTGGTGAAATAGAATTGTTCAAGACTTCTAATAAAAGAATGAAAACTGCACTAAGATCATCTGTCGATCATTGTGGGGAACAAGTCATTTGGCGCATTGTACACAATTTTCATGTCGCGTAGAAACGACGACCTACCGTCAATGCTATCTATAATATTATTAAAGATGACGAATCCATTGGTTTCTCTGGAAAGGAAACGTCTTTAAGAAGATTATTAAATAAAATAGGTTTTAAATTAACGAAAACCTTGACAATCGTAAATGTTTAATGGAACGATACGATACACGATCTTTACGTTGTGCTTATATACGAGCAATAACAAAGTATCGAAGAGCAGGGCGACCCATTGTGTATACAGATTAAACACATATACATGCATCGCATACAACGCCACATTCCTGGGTAGATGATTCCAACGAAGGTTTAAAATCGGTAAAGGTCAACGTCTTATAATAGTATATGCTGGTGGTGAAATGGGATTTATCAATAATGCCCTCTTAGTATTTAAATCGGGCTCACAAACTGGTGATTATCACGACGATATGAACTTTATTAATTATAAACGATGGATTGAGCACCGAATTTGCTCGAAAAGTCAGTTATTGTTATGGATAATGCAAGTTATCACAACACGTTAGCAGTTAAACATCCAACTTTTAGCAGTAAAAAAATGAAAATGATAACTGGGTTACAAGAACGAGGGATCGTACATGATGAATCCCAAACAAAAGTGGAACTGTATAAAAGCGGTCAACCATAAATACTTAGAATTTATTCGTCAGGAATTATTTATACAGGGAGTTAGATTTTTATTATCTTTTATATACCTTAGCTGACTAAAAGTAATGTTCTGGGTCCTATATATTTACAGCCAAAAGCGGTCAACCGTAAATACTTAGAATGGCTTGGATCTGGTGTTAATCTAGAGTGTCAGAAGTATTGCAACAATTTGAGATCTCCAGACATGGCTTTAAGCCCGTTTTCTAGTAAAAGAGCTCGATATTAAGACTGGGGTTACCGCCGTCGTTACTCAGCAAATAGCCCACTCTGAGTACAGGTTGCTAGTCCTTCTTTTATGTTTGATTAATTTTTAAATGGATTTCGGTGACAGGAATCGACAGGTATTTCAACTATTTGTGTTTATAAATTGTAAAAAAGGTGTACTTTGAAATATTGAAATACTGGAACAATAAGTTCAATTGGTACAGAAAATTGCTTTAAGAGCGCTGGTTAGCTTTTTATTTTTTCTGGAATAAAGAGAAATTTTAATAGAAATTCAGGAACGCTGGTGTAGTAATACTACAGAGGAATGCTTACAGAGAAGTATTCTGCAAGCGAAGTGTCGAATTATAATAAAAATTCCGCTTATATACTTCGTATAGAAGTGGGGTTTTGGTAAACTAGACGCGATGTATTTTGCACATATAGAGAAGGGGCTGGTGCGTACGCAAACGTAATGTTTGTTCGCACATCTTGATTCTGGAATTGAATAAATTGTTGTATAAATTATTATTTGCATAATTTTAAATTAATAAAAATTTATCCATCTTACTAATTTTCTCTGGCTCATTACAAAAATATCACTAGTTAATGATTAATTACGTCGGTACACACTGCAATCAAAGACGTCTTTGTTTGGCACGTTGAAACTTGAGACTTAAATGTAGGGCTTGTTACGGACGAATGCATATTTTTAAAATAAAGATGTCGTTCAATAATTAATATGAAACTGTTCCAATACAACAATTTATTGTTTTTTTTTTACCACTTTTGAAAAATGGGGGTTGATTGCGGGAGTAAATGTAGTTAGTTTGAAATCGGAGGAAAGGGTAGTTACAGTTAGAGGGTCGATCGAGCCAGATCGATAGGGTTAATTAAATACCTTCAATGTGAACAGTTTGTCTTTAAAATATTTCTTGCGTGTACATTTTATTTTGAATTAGCCAACGCTAATTTCTCTTTTCTTTTGGGTGTCAGTTTTAATGTGTTTTTCAAATATTAATCTATAAATAACAGTGACCCTTTTTAAAGTTAAACCGCGTATGTTAACGTTTTGTCTGTAATAAATTAAAGGAATTCAAGTGTAAGTAGGATTTTTATATAAATTAAAGCTGGCAGCAAATAATTCTACAAGCCTACATAACGTATTACAAATCGAGCATTGGCTTGCAAAGGTATCTCATTCGCACGCGGGCTCACTAAGCTGAAGTCTGCTAAACTAATACAGTACAAGGCTCCCTCACTCTTGTATTTGTGTGAATTGGCATTGTTGTTTATATTTATATTTGTGTAGAGGTGGGCCTGGAGAACGGGTACAGGATAATCCTTGGTTACTAATTGTAATGAGCAATTGCCAAGTGGTTACATACTCTCGGTTCCAGATGACCATTAAACACCTCGCATTTTATTTTTATTGTTGTATAGATGAATGTGTAACCTGAGAAAGGGGCGCTGTATTTTTCTAACGCACTCAAACTTATATACCGGTCTTAATGTTATAATCTATTTATAACTTACACTTATAAGGTTTTGTTTTAATGAGTTTTTTTGTGTCAGGTTGTTTAAGTAGAATTGTTTGCCTGCAAAATAATTTCTCTTTATATTATTTTATTATAATTTTACGCATGTATTTTGTGATTTATTAGTCACTAAACAATTGTGTACGTGTAAATTCTTTGTCCATTTGCTTTTGTCCTTGTCTTTACCTTATTATCACCTGTGCAACTTTACTGTTGTTGTATTTTGTATTTACCGAAATTTGCCTTATTATTTTATGTGCTTATAAAGGGCCACGTTTTTATTACGATTTCTGATTCTGATTATTTATGACACAATTGTGGGTGTGACTGCATGGATTTTTTATTGTGTTTATGTGTAACTAAACTGCTTTTTGCTATTTTCTCTTAATGTTATAATTTTGTACGCACTTTAACCTGATTTAATGGCGTTTTGTAATATATTTAATCCGTTCATTGTTTTCTTTTGTGTTATTTGATTGATTAATGTACTTGTTCCATTACTTACTTCTGAATAAAGTGGGTTTTATTGGTGGTTCTTTCCCACAATAGTACATTAACGGGTTGAACCACCATTCCGCAAAGGTCGTTAATTTTAATTTGAGTAGTTTCATTGTTTACCTGCCTCATATGATGCGACGCTTAAGGCTCCCTAAGGACAGTGATATATTTTGGTAAACAGAATTACAAATAACGGGTGTGTATATTAAATCTAAAAAAAGCTTGATACAAAAATTTGAAGGTAATTATGTTCTGATAGGCGTAACGAAGTAATATTGCGAAGTAGTTTGATAAGTAAGGAAATAATTAATCTAATTGATTTGTCTTTGTGGCTCATATTTAAAAAAATATGTAAAAACTTCATCATGCTTAATGTAAAAAAATCTTATACTCGTAATAAGTAATAAATAGTTTTTATAATTTTTATACAGCCAATAAGAAATCATTAATGTATTACTCTCAAAACATAAAATTGTGTTTCATTTATTAATTTCTATTTAACAATAGTTATTATTGTATTTAATTTGCTGCTCGTTAGTGTTACAGGAAACACACGTTCATTGTAAACGGATGTTCCATAACTAATGGAGAATACGGCAACTGTAGAAAGAGGTGATCAAAATAGGTCGTTTAACAAAAACATGCGTTAATAAAATGTTAATAGTAAACGAGATATAGGGCGTTAAAGTAGGCATATGATTTTTGAAAATTCGTAATAGAAAACAACTGAATGTATTGAACTCAAATTTGCTACACTTTAGTTTTTTTAGGGTCATAAACATTAATCTGTCATATTTTTTTATGATACACCTAGAGGGCGCTAGTTACACAGTTCGAACGGGATAAATTCATGTTTTTTTACTCCCTGTATTTATATACATTTTAATGCTAAATAATAAAAATTACATTATTTTAAAACAAAAAAGGTATACTTGTTCGACGCCTATATTTTAAGTCGTTTTCAAGATATTGCCATTTTAATATTGCATTTCAGGGCGCCTCAAAAATAACAATATTTGGAATGGTCTGGAAGAGGTAATGAGTTCACAAATATTGAACTAAGGGATATGATTTGTGTTTATGCACAAGTACATTATAATTAAAAAAATTTCAAAGCTTGTACGGAAATTTAGGTGAAAGCGGTTTTTTTCATACGAATAATTCTAGTGGCCGACTTAAAAGAATTATAGCTAATATGGAATATGCAATTTTAGTTAGAATTTAAGAAAATCCTGAATTAAATACTCGGCGCTTGCAGGCAGCGACTGGTGTAAGTAAATCAAGTATTTCAAGAATTTACATACACAAAAATTGTATCCGTATCATTTTACGCCTATACAAAATTTATTGCCCAACGACTTACCACGCAGAATACATTTCTGTCAATCGGTGCTCAATAAAATCAATCAAGATCCACTATTTAAAAAAAAAAGTACTGTTTACTGACGAGGCCTCATTCACACGCTGCGGAGTTTTTAGTTGGAGAAATAACCATTACTATTATTTTGGTAATCCGCATAAATACAAAGAAGCTCATTTGCAACATGAATTTTCAATAAATATCTGGTGTGGAATTATTGGCGATCATTTCATTGGTCCGCTTGAACTTCCAACAATATTAAATGCAGAAAATTACTCAGAAATTTTCAGACTCATTTGGGCGGTTTACTTGAAGAAATTCCTCTAATTGTAAGGCAGGATATGTGGATTATGCACGACGTTGCATCGCCACATTATCCACTTAGAGTCTGGGAGCATTTAAATGACATCTTTACACATCGTTGGATTGGACTGGGCAGCGAATTTCCTTGGCCACCCCGTACTCCGGAATTAAATACTTTGGATTTCTACGTATGGGGATACATGAAATCTTTAGTGTATAGTATGTCTCATTTTCGATGATATTTAGGGGTATCTTACTTAAGTAAAGATACAGATTTGCGGTTTTCACAATACCGTGGTACTTTTCTCTGAAAAGAACGCTAGTATAAACAAAACTTTCATAGGTCCGCTACATTTATGAATTCTGAAAATATTGCACTTTGGGACCCCCTTGGATCTCCGTTATTTTTGAATGTATGGCAAAGGTAAAAATTAGTTCTTATATAGTTTTTTACGTAGAATCCAGTGGCGTAGTCGTATTTTTGCTGTAAGCTGTCAATTTTAGCTGTAAATAAAGCTTATGGTTTTTTAACGGAACACCCTGTATATTTTTCTTGCGTTTGATTGTAAGTTTTGTAAGCTTTACAAAAATATATAACACATGATGTGTATTTTAAATAATAAACCTAAAATCTATGATTTCACAAAATCTGCGTATTATATAGCATTAGAATTAGTAGGTCGTGATTATTGGAACAATTAAATGATCATTTGCTAAGCGCTTGTCAAGACCTGTCAGTTGCAAAAATTTATATTCTCTGGGTAATATTGTATTCGTTACAATGGCTGAAAATGAAAATTATCAATATTTTGAAAAATATGACATGTTAGTCTATTTTATAAAGAGCAATGAAAACTCCCGCGAGGCTTCCCAACTATATTTCAACAGGTTTGTTTGAATAGTTATTTATATTTTGACGTATGGATTTATTTTTTATTTAAATATCATTTGGATTTATAGATATCCAGAAGGAAGGCTACCTTGTCTTTTAATGTTTTCTCGAATAAAAAAAGAATTTGGTAGAACATGAATCATTTACCCAACCCCGACCAAAAAAGTATAATAAGGAAAATCGGGATATGAAACGTTTTATCGTGTATAGAGGCAACGCCTTCACAATTATGCAGGGTTCTAGAGCAGCAGATTGGTGTTCCCAGGACTCGGGTTCAAAGAATATTGACCAAATAAAATTTAAGCCATACAAGGTTAAAATTGTTCACGATTTACATCCTGGGGATACAGAACGTCGTTTACTGTTTTGCAATTGGTATTTGGAGCAAATTCGTATTGGTAATAACTTTGCTCGATTTATAATATGGTTCCACGAGGCTTACTTTTCGAGTGTTGGTATTTTTAACAGGCATAATACTAGGCATTGGTCCCAAGAAAATCACCATGTGCTATTCGAAAGAGAGAAACAGGACCGAATTGGATTTAGCGTGGCTTGTTTTATTTTGGGGCAACAAATATAATACAGAATTTATGAAATCAGTCTTTCAGGGAACAGATATCTTGAAATTTTGCAAGATGTTATCCCTACGTTACTAGACAATGTTCCTTTAGATCATCTTAACAGGATACATTTCCAACAGGATGGCGCGCCCGCACATAATGCTGTAATTGTTCGATCTTTTTTAGACAATTATTTCCCGCAAAAGTCGATCGGTACTCATGGACCAATTAGTTGGCATCCACGGTCACCTGTCCTATCCATGCTAGACTTTTTCTTATTGGACTACTTGCAGAATAATGTTTATAGTAGCCGTCATCGGACAATAGATGAACTACTTAATACCACCAGTGCGGCATTTCAAAACTTGCAAAGACGTTCTATAATTATTTTAAATGCTTTAAAAAGAATAAGCACTGTATGTCAACATTGCATTCGGGAAAATCTATTAAGGGGTTACTATCGAGTTTTTCAGTTTTATTCTGCCTTAAAATTGATTTAGCTTTTTAAAAAAATTTCTATGTTTGTAATATCCTAATATAATTAACTCACGACCTAGTAATTCTAATGCCATATAATACACACTATTTTATTATTATTACGCATTATCATAGATTTCCGGTTTATTATTTAATATACACATCATGTATTATATATTTTTGTAAAGCTTACAAAATTTCTAATCAAACGCAAGAAAAATAAACAGGGTGTTCCTTTAAAAAAAAACATAAGTTTTATTTATAGCTAGAAATTGACAGCTTGCAGTAAAAATGCGACTACGCCACTGGATTCTACGTAAAAAACTGTATCAGCACCAATTTTTACCTTTGCCATACATTAAAGGATAACGGAGATATAGCGGGCTATGAATGTTTTGTTTATACCAGCGTTCTTCTCACAAAAAAGTAGCACGGTATTGTGAAAACCGCAATTCTGTATCTTTACTCGTAAGTGAGATACCCCGAAATATCATCGAGAATGGGACACACTGTACAATAGTAAAATCCATAGTCGAGATGAACTCCTAGAAAAAATGCATGAAGCCGCAAATACTATAAAAAATGACAACGCTGTCTTTTTTAAGATAGGACAACATTTAGAAAAAAGTTTAAGAAAATGTATTGAAGTAAACGGTTTTAATGAATGAAGTAAATATAATTATTGTTTTTTATTTGTGTTGTTTTCCAATTAAATTGTATTTTTTTTTTATAAAACTAATGTTTTATTTACTAATATTCTCAAAGTAGATTACAATATTGTGGTTAAAATCGAAGGTTTTTAAAAGAACACTTCAATCGTATTTCAAAATATTATCGTTTTAGAGACGGCCCCAGCGCGGCGTGCAATATTGAAATGGTAATATCTCGAAAACGCCTTAAAATACGGGAGCCGATCAAGTAAATCTTTTTTGTTTTAAAATAATCAAATTTGTATTATTTAGCATTAAAATGTACATAAATACAGAAAGTAAAAAAATAACATGGATTTATCCCATGAGAACTCTGTAACTAGCTCCCTCTAGGAGTATCATAAAGAATTATTACAGATTCATGTCTATCACCCTTAAAAACTAAAGTGTACCAAATTTGAGTTCAATACATTCAGCAGTTTTCCAACTATTACAAATTTTCAAAAAGAATATGGCAACCTTAACGCCCTATATCCCGTTTGGTATTAACATTTTGCTAACGCACCCTTTTGTTAGACGACCTATTTTGATCACCTCTTTCTACCGTTGCCGTATTAGTTAGTTCAAGTTCAAGTTCAAGTTCAACAAAGTTTATTAGAATTTTTATAGTACATAACATGATATAGTATTTATAATACGTATTACAAGATATAATAAAATAAAATAAGTAATATTTTATTGTGTATTGTTGATGGTGCGCTGCTCAGGATTCTTGATCCTCTTCAGCGCGTGGATTTCATGGTGGTTGGGATTCGTGATTGTGTGGTATGCCTGTTTACATCATTGTGTTGAGATTTGTGGTATTTAAAAAAAAAGAGTGTAGTGGTTGCTGATGCTGTTGGTGGTGTGGTTTTTGTGTGGACTGTCCTGTTGTCGCTCGGTTGTGGCTGATGATGTTGATGCTCTGAGTATCTGAAATAAATAGAAACATGTGTTAGTTGTGTGAATACATTATCGGTGCTAACAAAACAGAATTAATAAATTGTCGATACTGTATACTTAGCTAGGGCACCAGTATTCGTTCCGGACCTTTGTATGATTACCCTAAAAGGGCAACCACTTCTGAACCGTGCGTGAGGATCACTCCCCACAGGTCCATCGTAGTTTTCGCCTGAACGAGCGCCGCTGCCACCTTACGGATGGCAGGTAGGGCCTTCTCCATATCGAGATCTCCGAGGAGGTACAATATGGCGTCTAACCGTAAGGCGGGTTCGGTAGGCGGGGTAAGGACAGCGGCGGGAGCCGTTCTCGGTACTTCCGCCTTCTTAACCTTGCCTGCTGTGGCTCGGGCGTAACTGACGTCGGTCCGGTTTGAAAAAGGCGCCGCCGTCGGCTTACTGGAGGCACTTTCTCCCTGGTGTCCTCTTGTGTCGTCTGCTCCATCGCTGCAGGGCTGTCGGTGAAGGGTTCCAGGGCCTGAAATCCGTTGTTCGTGGGCGGCGGCGTTGACGGGCAAGCCTTCGGGGTCTTCTTAGGCTTTTTCTTTTGCAACACGAAGTCGTCGGGGCTGGTAGATCCAGGGCGGGCCTCTTCTTCGGTGTTGTCGGTTGCGGCTGCGGCGGAGAAGGTGGCCGGCGTGTCTTCTATTGGGATGCTGCCTTCTAACGGTGGCGGTTGCGTCATCTTTTGCCGCCTTCCCTTCTGTGCGGTGGCGGCAGGTGGCGAGTCGCTGCTCGTTTTTTCGAACGGTAGATCGAGCAGTGACGGTATCGCTGGCGGTATCCGGAACTCCTGGGACGTCGGTGATAGCTCTCTCTGAGCTGCCCGCTCCTCTAGGAACTGCTGGTATCAGCGCCTGTTGTAGCCCGGCTCCAATATCGTCAAAACAACATTATCTTTTTTTTTCAAATAGACTGGCTAGTCTTATATAAAGTTGACCTTTTTGGATCGAGATCTCAACCTCGAATATTTAGTTAGTTACGAGACATCCTGTATTTCAATGGGTGCTTCTATTTTTTCACTCGTAAAAAACTTCGCATAACTGGAAACCAGATTTTGTAGCTAATTTAGAATTTAAAACATTTCGAGCCCCAAGTTTTTGTAAAAGTGAATGCAGAATAATATTAAAAAAAAATTTCTATATTAAACAAAGTTTAATAGCTACAGTTATTGCCATAAAAAATATCTCGACTTTACCCTAATATTTAGCGTATATTTTATAGGATTTAATTAAGATTAAATTACATTTGCTAATACTTTTAGCTCTAGTAAAAAATGTGTCTCAGATAAAAATGTTAAAATAATTCTCTTCATATTCTCAATTTTTAATACTATCCAACTAAACACGAAATTTGCTTCGGAAGCATTCCTGAATTTGTACTAAATTTTTTTATTAGAACTTATTACCTGAATTTTTTTAAAAGTAACTTGAAAATTATGCATGCGTGGAATGAAAAGCTTAAAAAGGTATAATTCTTTTAAATACCTACTAAAAAGTTATAAAATTCTAGATACTAAAACTGGAGTAATATTTTCGTAAAATTCGTCAAATACTACAATTTCTTTACACTGCATAAATTTTTATGTTAAAATAAGAATGTAAAATATTGATACATTTTCTTTCATAGGTAGCTCATTTGCTTTATCGTTAACTATAAAATTTTGGGTACATCTATATAACTAGGGAATGAACTTTATACATTGTATTTACGAGTAAATACTTGTTTCAGAATAATATCAGCTTTTAAGTAAGAAACCCAAATAACTGCATTAGCAAATGGTTGACAAGCGATCTCGCTTAAATATTCTGAAACAGACAAATTTCCAGTACATACCAATTAAATTGTTTTCCTCAATAAATAAAATTTTTAGATTGAAATTAAAACTAAACTAAAATATTTTTTTAATTTAAAGGTGTTAACGTAACCGATGCAAGGGCCAACGCAATTAAAATTATACTTGTGTAAATGTAAGTCACTAGTGCCACGAAATCTAAGACTATTAAACCACGCCATAAGACAATGCTACTTGTAATTTCGGCAAGATTAAAAACTAGTGCAATAGCAGCTAGGAAAAGTCACATTTTGTGTAACCAGCGTGATATTTGTGAGACGAGCACAGCAGGATCTCACAATATAGTGCGAGTTACAGAAAATGAAGTTTCCTAACATGTTTCATACGTAGAGTTCAGTACAGGAAAGATAGGTCAATTTAATTCTTATGGCAGCTTTCTTGCCATTGTTGCCGCTTCTCAGGTCTCAATAAATTTGTTAAATATTGTTGATATATTAGCACTAAGTATTAATACATTTAAAATGCGGTTATTTTTAATGTTAAGCACTTTCGTATAAAAATATAAATTATTGTCATTATAACATTTAACCGCACTTAACCCTTGTTCTTATCAATAAAAGTATAATTAACATTCATAATGTACTAAGAGTGAAATGCTTATCTAATGGCATAATGGATTTTTTTTTTGTTCTGTAATATGTAAAACAAGCTACTCTTAATTGGTTTGTAATAATGTGAGGATGAATACAGATATTGTGAAATATTTCAATTTTTATGGATAACCAGCTAATTACGTTACAAGTACTTTAGAAGTTTTGGATATTTTATTTATTAGTTATTTACGTTCTTTGGAGTAGTACCTATCAATGGACGTATTAACAAATATTTTATATAATTGCTATTACTTAACTTTGTAAGCGAGCATGGCGCACCAAATTGTTCAAAACCTGGGAAAAGCTTACGTAATTCAGAAAAGCAGATGATCATGAATCTTGTGAACACTTTTCTAAATCATGACAATAATTATTCATTATCAAATATAATAATGGCTCGCAAGAACCAAAGAAGATATCTAAAAATTGTAAGATTTCTTCATCTCGTCAAAATAAATACGACCGAGAAGTCAAAAGTTACTAAGAATAGTGCTCGATTCCTTTCGGGAAAATGCACCACCAACAATAAACACAATTTTAACCAGAACAAGAAGTGATGAAAATTTGCCAATTGTTTCACCTTCTACGCTGTATCGTTTGATATGCGATATGGACTTCCAATATGTAAAGCCGTATTAATTGAAGAACATGAGATAATTTCATGACGTCTTCGTTATCTGCGTTCAATCCGTCAGTATCGCGAATATAGGTATAATATAGTATACTGGGACGAATCATGGGTAAGCGTAGGTTACTCCGTGTCAAGGGAATGGGTGGATAATTCTGTATAAACAAGTCGAGACGCATTCATTCGGTGGCAACTTAAAGAGATAGCAAAGCAACACGGTGTGAAGATTCTGCGGCTTCCTAGAGTTGGTATGGAGCGAAGTAAAAAGATACATAGCCAATCAAAATAACATTTTTAAAAAAGGTGGAGTGAGAACCCTTGAAAAAAATAGATACTTTTCTTGAATAGGCTATTCTGTATATTCGTTTTCAGTTTCCTCTTTTTTGTAGGTGAAGCTGTGCTCACTACTCAATTATATCCGACTGTGTTCGATCACCGACTGTTTACCGTCACATTTAGTTTTGTGGTTAATGTTTTTTAGTATTTATATTTAACGTGAACTTCTTCTTACAAAAGTACATCGTATAAATTTAAAGGTTTGTTCATTTGTAGAAGAAATAACAAGAAATTCTATGTTTTATTATTGTAAATGGTTTCTATTTATTGTGCAATTGAAAGTTGTTGGAATTCGACAGCAAGCAAACATATTTTTCCAAACCCATCAAGAACATGGTACTATAAAAAAATGGGTCAAACTATGTGGAAACATGACTCCCAATAAGATTTTTAATAATTCTAGAGTTTGTCGAAATCATTTCGAAGATGCAGATTTCTCCGTTTCAGAAACTCTTTTTGGAATGTCAAATAAAAAATGCAACAAAAAAATCAAAGGGGAGATTCGCAGATAATGAGAAGATGTTAGCAGTTCCAAACAGACTGGTTCAGGATGTAAGTACTTGTCTCATGTATTCGCTCTACCTTCTCTGCAAACTTTGGTTTAAATTTATGAGTGGAATACCAGTAAAACCTTAATTATACGAAACAATATTTTGAGCCTTAAACTTAGAAACTACTACCTTTAAAAACCAGCAAGACAAGTATTGCATGCTTTTACTTTATGAAATGTCTATTATGGCTCAACTGACTTATAATCAAAAAGAAGATAAAGTAGATGGATTTCATACATCCAATAAAGATGAGATTGCATTTGCTAATTATGTGCAAGTAAGATCTCCAAGATTTTATACATGTAAACTTATACATATATTTTAGGTATTTACGATTCGAGGAATAAGAAGAAGGTAGAAACAACCTGTTTTGTACAATTTTAGTTCAGAACCTACAAAAAGCATGGGTATCGTAAATAAATTAATTGTCAGCAAGCTTAAAGAAGAAAGAATAATTGTGTGTTCAATCATATTATTTAGTTTATCACACTAGAGAGTACAAACTATGAAGCGGGAAAGAAATGGATGTTTCTGAATTCTATTTTGAAGTAGAAGGGCAAAAAGGCGTTCAACTTTTTAATACCCCACATTTGATAAAATGTATGAGAAATAATTTTCTGAAATATTATATCGAATATTTTATAGATGGGATAAAAAAAAACTGCTAAATGCGCAAAATCCATAAAATGGGTCCCTACTTTGGTGGTTTAAGAACTATGCCAAATTTAACTGATAACCGTATGATACCTGACAAAGTATCCAATATGAAAGTATCATACTACACACAAATTTTAAGTAGAAATATGGCAATTGCTCTTAACTTAATGGCCCATTCAGGTAATAGTATTTACGATTTAAGTATCGTAATATTGTATATTACGATAGTATGCGTATGAGTATGCGTATGCGTATGCGTATGCGTATGCGTATGCGTATGCGTATGCGTATGCGTATGCGTATGCGTATGCGTGTGCGTGTGCGTGCGTGCATACGCGTGTGTGAATATGCGTCTGTGTGTGCAGCTAGTGTGTGTGTGTGTGTGTGCGTGAGTGTGTGTGCGCATGCGTATGCTCCTGTGAGTGTGCGTGTATGCTTGTGTGTGTGTGTGTGTGTGTGCGTGTGTGTGCGTGTGTGTGCGTGTGCGCGCGTGTGCGCGCGCGTGTGTGCGCGTGTGCGCGTGTGCGTGTGTGCGCGTGTGTGCGTGGGTGTGCGTGGGTGTGCGCGGGTGCGCGTGTGCGCGTGTGCGCGTGTGCGTGTGTGTGTGTGTGTGCGTGTGTGCGTGTGTGTGTGTGTGTGTGTGTGTGTGTGTGTGTGTGTGTGTGTGTGTGTGGTCACTCGCCAGCCCAAA
Organism: Vesta saturnalis; assembly: GCA_036346205.1. NCBI lineage: Eukaryota > Metazoa > Arthropoda > Insecta > Coleoptera > Lampyridae > Vesta > Vesta saturnalis. The sequence continues at coordinate 971,938 of JARFJB010000610.1, read as the reverse complement.
CTATACGGACGATTTTGATGAAATTTGGAGTTAAGGCCTACGAGACTACTATGTGGACAAAACAAGCTTTTTAACGCAATATGTATACAGGGGGTGAAAATAAGGGTGTTATTTTGGGGGCAAATTTTCAAATTTTAACATAGAAGATTGAAATTCAGGCCATCGATAACTCGCATGAAATGACATTTTTTGCAATTTTTTTTAACTTTCAAAATTGAATATGGCCGCAGTTACAGTCACATATATTTTTTTTGTAGACATATATATTTCCGATACCGTTCAAGATATAAAAGAATTGAAATAGGTATGCGTAGTTAAATAAAGGTTCCTTAAAAAGATTTCTTTACGTAATAAATTATGGTATAATCATATAATTTGCGTACATTTAAGGGGTCAATCTTAAGCAATTTTTCGAAATTGATTTATTCAAAATTTTCTCCAAGCATTTTTGTTTTTTTATATTTTCTAGGCACCCAGCCACCCTTACGAATGCAACTAACCTGCTTCTTTTAAAGCTACTAGTATAGGAGATATGAATGTTCAAATATTTAATATTAATATTGTTATAACTCTCTAACTATTTTGGTTACAAGCTTGGAATTTTGGAAATAAACTTTGTTCATTTGCACTAATGAAATGATATTACCCTGATGTAAACACTACTTCCGGTTTTTCCGGAAATTGGAAACATTCCTCGTAATGGTATGACACACATATTTTCAATATCGCTAAAGCGACTTATTTTACAGCTTTTGGCGAAGTTTCGTCAAGGTCGACCATGATGTCTGGATGTCTCGTGCAACGGGCGTAACACCCTTAGATACTACTTTTGTTTATTTAATCCGCTCCAAAGATAAGATTTGAGTTCTGTTAGTCTCTTATACTAGCTCACGTTAATATAAAGAAACTATTTCTGTTATCATTGCCCAAAATTATGCTCATTCTGAATTATTTATTTATCTGGATTCCTATTGGATTGACCTCTTTCTGCATTTATATATTCAATATTTGTGTAAGCTTTTAATATTAACAATCTTTAGCAATAAAATTAAACGTTATACATATATGTATAATCAAACCTATATCTAAAATAACCTTCTTAAAGGTAACATATAACAGATAAAATCTTTATCAGTATTAAACGATTGTTTTCGTTTAATTGTGGCAATCAAATGTAAAGTTTCGAGAAAATCAAAGACAAAAAGTTTTATTTATTAACACAACAAAAAGGGTTCTTACGTATTCTTATTGATAAACTGATAATGTCATGCTTACGTTACTTCTTCCGCTAAAGGGGCCTCAGATAGGTCAGAATTTGCTCTTCCGATGATGTCACTTGCCGGCATTCTGGCACCGTTTCTCGGTTGTTGTCCTTATATTTCCTTATACTTTTGTGTAACTGAATACGCTTCTACTTTTCTTTCATCAGTTAATGATTTTAGTAAATAATTGTTCGATATATTTACACTATACAGTTTTTACGTAATTGTTCAAATTTAATCACAAACGGCGTGCGCAACAAACTGCAAGCGAACTACGGAAAACCATACTTTCATTATCAATGTTTTTAGTTATTACACTTGATATACCGATCTATCAATTGGGTCGATTTTCTTATTGTACATTTATCACTCGCTATTAAACCATCAACTTGGACCACTTTCAATGAGCACTTAAAACGTTATTGTAAACTATTACGTATTCTTTCTATTACACCCAAATTGCCAATTTTTCCATTTCTTGTTATTTTAATAAAGAAAGTACTTTTCTACTTCTTCCCTATCACCATTAATTAATTCTTATTTGTAATTTTCACACTTTATAGGGTGGCGTCACTATACAATGTCACTTATTGTAACGGACCTATAACTAGCAAACTCGGATTGCCCATTTTATGCGACTCATCTTGTTCGCTTTCTTAATGCGACCGTTTCGGCTCGCTCGCCATATGCGTATGTTTTACAAACTGCACATCATTATTGTAAAAGCATCATTTCCTCCTAACACATTAATGTACTTGCAAATGCCGCGAATTTAAATATTTTCAAATTGAATATATAGATAATTTATTGAAACAAACTCAAGCTTTTCATCTTAATATTAATTACATTCAAATACAAATAAACAATAACCATTCCTTTATTCAGAAAAATAATATATAAATATCTAATCTCGTATAATTTAGCGCGAAATTTTTACTTTCCTAAGCTCCCGTTACACGTGGAGAGGGGGTTTATTAGGGTCAGTTTTTGGTTTTTATTAAATATTTCTAAAATAGCTGAATATTTCAAAGATATAAAAATACTCCATATTATATATTTTAATATTTTGCGAGAAAGTCCTGTAATGCAGTAGCATTCACCTAGTTTAATTTTACAGTAATAGGTATATACTAGGAGGCGCAAGATTAATCATCCAATTTTGTTTTTGAATAACTTTGTTACTAAATAAAATAAAATGATTTTGAGTGATAGAAATCTTTATTTGGACCTTTACAATTTTTTCTGTTAAGTGGAAGGATGATATCCGTCAAGTGGCTGCCGCCAGTGTTAATACACATTTGTGCCCGTTCGCATTCCTGTCGAATATTCTTCTTAAGGGCTGTGATTGTCTGAGGTTTATTGGCATATACCCGCGACTTAAAATAGCCCCAAAGAAAGAAGTCTGGGATGGTTAAATGGGACATTACGCGATCAGGAAACGCTTCCTTCACAATACCCATTGTGGCTCGTGGTGTGTGTGTGTTTGCACCGTCTTGTTGAAAACACATGTTCACTAAGCCACGCTCATCCATTTCCGGCAATAAGAAGTCGTTTATCATGGCCCTGTAGCGTTCGCCAGTAACAGTGACCGTATTGCCGATGGCGTCCTCAAAAAAATACGGCCCAATCACTCCTCCCGCGTGAACGCCGCACCACACAGTGGCTTTGATTGGATGTAATCGCTCTTCGTGCATCACACGCAGATTTTCAGTACCCCAGAAACGAAGATTTTGCTTATTGACGTAACCGCTTAAATGGAAATGTGCCTCGTCGCTCATGATGATTTTCGACACAAAATCGTCTTCTTCGTTGTTGAGATTGAGGATGGCTTCACAGTAATTCACACGCGACTGACGATCCGCAGGCATTAACTGATGCACTGTTTGCACTTTTTGTACATTGTAAGTTTTTCACTAAAATTCGCTGTAAAGTCCGTCTGGTGATGTCCAATTGCATGACTCGTCGTCTGGTTGATGTTTCTTTGTTCTCAGCCACAGCCGCGATATTCTCGGCAGAACTAGTCCGGTTGCGGCCACGCCCTGCAAGGTCTCGTGTGGTTCCAGTCAGTTCGAGTCGAGTACCTAAGCGCCGGAATGTTTGCCCAGTATTCCACGCTCTTGCGGAGTATAGCGCTCCATTGCTTGTCTGTTTGTATACTGCAGCTATCTAGTTCACAAATGTCAAATATGATTGACGTACGACGTCATTTGCAATAATTAACACATCTTCCGATAGGGTGATTAATTTTGAGTCACCTAGCATTATGTAATCTAATATTAAGATCTTTATTAGTGGCATTTTTTATTTATAAATTCATCAAACATCAGCCTGAATAAATTGTTTTATGAATTGCAAACAAAAACTTAATTAGGTTCTTACCATTAGATTTATATAAATAAATGATTAAATAAAATTTGTTGTATGAAATTACACATAGTGGTAAGAACCTAATTAATTTTTGTTTATAACTCAAATAACATATTTTTAGTCTCATGATGATTTAATGAAATTATAACTTAGATATGTATAATAAACATTTTTTATATTGGTGCCTATTACTATTAAAAAATAATTGATATTCAATCTGGATTTGAATAACCCGCTTTTTCACACGACCAATCAAAATAGTTAGTGGAAGATCAATCACAAACGTCTTATACTTCCTTCGTCGCTACTTTGCACCAAATTTTCGTTGTGAAGATAGTCATTTATTTTGTTGTATCTAGGGTGTCAACGTTAATTACGGCAGCGCATTCCCAAGTTACAGCAGAAGAATGGAAAAATTACGTATAACACGTAATAGAATAAGAATAAATAATGTGGAAAATTGACAGTCTAATGGATGGAATTCCAGCAATTGATATAAGTTTTGTTATGAACGAATAAATTCAAAAGTAAATATCCAAAATAAAATATGAATGGTGATACTAGCGACAGGGATGATTCATTTAGTGACTTTGATGACAGTTAGTAAAAAGAATAAATTATAACATAATGTAATTATTTATTTATAATAACATTTTCTATGTATCAAAAGACAGACGAGAACAACTAAATGTTATTAAAATTATTAGGTTTACCTTGTCACGTGTTTAAAATACCACGTCACATAAAAATAAAAGGGTGAGTAAGTGCCGATTAGAACTCATTCAAACGGTCAAGTGACCACAGTACACTTGGATAGCGTGGGTAGTTTTGAAGCGTGGATAAAGAATAAATATATGGTTAGGTTAGTTAGGAAGCAGAAATAGATTTTGCAGTCAGAATGGTAAGGAGAACAGACAAGAAAAGGGCGCTATAAGCTATAAAGAAAAAGGTAAATTAGTATTTGGTGAGAGAAACCCTGTAAAGATTGAAACCGGAGAAGAAATAAAAAACAGAACAAGAGAATAAACAACAATTTTCCCAGTAACCGTAGTTTATTAGAAAGTTTCAAACAATGAATCAAATATACTGAAAGGAAAATTCTCCCAAAGGGCTAAACAACTTATATGACTTATTCTTATACTTACCATTCAAAACGTGTGATTAATTAATTTTAAATTAAAAACATAAAAAAATAGAATTGATTAATTTTGTTTGGCTTAATGTCCTAGATAACGTAAATAACCAGTAAAATTATAATTTCAAAACATTCCAAATAAAACTTGCCCTTGTTTTACAAACTAATCACAAAAATGTAACACAAATCAGTTACAGGTAATATTGGAGAATCCTGTTTAGTTCACACCATTACTGTAACGTGAATTTACATACAAATGCCCACATAATTAGAACGCCTATAAACTGTACACTCTTATCCACAATAACAAAAAAAAAATCTAGAGGACGAAATTAATTACTTCTTTCCTGAAGTGGTCTTCGACTTCCACTTCTTTACTAAAGTCCTCACCGACCTCATTTATCTTATTATCTTCGATCATTTCAATCACCTATATTTTACCTTTGTTCCTGACTTCTATTCCGACCTCCTTGGAATCAGAAGTCGTTATTTCTATCTGCCGACCCATTCAGGGGTGTTGTACAATTCTCCGATCACATTCGCCAGGCCAGTTTTCTGTTAGAACATTTCTTTTCTGCCTTGGCATATTATTAATCGATCCCGTCTGAAAAACACCACCATACCTGTACACTAAACACTTACTCAACGTAAACAAACACATGATAGTACACAAAATCCTAGTCTTTGCTTTTAGGGTGTCACCTGAAAAGTACTGAGAATTTCTTGGGGAATTTCCACAAGGTGTACGCCTGTGTCGTCATTTTCCTACTTTCGCTTGTCAAAAAGGTGGACACCTGTTTACTCTAGCGTCCTTCTAATTAACCAAAGAGCGTACGCCCATTCGATTAAATAAACTACCCTGCTGCCAAATACCTAACCTATAGACAAACGAACTGGGAGACCAGTCGAACGTGCAGAGAGGCATAACAATCTCCAGAAAATCTCGTTTCTGTAAGACAATTCTGTTAAAATTATACATGTGACCGTATTACAGCCCGCTTCCTGAAGGAATTAATAAATTCCAATAATTTATACGAAAGACCGTGCGTACCCAGAATACTTGATAAAGTATTACAACCCGCTTCCTGAAGAAATAAATGAACTCCCTTAATTTATCGCATTTTATAGAAGTGGTGGAGAAAACCAACAACCGTTTTTTATGTTGTTCACATTTTCTATAGTTTACGATTGTGTTATTTCATATTACAACCTCCTTGCATAATTAAAATAATTATAGCACCGCCCGCCCGCACCCACAAATCCCGTAATAAAGCATGTCTTATATAATTGCACAACCGAATGAAATGGAATTTTCTATATTTAACTACAACTTGCAAAACAATTATTATTAAACTAAATGCACTATTGGTCCTATTCTGAGAAAAAAATATGTTATCCCTTTTTACCTTCCAACCTACATACGCATATGTAGGTATAGAATGTTATTGAATTTTTTCACTATCGCTCAATCGACTTATTAGCTCGTTTTACAACTTTTGGCCAAGTTTCGCTAAGATCGGCCATGATGTATGGATGTGTGGATGTATGTTAGTATCTATAGTAACTCCAGACTGAAAACACGTACGTATTCAAAATTTAAGTTTTTTTTTCATTTGAGTTGGAGCTGATTGGATTTTGGAAGACATCCGTATTAGGGACAGTTTTTTTTTTATCAAAATAGCTGCATATTTCAAAGATATCAAATTACTTAGATATACACCTTAAACATATCCATTAATTATGTTCTATACAATTTTTTGATACGACGCGTAATTCAGCCGCCAAAAATTTCGAAGGTAGAATTTTATAAGAAAAAGTGTAGATATATATTTTAAAGAAAATTTTATTTTTATACCACTTTTTTTATAAAGTTTCTTAATATAACCCAAGGTCTAAAAGCCTAAAAATTAATTAAATATGAATCAAAATGATTAAACTGTGTTATTCATAGTTTATAGAAGCGGGCAGCTTTGGATTTTTTTTAAGTTAACATGTATATGATAAATCTCTTATTCTAACTTAGATTATTATTTTTTGTTTTCACAATGTTGCCCATTTTCGTTATGAACGTATAAAAAAAGGTTGCATAGTTACCCTAAAAAAATGAAGTTTTAAACGTCTGTTTGACATAGATTATTGTTTTTGTTTTTACAATGTTACATATTTTCGTAATTAACTTATTATAAAAGAGGTTGCAGTTATCCTAAAAAAACGGGTTAACCCGTTAATTTATGTTTAAAAATTAATTTCCGTAGTACGGTGAAATAGAATAGAAATAGTTATCGACTAGAACCGCAAGACATTGTTACCTATTTACAATTCATTCAAAGCTCGCATCAAATAATTTAATCACATGTTAACAGTAGCACCTATTTCTGGGTTTTTATGTATTGATAGAGGTGTTTAGCACCGTTAATTGAACTTTTAGCAAATAAAGTAATTAATTTTTTTGGATACAAAGCCATTTTTTTAACCTACATTCGGTATTAAGATAATGAATAATCCTTGCATCTTTCCATATTATTTGGTAAGTCTGGCTTATTTTGTAGCGTTCTCGTCTACAAAACAAATTTCGGGTAGCCCCTTTTGAGTTTGGAACCTTCAAGTTCGTGGTTTAAACGACCTACTATTTTGTGGATAAATAATTATTATAACACAGTTAAATTATACAAGTTTTACCAAGTCCAATAATATAAAATAAAAATAATGCTATTTACTAATGAAAATAAACTTAAAATATCCCAGGTACATAATTACAATAAGGAATAATGAAAAATAAAGTTAATTCTGGTAGACTCTACGTTTCGGGACGCCACTGTCTTGTCACCGGTTGCGCCCACTGTGAATAGAACTGTAAAATACGGATTAGCAAAATGTGGAATTTTCTTCTAAATGTAAACGAAAAAATGTTAATTAGGACAGTAGCGGTCGGTTGTGTCTCACGGTTCTGGTGATGTGAAACAGAGATACATAGATGGATACACCGGGTGAATATATTCAGCATTGTTTTAGTTCTTAAGATGTGATTATGAAACCGACCATGTGGGTCTGGAACGTTAACTTGTGAAATGAGTATTTTTACTGAAGGGATTGATAGTTAAGGATGTCTAGGTGTGTTGTAGGTCGATGTTAGGTGGTTTTATGGTTCTGAACCGTTATAGAGAGGTGAGGGAGACGATAGACAGTGTGAATGAATTCTTGGCGATGCTTTTGAAGGTGATGGAAAGGGGTGAATAATTCGGTATGAAAGAGATATGAGAAGGTGTGTGATAGAGAAGTCGAGATAGGGGATGTTGTATGGGAGTTAAATCAAGGGAACTCATTTTCGGAGCCTAAGCTACCGGCCAATTTCCAGGAGGATAATTGGGAGTTTAGGATATGTGGTTCACAGGGAAGTAGCTACCTGTTCGATGCAGAACCTCCGGTGAAATAGCTACGTAGAGGGTGACAATTCAGAAGCTCATTTCGGTACAAGACAGCGAAAATGCTGGTTTAAATTGGGACTTAAATCACGTTTTTCTTTGTGTAGGACGATGGCGTTTACTTATAAATGGTTTCAAGGTACGCACTACTTAATAATACGAGGCAAGGCCTCCGAAAAATTAAGTACAACGTGCTTTAGACACGTTTATACACCGGAGTCGGTGCTAAAAACAGCCAAGAGTGTTTTGTATAAATGTGCCTGCGACAAGGGTGGTTATATGTACTGGAGTGGAATAAAGGTAGATGGTGGTTTTTGGTGGATGCTGGGTGATTATTTGTTATAAACGTGTTTGTATATGAAATTAATGGTCTAATGATACTAGTCGGGATGCTGGATCTAAATCAGTAAATGTAATAATTGTAAGTAGATAAATAAGTGAATATTTGTGTCTGGTCTGGTAAAATACGTGAGACTAAGTGATAGGAATTATTTTCTAGGATAGGAAAATTTGTAAAGGATTCGTAGGATAATTACAACTTGGTATCACGCATTTCTTAAGCTCTTCAAAAAACAAGTAAATGTCAACTAGTCTTTTTCAGATGCCTTGCTAGGAATAAATAATGAATAGGTACATAGTTCCAAGTGGGTATACATAAATCGTAGTAAGTCACTTATTAAAATCATTGGTAATAAGTTAACTGACGGACTGTGAAAAACAAATTCGTTTACCAAGTGGTAATTCTTCTCTCGGGCCATATGATAAGTGGATTCATTTCTATGGTGGTTTGACACAAACCCTTTTAGTCAAACAACAATGAAATTGAAAGAATGCGATTTTTTAAAAGCAACTGGGTTTTAATACATAATTTTTGGACCGTACTGATTGCATGAAACATATTTATTAGATTATTGCAAAAACAAAACACTCTAATGAATAGTTTCAAATAAAATATTTGAATAATTTAAATTATTACGATGACATATACAGTTATTGTCTATAATAACTAACGATATCTTTAACACTATAAAACTTTTTTGTGTAAAAATATCATTTGCTTTTAATAATCTTAAATATTTATTTGTAGATGTTTTTAGGAAATAACATCCGCTAAAAATAATGGTATTAAAACATAAAACGGCGCCTCCAAAAATTAAAGCCCTTAAAGTACCTTCATTACTAGTATCAACAATTTACTGAATAGGTTATTATAAGGTTAGTCCCATTTACCGATAATCTCTAAAACATCCCCTATATCTAGTTCACCAAATCGATACTTAATACTTACGAACATTAATTAACATTGGGCTATTAAATCTAAAATTAATATTTTAATAGGCAGAAAATATATTAGTGTAAGCGTTGAAAGTACTATACTTTAGAATACGCATGGAATAGTTTTCCTAGCCCATAAGGCTACTTCCACAAAAATCAAAATAAGCATATTCATCCCGGTATAGTTTTCTTTACATGCGAATTTGTAAATCTAATTATTTAGACTAACTATTTATTTATGTTGTTAAGTTAATGATAAAGGATTCGACATGATTTTTGTGCAGCTTGTATTCACTCAACATTAGCCATCAAGTTTTCAAAGAAGGATGAATTAAGTTTAGGTTGTGCTATATTATTTATGTACATATACTTGTAATTTAAAGCAAAATATATTCAAAATCTACTTAGCAACTATTTTATTAAATTGTTAATTCCATACAACATGTATACGTTTAACTAGTTTAGGAACGGATTCTGAGTAGATCATGAATCTTTAACAACATATGTTCACAATAATTTACGAAAGTGAGTAAACTGCTACTACGCAGAACGCAAAGGCATATTTTATGTGAAGTGATGGATAGCAATTTTGATGAAAACTGATAAATCTTGCAATAAACTAAAATACTAGTGACTCTAAAAAAACAAGTTGTTTGTCACGTGGCCGTGATTTTATTAAATAATTGCTGTTAATTCCGAAATTATAACTTATTTGTTAATATCGTACATCGGAAATGTAGTATAAATTGTATTTGATAACGCATTAATTCTTTGGGAAGCTTTTCGATCGTTACGTTTTATGTTTTTTTTACGTATTTGGAAGGTATTCGAAGCTTGTATAAATAGTAATCGCATTTACAATCCGTTTTCTTTAAAAAAAAATTGAGTTTTGGGTTGTTTATCAAATTTAGATGGAAGTTTAAATTTAGATTATTAATGACATCATTTTACTAATTTGAGAGGATGAATTAATTAGTTTCTTTGTAAATAATAATTATGTCCATTATTGTAAGTTTTAGAAATTTTTGTTTGTTCAAAGGGAAATTACGTTTTATAAAATTAAATTGAGTATAAATTATTAGCAAATTTAATTCGTAGTCGTCAGGATGTCGCCTTTTCTTTTCGATAAGATGGTTTTAACCAAAGTGGATGATGCAATTTTTTCAGTTCGGCTTACGAATCCCATTCGTTTATTGCGCTATCAAAAATTTTAAGTAGTAAATGATTGTGATTGGTTAATTCGCATAGTAGGGAGATGTTAGTGAAGATGGCTGCGACTGAAGAAGGTTGAAGGCTGTCTTGTTAGGGATGCAGTAGGGGTAAGGGTCTTGTTTGCGGCGCTTCCGCACACATAAAGGTTTGTTGGTTTGGTAGTAGTGAACTATTTACGTCCATTTCGGGAGGCTTAGTGAAGTGTATCGTTGGAAGTCTTTCCGTTGCCGGTCATTTAGTGAATAATATAGTGGCTTCGTTCCTCCCGAAATAGTTCACCGTTATCGTGTCGCGCATCGACAGTTTCTCGTCCAGAGAATGGGTCAGTGTTGAATAAGTGCCGGCCCTTGATTCCTTCTGGAGTTCCATCACATATTGTGTGCGGATCAATAGTAAAATAGTTCTATTTACTAACTCTGCCTCCATCTTGCCGTCCTCTTTTATCACACTTCCTAGGAATTCATAGGTCAATACTCTATCCATTTTTTTCATCTTTATTAATTTGATCTCCTTCTGGTTTTTCATTCACAATCATAGTTTTTGTTTTGCTTATGTTTCCTTTCCTTTTCATGTGTTCTTTTTCTTCAGTCGTTTACCAGCTTTATCCAGCGTTTTATTCCTGGTGTTTGATAATAATATTGTCGTCTGCATGTAGGAGGTTACTTAGCTTAATTAGGACGCCTGGACTGAAATTACATACTCCCCTGTTAGTTTATGAGTGTACAAACCGGAGTAGTATATTTAAAAAGGAGTTCTGTTATTTTACCTGTGATAATTGAAAGTTTGCTATAACTGCTGGGGTTTGTTTATAAAGAAAGAACGGAAGATTCTAACTGATTATTGTTTCCGATCAACTATAAGGATCGTTTGAAAGGGGGTATTTGTACCTTGAAAGAAGTGGATAGCGCTTGTGTTTTGGTAATTTGAGCTAACCACCTTCAGACTTATTAATGTAATTTCACTGAGATATTTTATTTACAGATTCGGTTTCCATCCTGCCTGTTATTTCCTTTTATAGTTCTTATTTACGCTCCAAAAACGGTTTGCGATAAACAAAATTAAGGTACATGATTATTTCAATTTAGTTTGCCATAATTATTTTGATCTTGCAAGAGTTAATGAAAATTAAAGTTGCCCATTTTAAGTAGCGTTTTACGTACAAATTGTATGTCTAGACTATATATTTAAGGTAATTGAAATATAATATTTCCCTCCAACTCACTGTGGTAAAATTATTTAGTGAATAAAGCAACCTATTTATGAGAGTTTTTTTAATTTTGTTTGGGATTACACAGCCGTCGCAGTGACAACGTTATTTTTTCTGCTGTCTAGGATTAAGACAAAGCATTGGGTGATGTTTTTTTATGTTTTACGATGGTATCGGGATCGTACATTTATTGTAGATATTGAAACCTATAGTTAAAATTAAAATTTGTGAATAAAGAGGTTTTTTTGATAAATTTAACGCCAAGAAAAGTAATACGTCGTAAATTAAGTTTGATGACTTCTACGTATCGAATACCGTACGCTTATTAAGTTTTGTTACTGCGTGCGATTATTTTGAAACCTTTTTTATAGCACAAGTCCAAGAGCAAGAGCTAGGAAAGGTAAGCAAGTTATTGCTTAATATTAAACTTTGCTGTGGAGTATTAGCGTTTATTTGTGTTGTAACTGGTTTCTGTGCATGAGTTGAACCTCCGTATATAAAGTGAAATTTAATGATCCAGCATGAGTGACTGTAACAACAGCAAACCATATTTTTTTACAAATCTAGATATACGTAAAGCTGCTAAATCTGTGTATTTATATTATTACTGAATACACTGAAAATTGTTATTGTGTAAAACTGCTTACGGGTTTATTATTATTATTGTAATATTGTGTAGATCCAGTTGGATAAGAATAAAAAGTAAATTACAAGACAAAAAAAAATATTTTTCGTATAAATTATAGTCGTGGAATCAATTTTTCATATGAGCACCCAATTTGTTGAGATGACAAAGAAAGCGATTAATTTGATTAAACGTAAACGAAATAAATAGGCAAATTTGCATCTTATGAATAAAATAAGGCTAGTTGGGAAATATATAAGTAATAAGTTAGTCGACGATAACGATAACAATGAAAATATGCATAAACTAGAAAATAACACATCCTTTATAACTGAAAACAAATTATTCGTATTCCATAACTTGAGTGGTTATGACGCCCATTTCTTCATTCGAGGGCAATGTGAGGTTGTCGCGGTGTAACCTTTAAACGAGGAAAAGCATAATATCCTTTGCCAAGTCTGCAGATAATACTAACGTAAAATTTAGGTTTATGAGTAGTAGTATTGATAACCTATCCTCTTATTTAGATAAGGATAAGAAAACTAATTACGAGATCTGTGGGTAGTAACAACGATGAGTTTAATTTGTTAGTGCGCAAGGATACCTTCCCACACGAATACATTGATTCAGATGCAATGAGACCACTCTACCACTCAAAGAGACATTTTATAGTCACCTTACTAACGAAGGTGTTAGCGACGAAAGCGATTCAATAATCTGGAATAACTTTGGGGTACAAACATTACGACAATATTTAGATTATATCTAAAAACGGACGAGTTATTAGTAACTGATATTTTGGAAAATTTCTGCATAACTCGTTTAGGCGTCCGCTAGTTGGTCTCATTACACACAGCCCCTGACGCCATGCTCAACATTACACAAGCTAAATTAGAACTGCTGATGTCATGTATTTAGAGAGCAGCATCAGGGGCGGAGTAGCATAATGCTCCAACTGCTATGTAAATGCCAATAACCACTGTCTAGGGATCTTAACTATGACGATATTCATAACCTTTATGGAAAATCTGTGGAATAATTCTTGTCATATGGCGAATTTCCTTTTGCAGATAACCCCAATCTTGATTCCATACCAAAAAACCAAGATGATTCAAACATCGGTTACATTGTAAACAGTGGTTTGGAATATCCACTGAAATTGCACTAACACTATAAAGATACCAGAACATATGGGTCCAGTGTTTCCAATTATAAAATAGCTGGTGTGGAACAACACACCACCTACCAATATACAAAGTGGAAATTAAATGAAATAATGCATTATTGTAGGACAACTATGCAACCTCTATTCTAACACGTGTATAACGAAAACCGGAAACATTGTCAAAACAAGAACAATCATTTGTTAGATGGGAGTTTAAATTCCACCTAAAAAATTGTATAGAACATTAGTTTATGATTTTAGGATCTATACGCAGGTTTTTTATATATTCGAAATATACAGCGGTTTCAGGAATATTTGATAAAAGTCAAAAACATCACCTAATAAACCCTCTCTCTCCGCTGATGGATTTCTCCCAAAATATAATCAACTCCAGGAAAAATGAAATCAATCTTAAATACGAAGTAAGTACGTATGTTTAATCATTCTGGTGTTATCGTGGATACACGCACGCACGCATGCACACACACCCACAGCCACGTCCACGTCTACATACACTCACACGCATACTCGCACACATGCACACACGCGCACATGCGTCCACGCACGCGCTCACGCACACGCACACGCACATTCTCACTAACACGCACACGGACACGCGCACACGTGCACACGGACACATATTCCACCCACCCACACAAATAACACACACGCACACACAGGCATACACACAAACACGCTCACGCACACACACGGACGCGTACACACTCACGCACACACAATCACACACGCGCGCACGCACGCACACAACCATCATGGTCGATCTCGGCTAAAATTTGGCACGCATCGTAAAAAGAGCTAATAAGTCAATTTAGCGACAGTGAAAAATTGTCTATTTCATAACCTTCTAAATATACCTAGATAAAAATCAGATAAAATTACTACATTACGCAAACAAGCAAATGAATCTGATAAAAATTTCTATAAACTATCATTTTAACGGTTTCGATAAACTAAATATAAAGACATCATAGCCGATCTCAGCGAAAATTTGTCAAACATCGTAAAATGAGCTAATAAGTCAATTTATCGATAGTGAAACAATTGTCGATTGCATAACCTTCTACATATACATAGATATGCATATGTAGATTGAAAGGTGAAAATAAGACAAAATTACTACACTACGCAAGTAAGCAATGAATTTGATAAAAGTTTCTATAAATGATCGATTTAATGATTTTGGTATAGGTACTAAATATAAAGGCATCCATTTGGTCACTAATTACATATATTTCAAACCAAATTTCCATAGCTGTACCATACTCGAAAAGGATATGGTAGCAGAAATGAAAAAGTTGGAAGTTCTTTTCAACAAACCAATATATGCGGAATTTACCGTTCTAGAGTCTCTAGAACTCTTCAGTTTTTTCACTAAAATTATAATTAGATTTTGTAGTTCTTGTCCATGGAAGCGTCCCATTTCCTAAAAACGGTTCGCAAAAGATCAAGCATAGCTCAAAACTGGTCAAAAATAGGTCAAAAGCAATTTCTCAGTAACGGGTGGATGTTTTCTAATACCTAGTAACTGTTTTCTAAGAACAGGTGGTCGTTTTCATAAATGGTCTGCAAAAGTCCACTTAACAGATTCATGTACTAATCTATACAAAAAATGTTGCTCTCTATATTAGAGTCCTTGGGGTCATTGATATAAACTAGTATAAACTGTGATCACTATGATAGTTATCTGTTTAATGTCTAAGAATATGTAAGTATGTGCTAGTAGGAAATTCCTCAGACTTGAGAGCAATAGAAAGAGAGAGAGAGAAAGAGAGAGAGAGACAGAGAGAGAGAGACCGTTATAAACTTCTGGTTTTTCACCTTAATCTCATATCATTCTGGTACAGCCGACAGACAAATTTTTTAAATATCCTATCAATTTAGCTCTATTCTTAGATATTGTTACACGTCCAAACCGCACTAGGCGTCGTGCAGGCTTACCGAAGTAAGTGGATTGCCAAGCCAGCTACAGTGGAAATGCGCGGGGTCGATATAAGGAGTAAAATGATTGAAAGGTTGTTTCAAACACCTTACACTTACTATAAATCTACAACGCTCAGTCCAGGAAAAATTGTCTCTAGGCGTAACCACAGTCTTAAATTTTTTAAAATGAATAGTCTTAAGCGGGATGTTGAATTAATCCTATCTGACTGTGGACTACAGGATTGTAGCCTACTCAGTACAATCGTAGAAAACTCCAGTTCAATCACACTGAAATTTAATACACGATAAGTGATTTTATCATAAATAATGTCTTTATCTTTTCTGAATAATTTCTCTTTAAAAATCGTATTTAAACATTCATCACAAGGTTTGAATTTTAATACTTCAAATCTGTAATTTATACTTAATAAAAATATTCTGTAATTCGTGTTCTGTATTTTACTGTCAAATAATTCAAAATAATTAAATTTTGTAATCGATCTGAATCATACAGCAATTTCAGATCAATCATTAAACACAAAATATTCAAAGATTAATTCAATTATTAATAGGTGTGACCCATTAGGTAAATTTACACAGGGTAATGCTAAAAATTTTATCTCAGCTGACACAAATAAACAAAAAGTAAATTAAATAATGGATACATATTGACCAATTTGCATCGATAAATATGCTACAGACCTTGCTTCAAAAAGTACAACAAAAATCAGTTCTTATAGGTTAAAAATTCCCCCAAAGTATTATATACTAAACACATTAAAATAGATAAAGTTCTATTACCCATTTACTTATAATAAAAAAAATTATCAACTCAACAAGCAAGAATGAACTTAAAATGCAATCGCTTTTTTATCTTCTAAACAAAACCTATTACTTTTTTTACACATTACTGTAGGTAATCCCTTATCTGAGATCTACATTATTATACTACACACGGGTGTCTCCAGAAGGATAAAAAGGATGGAGGATCAGTTTGATTGAATTTATCTCTATCACTTGACTGTTGAGACGGTGTATTAGTTTTTCTATGTTGATATCCCATTATTTAGTCCAATGCACATCCACATATATATCACGCAACATCAACTCAACTCAACATGTATTTTTCTCTTCAAATGTCAGCATTAGGTTTTTGAGGTTACCAGGACACTTTTTTCTTGTTTTGCACAACTATACAACCATCAATTCCCGCAATACAGACTATACAAACTCATATCATTATTTAGCTAATAATAATTAGTTTAAATACAAAAGCTTTGGGAGACAGCGATACTGCATTCAAGGCAGAGCTTGAATTACATGTTTATACGTGTTGTAATATTGTAAATAATAAAAATATTTGCGCAACTACAGCAAACGTGTAATGATCACAAATTAATCACCCAATCCTAGTACAGAAATTCCTATCAAAACTTCTTCCCTATTTGTTTCCTCAAACTGAATGTTGTGTCCTATCCAATCAGTTTCCCACTCCTTTTCTCTCTCCTAGTAAATCCAATATAAATAACCGTGCTCGCCTTCACTCGAGCATCTCGCTCTCCCCCTTGGGGAGGGAATGAAATACGTGGCCCTTTCCTTTTTCCTTCAATCATCCTATTCTATTTCAATTCGAATTCATTTCCACTTGATCTACAAATCCTGACCAGTGAAAATTACCTGCCTGCTTATTATAACCTGCCTATCACTAATTCACTTCCTAATATAGTTCCTGATCTCCCGATAACCAAGTTCTAGTTAAAAAATCATCCATACAGAAACGTAAGTACCTATTTACGCTTTCTCGGTGTAGGAGTAGTAAGTAGTTACTCAGTAACGTGGTTCTACTACTGGTGGCTGCGGTCCCAAGAAGTAAGACTACTTTACGAAACCCCTTTTCCCTCAAACACTAGCATCCGAGAGACAATCTCAAATTTGCCCTATCCGTGTACGTACCTCGGAGGATAGATAAACATTGTTAATAGTATTACTTTATTAATGGCGGTTTCGACCCCAATTATAAGGAACCTTATACTGTCACATACCTATAATTGTCCCTATTACCCTTGCATAAACTTTATCCCTATCTATTCGGTGTCAATACCACGAAGGGTGTATAGAAATCACTAGTTGCCTACCTAATCCAGATTCACAGTATAAAACTCATACCGTTACCAGTATAGTATAAATCACATCCCTACAATTTTCCTTATTTAATCTCGTAAACCTTACCTCTATCTCCACTCCTTCGGAGGTAAACCCCCGAAGAGTATATAAAAAAATCATTAATTAAATAGCTAATCCTGATACACCAAAATAAAACCTGCACCTTCACCAACAACTTATAAATATTGTGACCTACCGTTAGGACGCAATGCTCTTCGGCTAGCTCTTTTACACGGAGGCTGAGGGCGCCAAAAGTCTCGAAGACTGTAAAATAAATATTTATTTTGGTAAATTTAAAGTCAATAATGTTTTTTTTTATAATTGTTGGTACACCATGTTACACGTCCAAACCGCACTAGGCGTCGTGTATGCTTACTACTGTAAGCGGGTTGCCAAACCAGCTAACAGAGAGATAGACGTGGTCGAAATAAGAAGTAAAATGAATGATTAATACGCTCAAACACCTTACACCTATATTCAAACAGCTCAGTCTGGGAAAATATGTCTTCAGGCGCCACCACAATCGAAACTTTGCTAAAATAATTGTCTAAAGCTGGGTGTTAATTAACCCTACTTTATTGTGGAAAGTAAGACTGTGCTTACTCAGTAAACTCTTACATGAGGGTCCTAAAACAACCACTCGTCCCAAACAATTCAACTCAAACTCATATATATTTAATACTACCCAGGTTATTAGAAACTTTTTGAATACACCTCGTAAACCAAAATTTCCAAAACAAAATTTATCACTCAAATTTAACTGCATTCACGTAACCAACAGTTATAAAAAAAAACTGAAATACACGGGTCGTCACAAACTTCCTGATTGTACCCTGTACATCCAGAATACCAAAGTTATAACACGTTAACTGAATATTTTCTACGTATCCCTCGTATACATATAAAGTTAAATTTCTACTTATTAATGAATAAATAGTTCTTCATTCAATGATCGATAATTAATTTTTAAAATTCCTAACCAAAAGAAAATTAATGTCATCGGCTTAATAATTGTTCCTTTATGATACCTCTGAATCGTATGGGACATTCGTAAATATGTAAGTTCACAAAACTCCATCTCTTAGTTATACTTAATGAAATTTTTAAATCAACAGCTGATGCGTCATTAGTGTACTGCGTTAAACGAAACTAACATGAAAATTTTCTTTTTAAAATTAACCTGGCAAATATAACCTTTCAGGTTGTTCATTAATCTTAAAACCAAAATATGCAAAGTCTACATTTAACTTGTCAAAAACTAGGTCACCAATTAAGTAAACGTCACAAATGTATCTCATAACTGGCTAAATAAACAACAGAATAAAAGTTAACGATAAATATATATTGTCCTGCACCAAATAAAAAAACAAATGTTTACATACACTACAACAGCGTGGTTGAGAAACCACTGTCAATACAAATTTGCGTTTCTGCAAAAATTCGTACTACTAAAACAGCCAATACAACATAACTCGAGATCGATTACCTTTTTCCTTCAACTCTAATTAATTAAATAAAAATACAACAATACGCAAATAAAACTACCCAAAAAGATAATCGTGCTCAATTGAGTTTTCAAGGTTCTTAAATGTAATTCTTACTTAAAGACTGTCCATTCATCCTACGCTTTTCTTTCTTCTCTCTTCCCGTAAACCAATTATTTGTAGTCCATGTGTATCCTTAGATTTCCTGAAGGCACATAACAAGTACTTCACAATTCCACAAACTCTTATTCCTTTCGGTAATCGCGATTAGTCCAACTATACGAGGTTATTACTCCAATGACCCGTAATAATCTGTACACGTTTGGTTGCCTCTTTAAAGTTTCTCGCAACCTTTAGGACAATTAAGCCCTTCCTTACACAAATAAACTTTTAATGTCATATAAAATTACTTTAACATTGTCTCAATTTACTACGAATATTTCGTTCACTTAAAGGTGGTCCCATAAATAATTTGAACTAAAGATCATTACAAGCACACGCGCCGCACTCAACACTATAACGTAACAGCTGTTATCTTATTATAAATCTGTTTACGCACTTTTTCTTGAAGAAAAATTAACTGATTTTATCTTCAGTCTCAATTTTATTAATTGTTTTATTTATGAATGTCTTATACGATTCATCCCCTTTCGGGTTACGCAGTTGTTTAAACAATGACTGCCTTCAATATTATTCACAAATATAACTCCAACTCAACCCATTCTGATTTCACACTTCACCTCGCGCGCGCGTCTCCCACCGAGCTCTCACTGACATCCACCAAAAAGCAAAAAGCTAAAAGCTAAAAGCCCCCGTCAATCTCTGACTTTCCTATTTATACCTCAAGCCATCCATCTTTAAACATATCTTACTTCCTTGCGATATTCACCAATGGTATTCACTCAAACTTTCTTAGTGCCGACTGATGCTATCCTCTGTACAAACACGCTTATAACTACTATACATCGCTATGTTTGTTTTTACCCGCAAATTTTACAATTACTTTATGGAGAAGCCATTTCTCGTCATCACATTCATTCAGTGGCCACTTTGCACCATTACACAACTTTCAACGTTTATCTCTCACATGCGCTCATCCTCCTTCTGCAACATTTGCAAAAATAAGTACAGTCTAAGGTCTCAAATCTCATATACGTACACGTATTCTCAAAACTGATTGCACAACATTACGAGAACTTTCTATAATCAACAATTAAACATACCAAATCCTTCTCTACATATTTCCTAAAACATTCTATACTTATACATTCACATCTTCCGGCCAAGATTACTACTTTATCCTCCAACATTCCATTCCTTATTCAGTAGTCAACAGTAGCAAAACATTATCGTCCCATCGACACATTTCTCTTCACATTTACATTCACCAGAATCTATTTATTCCAACACCAATGTCTCTATAACATTCAAATACACGTATCCGCATACTGAATGATATTTCTCCTAAATTTCCAGTGGCGTGTCATCCACCCACATACATTATGCATATACACAAACAAAAATTTTTTTCGTTCAAACTCAATACACCCGTACTCAATACACGTAATACACGTCAATATAACATCTTACATACAGGGTGCGTCAACACAACCTTACAACCAACAAATAATAAAAGTAATGATGATGGTGGCACCAATAAGGGTTACACCACAAAAGATAATGGTTAAATTAACACTGAAACTGACCCTATGGGCAATTAAACAAGCGCTTGCTTTATCCCCGAGTCACAACCCAAATATTTGATTGGACTGGTATGTCCTCCTTATTTAGTACGCAACAAAATGTTCTGATAGTTACATGCTAATTATACCCAATAATGATAAATTAATTACACTGTTTAAAAACATATGCTCTAATAGTTATAGAAACTGCTACCTTAATAGACTTCAAGTGTTGAATAATCATTAACTATATATGAATATATTTACATAGTAAGACGCTCCTTGAATAGAGAACTACAAAAATGTGTTACTCATAAGCATTTGCATCTACACTTTACAAAATTACATAAAGGCCATCAAAGAATCTGTAATGTGGAACTTAAAAAGTACTTTTCAATAACTGAAAAGAAAAATTAAACATGCAACAATTAGCTAAGCTAAGCATTAATGTGACATATAAATTCAGTGCCATTAGTTTCAACTGGTGAGGCAGAGTTGTAGCCTTAGAACTGGTTACTCGATTAGGTTGGCTAAAGGTTATTAATAAAAGCATGAAATTAGATTTAAATCTACTAGTTAGCACAAAATAGTAAGCAGAAATAGTAATCTAGTCTAGCCGAGGCATTAAAATACACAACAAGCAATATGTATACATGTAAGTGTAAGAAATTATTTCTAAAACAAACCTGTTTGGATACAGATCGTTTATTGATCAAGACTCAACTCCATCGATTTTGCAAGTTTTTCCAACTGTTTTAAGAGAAACAGAGAAAAGATATCGGTGAGCTACGGCCTTTTATATTTAAAAGGAGAGAATCATGTCTCTGGAAAGACAGCTAAAAATAAAAGAAAAATGTTACCTCGTGGTGGGAGGATATGTTAGTTAAGCAAGTAAAAAATAATAAATCCCCAGTAAACCGGGTGTGAATATTTTAAATACAAAGCAATTTCAATCCCATATCCGGTTGGATGCTTTATAAATTAGCAGAAATGTAATTAATTTCTTCACTCGTGTATTATGCCATTTCACCAAAAATCACTTCCGCTGGCTCGCGCTAAAACCCGCAACTATCTCACCATAGATGTCAAAAATATAGAAAACCATTGACATTAAAAACGTAGACGTTCAACGTTGTTTAATGAAAATAGATTAATTGATTAACAGAAATGGAATATAATTATGAAATAATATGGACACGAAATGTTTTAATGTGTTTATGACAAAAATAAGTAACCGGTTTCGGACCGCAACAATATACTACTTACCCTTGAATAATTCCTCTTTTACACAACCTCCTGAATTCATTTCTGAACTCCTGCTATCTAGTGTCGATACCGATTTTACTCCATCACCTTGCCCTGCAATTTCAAAATAACTCCACCAGAATAACATTCACTAAAATTCATTCTAACTAACCACAGTATTAATTAGCAAACATAATTTAGTTCACTCCACTTCTATTTCACAGTATTTACAAACTTCATAAAGCAAGCTATCAGCTGATTACATTACAAACGCTATATAGGCCAAGGACACCATCCTAACCTGTTTAAATGTACCAAGTTTTCACTAAATCTCGAATATTTATATCCCATTGATTTAACCCCACTAAATCACCAAGACTTCAACCCCTGTATTTTTCCTTACTCATTACATTATTTCAAAATTAGTAAAATAACCATTCTTACCTCAAATATCAATTTGTAATACGTAAATAAAAAGTTTACCTCGAGTATGATTTGAACCTATGACCTGTACTTTGCTTTGAGTACCGCGCTAACCAACTGCGTTATCGAGATTCAAGCCCCAATCGATGTAAACTTACATGTACATGTGTGCGTGTGTGTGTATGTGTGTGTGCATGTGTTTGTGTGTGTGTGTGTGTGTGTGTGTGTGTGTGTGTGTGTGTGTGTGCGTATGCGCGTACGTGCGTGTGTGCCTGAGTGCGTGCGTGTATGTGGGTGCGGGAATATTGGTTTGCTACCTCTAGAGAAATAGAATCTCTCACCAGCTGTTGTAGAATATGCAGGCGTTAACTAGTATATTGAGCATTAACTTTGCAGGTAGTAATTTTATATGCATACAATTTTAATCAAGTCTATTAAGCCTAGTTGACCATATTTTCACCATCCACCTAGTTTAAGGATGATGTTTTACTTTATTACGTGTAGGCTGCTTTCACTTACTTTAATTTACCTCGGTCTAGCTCAACCGGTTTTTAATTATATAAAAAGAGGAGTTGTTCATCGTTACTGGGGTTTATCACCATTACCAGGTTCGTTCACACTGAGGAATACACTTGTAATGGTTTTAGTCATATATTATTCCTATTGTTTATAATTCTAAATATTTACACTTAAAACTAACGTACAACTAAAATAGAAACAGAAACGGAAAGGTATTTTAAATAAATAAAAATAAATAATGCAGCTTCTACTGGATCGGGACCTGGTTGATTCGTCTTCGGACGGGCCTGTTGTTTCGGAATTAGTCGGTGGTGATCCTCAGGCAGCTCTGATCTTTAGGTTTTCTGTGGAAATGCAGTTATCGAGGTGTTACACATTCAAAAGAACTAATCGTTAATTACATTGTTGCATTTTACTTAAAATAATTTATTTAAACAATAAAATATTTTAAAATCCGGTTAGCTATCAGTAGTAAAATTTTATACAGTTATTATGACTGTGATGACATGTGTTCGTTGATATGATAAAAAGGGTAACGCTATCTATACCTGCTTGGAGATCAACTACAAAAATCAACACTTTTGTACAGTACGAGTTTATATTGTCTTTATAAAATTCAACTTTTATACCTCTAACTTCTATGAAATTGAATTTTATAGAAACTAAGTAATATTTACAGGGTTTTTAATAGCTAACGATCTATTTACAGTATGTTATCAATTATGGTGGAATGAGGTATGTTTAATTACTCTTAGTAATTATCGGAGGTTTTAGTATAATAGAATTGGTGGTGATTACGAGTTATTAAACTCTTTGAAATTGAGAATGAATACTTTCGTATTGTATTCTGGGTACGCTTAAGGCGGTGGCCGCTTAGTAGCTCCTTGCGCTTCTGGTTTCGACAACGTCAATAGTAACTACCTGGGGTGGCTCTAACTCAGGGCGGGTTTTAATAATAACAATGATAAGGTATTTAAACCTTCCGGAACGATTTAGTTTAAAGATTTTTAGGTATAGGATAAACTAAACGTTTTACAGGTACGGTAGACTTGAATAAGGGATTCTTCTGCAAGTCTGGGTTATGGCGATATGCGAGGATCGGATGCAAGTTCAGGACCCCGAGTAAAGCCTCTTAGACTGGAGACGGCGTAAGACTTTTAAATCTTCGAGACCTTTATGCATTACGAACTGTTAAATAAACAGACTGACGGCATTTAACAAAGATGTTAAATCAGGATGTTGCTATCCTCTGGATATATCACGATAAGTGAGTGGGTATGAAAGCGGTTTATTACGTTTAGCGAGATTGAAATGTAATACTTACTGTTACGTACTGGGTTCGTAATTTACGAAACTGGGTCACCAAAACATGGTCTAATTGCGGGCGGCTTGTTGCTTTCAACCTGTCGGCTTCTTGCACTTCGGTTTTTAATTATTTTGCCTAGTGTTGGCGTGTTTGTGTGAGTCGGCGTGCGGTGTATAGGTGGAGTATTAATTACAAGAATCTGGGAAAATACTAGTTGCGCTGTTTAATTGATACCCCGGAGATTGCAGAATTTAAGCGAGAACCTTACTATCCAATGAAGTAAGTAAAAGGCTACATCTTGTTTTGCCCGACGTGGAGCCGTTCACTGGTGTAAGTGTGGTGTTGTATGTTTAACTTACATGCAGGTAACCGTAGATTAAGGCAGTAGTAACCGTATTATATTAGATGAGATTAGGTCGGTCTGGGCTCTCGCAAGAGATCTAGCGGAAGGAGAGCGAACAGGAACAGCCCTGAATCTCCAAAGAGACCCAGGGGAATGAGTCGAGTTGAGCCAACGGAATGAGAGCGTCTGTATCGCGTATCGCGGTTTTATTTAGATTCCGCTGAGGGCGGAGATGGCTTCTGGTCGGGCTTCTAATGCCGTGATTGGCGGGTACTCTCACGGAACAAAACTCTTAACGTTTTTGAAATTCACGACGGAGGGGATATAAATTCAATATTTGATGATTTCTGTAAATTTTAATTAAACAGGATAATTAGCAAATAATTAATTCAAAAAAAAGTGGTTAGGACTCGTCACACTATGTGCCGTAGATCAATTTCTGCGTAATTATTTTTGGAGTATATTGTAATGGTTGTTCAAGTAACAACAATATACCATTTTTTTTTAATATAATTGTTTTTTGGTAAGAAACCTTCACTAGTTACAGAGCAATACTGTTTTGTATTGGGAACAATTTGGTTTTAAATAGAAATGCTAGGAAAAACTGCCCAAATCAAATTAATTGGGCAAGTGCGTTTTTTTAATTTCCAAAATTACTGGGAAGTTTGATATTTGTTCCAGCGACTCACCTATTTTCGAATACTGTGGCGCCCTTGCCGACCAACTGAACAGCGAAGCATAACTATCAATCACCAGATATATCTCTGATTCCGCTCACGTTTAAATGCAGGATTAATTTATGAGCGTGACCACTTAAGCGCCTGAGTTCCCTGGCATAGTGCGTGCGTGCGTTTGTGTTAGTGTATGTGGGTATCTACAACTGGAAAACCATAAGGCGTACGAGAAATTTCGTATTTGAGTTTGTGGGGCAGCTAAATGGTTTTTCTTGTATTTCTATTTAGCACAAAATTGTTCCCAGTACACCACAGTAGTCCTCTGCAACTAGTAAAGGTTTTGTATCAAAAGCAATTCTATTCAAAAAAATGGTGTATCGTTGTTACTTGAATAGCTATTACAATATACTCCAGAAATATGTACGCAGAAAGTGATCTACGGCATGGTGTATCGAGCTGATACACCATTGGGACAAATTCATCAGTAAAGTGGCAGGTTTATTAGGCGTAGTTTTTAGTTTTTAAATACTTCTGAAACACCTGCATATTTCATAGTTTATGAAAATACCAGCACATATGTTTTAAACTTATACATGAACTATTTATATACAACTTTTGAAAGACGCGTAATTTAGTGGCACAAAATTTCCAAGGTTTGATAGTTCAATTTTTTAAATATCTGACATGAAGCTTTAAGCACCTGACATAAATTAATATTGTTATTTTACAACGTTAACTATTTCCATTATGAACATATTACAAAAGAGGTTGCATATTATCCAAAAAGAATGTATTATTTCTGTTCTTTTAATTTCCACTTTATAGGTTGGAGGGTCGTGTTTTGTTCTGCAACAGATATATTTTAACTATAATTAACATAACAACAGCTGAATTATATTACCCATAAATAGCTAAATTTATTGACTTTTCTGTCTCGTTACTATATCAAGAAATAGTATGATTCAATATTTTCACGTACCGTAAGGTAATATGAAAATACTGCAGTTTTTTAGTAAATCATGGAGTTTTGATCACATGAACTTTTTTGCTCAAACTCCATAGACTTAATCGGCGGTTATGTAAGGATTCATTATAAAGATTAAGTCCTGTTTGTGTATAAGATAGGTTCTATATTAATCTGTGCCTAAACCATTTATGAACTTACTGAAAACGTTACTCCAATCACCACAAAAACGTGAAGTTAGACGTGGCAAGATGCTTGTACAATAGAGCGAAAACAATATGCTC
This sequence comes from Vesta saturnalis, assembly GCA_036346205.1. Classification (NCBI taxonomy): domain Eukaryota; kingdom Metazoa; phylum Arthropoda; class Insecta; order Coleoptera; family Lampyridae; genus Vesta; species Vesta saturnalis. The sequence goes on along the minus strand of JARFJB010000610.1, from coordinate 945,240 downwards.
CAACCAAGAGGACCTGAAAAAATTTAAAAAAATGTCGTTAAAACACTAAAAGAAAATGGCTACTCCGATCTAACACCTAACCTAAACCAGGAAAGGGTAACCGAAAAAAAGATAAAATATAAAGCGATAATACCATATATACAAGGCACGTCAGACAAAATACGAAGGATAGGCATAAAAGATACGCACTGTCTTCAAATCGACCAGAACGCTCAGGGGAGTACTAACCAAAAACAAAACCACACACTGAAGACCAAAATTCCAATAATTGTGTATATAATCTACCATGCGAATGCGATAGAGCATACATAGGACAGAGCAGTAGACCACTCAAAGTGAGAACTGAGGAATGCAAGGACAACATCCGCAAGGGTGAAACAGAAAGATACAAAATCTCTGAACATGTCTGGACCGAACACCACCGCATCCGATGGGATCACATACAGATAGTGGCAAAAGATGAGATACAACTTGCCGAAAACTCAAAGAAGCCACATACATCGCACTAGCAGAAAATGCAATAAGCCAAGTTAGTGTAAAAATGGAACGCCTGTGGATCCTAATAACGCCCCAAAAAGGTTAAGCGCAATAAACGACTGCGCAATCACTTAACTGTTTCAGAGATATTTGGTTTTTATTGTTTTCTTGATTTTTAACAATATTAAATATTTACTAAAATTGTGACTTTCCTGTTCCACATAGCAAAGCAACAGATACACCACATGAAAGGGTATACAATTTCTTATTAGACAGCCCTTACATAATGCAGGGTGTTATTTGTACCCCAATGTGATAAAAAATATTTACGGACAAAAATAAAAGCGTGGGGCGCTCATATTGTAACCATGTGACGGGGAGTAATGAATTATGATGAGTGCCCCAAGCTTTTATTTTTAGTTGTAAAGATTTTTAGTAACATTTTGGTGCAAAGAAGAACATTATTTTCTCCTTTTTACTGCACTTTCTACGCATAAATAAAAGCGTGCTTATTAAAAAGGTTTCTTTTTTCATAATATTTTGTGGTTAAAAAAAGGCACAAAAGAATTTCTGTAGTTATAATATCGAATAATCTTATTATCAATCAATTTATCTTAAGTGTCGTAAATAAATATCGTGAATATCATACATAGTCATTTGTTGTAAAATACAATATTTGAGTTCTTCAAATGTAAATCGAATTAAACTTTAATTACATAGCTTTATTAGCTTTAAAAGGCTATATTATGGAAATATTTTTTTCTGTATTTTACTAGCTAGTGACTTGAAACTTGTTAACATTCAGCGATAGAAACATCAACAACGACATAATAAGGATTTTTAACACTTCAGTTTAGTTGACCGACAATTCTAGAGTATTGTGGAAGGGGTACCTGATAGGAAATTTTACGCCCTTTCACGTGGTGTATCTGCTCCTTTGCTATGTGGAACGAAATATCTCTGAAACAGTTGAATATCGGACCCTTGTTTATATTACCTTTTTTAGCGGAAATGCGCTGTATAATCATCTCCTCAAATATCTTCCTCTCGTCATAAGACACCCTGTACATAACACACACACACACACACACACACACACACACACACACACACACAACACACACACACACACAAACACACACAAACACACACACACCACCCACGCACGCACGCACGCACGAACGAACGCACGAACGCACGCACGCTTGCACGCACCCACGCACGCACGCACGCACGCCCACACGCAGACGCACACGCACACGCACACACACAGAATATTAAAAAATAACGTTAGTTTGGTTAATGAACGTGTCCGAAAATGAAGATATGGCCCTGTAAAGGTAGCCCCGAAAATCCTTTTTACCTCTGAAACGGTTTAAGGTACCTAAATGATGTTTAGACCACTAATACTTTTGATTAGGTCATAAAAGATAATGTTAACAAATTTGTAATATTTTGTATAGGAGCGTCACTAAAAGGGGGGTGCCACTTATTTTGCCACCAAACTTTTTTTTATGGGGATATTTTTAGTTCTTTGGGCAAAAATAGTAATTTTTAAACAATTTGCCACAAACTAGATACTATTGTTGAAAGTCAAAAAAACAACTATGAGGAAAAAATATTGTAAATTATTTAGACAAAGGAAACAAAAAAAACAAAGAATAGCACAAAACAGAAAAAAAATTGAATATGTAGGTATGAGTTTTTTTTAGATTAAATGATCGAGACGCCTACCATTTTCACGAATACATAATCGTAAACGTTTTTCTAGTGACAACATAATTCTTTGGAGTGGCCGTGGTCCTTTAATTAACATTCTTAAATTATTTTCAACTCTCGCTTGAAGTTCTTCAATGGAATTTTTTTCGCTTGAACATACTTTTTCTGTAACTAAACTCCACACATCAAAATCCAAGGGATTTGGGTCAAGGGATCTTGGTGGCCAGTGGATAGGAGCACCTCAACCAATCCAACGATTTGGAAAATGTTTCTTGAGCCATCTTCTAGCTTGTATGTTGAAATGAGGTGGAACACCATCATGCACAAAGACCATATCTCTTCGTAGATCAAGACGCAAATCTTCTAATAACGGAAATAAACGATTATCCAAAAATTCATAGTAAACATCACCAGTTAAATTTTCATAAAAAATATTGTATACAACGAGGCGGTTGCCTATTGACGCAATCCATACATTCAACTTAAAATTATGTTGATAATGCGTTACACGTTTAATGTTTTGATTTTCCTCTGCCCAGAACTGACTGTTATGTCTATTAAACATACCTTGTCTAGTAAAAGTTGATTCATCGGTGAAAAGAATAGTCTCTTCTCAAAAAAAGATCTTCAGGTAATAATTTTTGTACTTGCCTGTAGTGAAACGGGAGCAATAATTATTCTTTTAATACACGATGTACACTAGAAACGCTAGCGTTACTTGCCTTCCTTGCCACATTCTTACACTTATCGTAGGATCCGCAACAAGTAGATTTAAAATATTTTCTTCTGTTTGAGGAATCCTTATCACTCGTGGTCTACCAGAATTTACCTTTTTTGATATAAAGTTTTCAGTCTCACGGCACCGCCTCACTAAATTCAAAAATGTGTTTGTATCCGGAACACTTCTTCTTGGAAATTTTCCACATATCTTCTTTTCGCTGCTTTAACATCTCCATCACATTCCCCTAATGTTAAGACATTTCGGTATAGTCACTATTAGTGTACATATTCATTTTCAAAGTTTTTAAAAGTGTTATTACTTGTTAAACAAACCAAAATATCAACAACAACGTTTGATTTTCAAAAAGAGTACCTTTTTTGTGGCAAATTGTTTAACAAATATTATTGTTGCCCAAAAAATTACAAATATCCTCATAAAAAAAAGGTTGGGGGCAAAATAAGTGACGCACCTGTACAAAATATTAAAAATTTGTGACCTAATTAAAGGAATTTGTGATCTAAACTTCATTTAGGTATCTTAAACCGTTTCAGAGATAATAAAAAGAAAGATTATTGAAGCCACTTTTACCACTTATACTACAGAAATCACCACAATTGTTTACTTTTACAGAGAATTAAAAGGTGAACGAGGCATTAAAAAAACAATGAAACATTAAGAATAGTAGAAAGTTCCCTCTTGAGGACAGCGTTTCGGAAGTGGGCTCTGCATCCATCATCGGGCTTAGTCTTGATAGTCACGTGAATGGGAGCCATTTTTCGAGCATGCCTGTTCTATCGGTTTCGTTTCCGGTGTCATATTCAAACCTTAATAACGTATTTATGGTCCTTGTCCCTCCTAATTAGCGTCCTTTTGGCTGTATTAAGAACCTTTTTGTCAGTCCAACCATTATGGGTAGGCAATCTCCGTAGCCTTGCGAGCGCGTACAGACCCAGACTACAGGTTCTGATTGGAGGACAGGCCATGTCCTCTGGTTTCTGATTGGTGACAGACATTTTTTGTTTTTGAGACAGTTTTTGTTTTTGGAGACCATCCTGTCTGCCACTTTTGCTTTGTCTGACAACAAAGGCGCATGCAATTTAATTATGGGATATAATTGAAAGTAGTGATATATGAAGAGGCCTAATACTTAAAAGTAATGAATGTAGATTCAATATGTTGATCTGAATCGACTTCTATCAAGTCACCTTGTTTATTACCTGTAATAAAAAGATAAAGGGCTTTTTTAATAATAAATTGATTATCGGTAATAAAAAGATAAATATGTTTTGAATTTATTACATCTCATATGTCACCAGTATCAGCACCAGCATCATTATCATGATCCTTCTAATCTGTTAGATCTTCTTTTTTTATTTAACTTCTTGGCGGCTGTGTCGGTATTAACTTTGATCCCTCTCTCATGCATTTAGAGTAGACAAATCCTTATCTGCAATACACATTAACATAACATTAAAAAATCCATACATGTAGTTAGTTAAATAAAGTAAATAAATAAATAAATAAAATAATAGTTAAAGCCAAAAACAAACACTTACCACTGCTGTGTTGTAACAACTCCTTGGAAGATAGACACACGACTGAATAACTGTTGGTTTTCTGTTACCTATATACTCACAGTACATTCACTTCTGTGTTTTACTAGTTCGAACGTGTTGGGAAAAATCCTCTTATCACCTAAGCAACATCCTGTAGTAAAACAGTTTAAGATTTTTGATTAATTGAATTCAAATATCGATCAAAAACGTGCTAAATCGTATAAAGTGAGATTGATCAAATTACTATATCTGAAATGTTGTTGTGTCGAAGTTGATTTATTGCTTGTTTTTCTCGCCTAAACCTGTTTACGTACAAACCAGCGTAATTAGATTGCAGCTATACAAACTGATGAAACATGCTCCAGCATCATTTACAGTTATGGGATGTTTAACTGTTAAACAAATTTTGGATTTTAAAACGAAAACTGAAACAATATGCAAATCTAGGATGTTTTGAAACCAGTTCATTAGCACGTTTGTTATCAATATTTGAATTCAATTGATCAAAAATCTTAAACTGTCTTGTTACAGGATGGCTTTTTTAAACTGTAATCTGACTCAAAATAGTATTTTTGAATTGCGAGGTAGATTTTTACTACACGGTATCACGTGACATTACATAACGATGTAAACATATACACATATATATGGAGTTTAAAAACACACATTTACTTTTTGTAAAGAACAAATCTAGTTAAGCTAATTACCATTGTGTTTTATTATACAAAGAATTTAACGTCATATTTAAAAAATTGATGATATATTTAACTTTATCTTGATTATCTTTTTTGTATCAAAATGGCGCAAGTGTGTTTTTCAACCTCAATCAAAAACAGCATTTTGAACCGAAAATTGCTATGGTCCGTAAAATGAATGATTGCGAATTTCGCCTTAGCGCCTTATTTGGCGTGCACACTTGTAGTTTGTATCTATTTCGTTCTAACACACAATATTTGGAAATAGAGAGAATGGAATGCTACATTATCGTCGCTGCGGGTGGTGGACTAAGACGGACACTATACGTTTAAAACATCTGTATTTGTGTCAGGTGTGTTAGAAGGAGATGGTAATATTTGCTTTAAGCGTCTCTTTAAAGACTAAATTGTCTGTTGTAATCCTTTGACAATGGTATTCAAAAGTTTATTTCTCGTGTTTGTAACTAACAACTAAATATGTTATATTCCAACAATTTATTAAAAAAAAAAAATTAAAACGTAATTAAAAATATAATAATATAATTTATTTTTATAAACATAATTGGAATTCAATTATGTTATTAAATTAAATACAACATGGTAAATAATTTTTGTGACAAAATTAACTTATAATTAACTATTTTCTAAATAAGTACATTAAAGAATGTTAGGTCATTAATATATAATTATTTTACATAATGTAGCAAGGTCTACAAATATGTATGCAAACAATTTAATTTTGTTTAAAACATTTATAATTTTAAATTTCAGTATTTTTGCATTAAATAAAAACTACAAGTAATAACTGTAAATAAGTATGTGGTTTAATTTGCATTTTTAATTAGAAGAATGTAATATTTACATAAAAAAGCTATTTTACAATTAGAGTAGGAGAAATTAACAAAAAGGATCTAATTTACAACTTAATTTGTAACACTGTGTTCTTAATAATAACAAGATCTTATTGAGAATTAAAAAAAGTGTACGTAAACTTAAAATTAAAACATTAACTATCACTGTCTAATACAGCGGCATCAGAGTAACCTTGTCTACCCATGTGCTTATCATAATGTGATTTGCAGATACACCAAATATTCTCAATTGCATTAAATTGGCAATGATACGGAGGTAATCTAAGCAGGAAATGACCAGATTCATTAATAATGTCGTCTATAATCTACCGCTTTATCACATTATGATACGCACATGGGTAGACAAGGTTACTCTGATGCTGCTGAATTACAAATCTGGGAGGAGGCTTTGAAACAATGTGACGAAGAAGTGTGAAAAAAGCTATTACACATACAGAGAAAATTATACCACAATGGTGGTCACGTGAAAATGTGTTAGATATAACAGTAGAACCATTGGTAATTTGTATTAATGGAGATACTTCAGATGACAGTGATAGTTAATGTTTTAATTTTAAGTTTACCTTAATCTCTCCTACTCTAATTGTAAAAAAGCTTTTTTTATGTAAATACATTAATGTACTTATTTAGAAAGTAGTTTATTATAAGGTAATTTTGTTTGTAATAATAAATTATATTATTATATTTTCAATTATGTTTTAATTTTTTTTTTATAAATTGAAGAAATGTAACATATATATTTGTTAGTTACAAACACGCGAAATAAACTTTTGAATACCACTGTCAAAGGATTACAACAGACAATTTACTCTTTAAAGAGAAGCTTAAAATAAATATTACTATCTCCTTCTAACACACCTGATACAAATACAGATGTTTCAAACGTATAGTGTCCGTCGTAGTTCACCACCCGCAGCGACGATAATGTAGCTTTTCAATCTCTCTATTTCCAAATATTGTGTGTTAGAACGAAATAGATACAAACTACGAGTGTGCACGCCAAATAAAGCGCTAAGCCGAAATACGCAATCATTCATTTTACGGACTATAGCTGGTAGGCATGAATACTCCATGCCAGCCGGGAAGGTACCACCACCCTTACCATGGGCTCCTTAATATTGTGTCTCCTATTTTCTGAGCTCGGTAAGGGCTGCCGGTTACCTTTTCCTTCATCCTTAATCTGTTCTCATCCTTATCCTTCCTTCTCGCCCTCACTGTCTTCCTATCGGATTAAAAGTCCCAAATTAAAAAATAAGATGGCTGTGGTTTCTAGGGTAATAAATTCCGGACCTAAAATCCTGCCCCATTCGGATGTCCGGGAGGGCAGGGCCCCAGCGACCTTGGTCATCGAAAGTATCAACTTTCTGGTTCACTGCTGCAAGATCCGGGATATCAGGTCTAATCTTAATGCTATTCACCAACATCTTGAACAATTACAACCTGATATTTTGTTTCTATCTGAAACACAAGTCTCCTCTGAAAGCTCCGAGTCACCCGACATGCAATTTCCTCAATACCACCTTCACTCTAACTTTCGATGCCTACATCAAGGACAGAATTGCTTACAAGAGGGTTTCTTCCTTAGAAAATAAAAATTTTGACGTGATTTGGTTTAAACTTTCTGGTCCTAATTTTGTGAAATTCTACTATTGCATTTATAGGTCTCCTAATGACAGTAACTTTCAAGACTTCTTCGATTACCTTAGTATGAAAGTTGCCTATATCCTGTCTCAGTTTCCATCTTGCGAAATCTGAATTGTAGGCGATTTCAATGTTCATAACTCTAATAGTCTTCAGTTTTCATCTACTACAAATCCTGCTGGTCATATTGCAGAAACGTTTGCTATTTCGTGTGATCTCACACAAATTATTTCTGAACTCACAAGAATTCCTGATAACCCTAACCATACTCCACATCTTCTAGATCTCTTTCTTACATCAAACCCTCTTGTTTATAAAACTTCCGTTCTTTCGCCTTTAGGTCTTTCTGACCATTGTCTGATAGAAATCATTTCTACTGTACCTAATTCCACTGTTGTTCGCAAAACCGATAGAACCTTGTGTTGTCTTAAGTCAGCTCGTTGGAGTGATTTACGGGATTCCTTTGCAACCTTTCCATGGCGTGAATATTGTTTTAAGTCGTCCTCTTCTTCGGACGTAGATCTTTCAGTATCTGAAGTCATCCTCACGGGAATGGAGTTATACATTCCCCAAAAACGGTACCGTATAGGTCATTCACGTTCCCAACCCTGGTTCAATAAGGTTTGTGCTGATGCAATATCTTTAAAAAATAAATATTACATTAAATGGAAATCTAATAAATCGGTCGACAGTCATGTAGAATACGTTGGTGCTAGAAATATCTGCAAAAGTGACATCACTAAAACTAAAAAGTTGTTCGAACAACGAAAATGCAATGAACCAGCTACATCTCCTTTAGGCAGTCGTAAATTTTGGTCCTTAGCTAAAGCCATTAGTAAAAACTTTGGAACATCTTTATTCCCCCCCCTAACATCTACTAACGGATCGGTAGTTTCTGATTCTGTAGACAAAGCCAATGTTTTTGTGGATTTGTTTGCATCAAACTCATACGCTATGAAACCAATTCATTTTCGGTACAAACTCTTGGAATCGATCATCACTAGGCTTGATCTCAATAAGGCGATTGGACCAGACGGTATCCCAGCTATTGTCTTAAATAAATGTTCCTCGAACTAGTACCAGTCCTATCTAACCTCTATACGATCTCTAAGTCTTCTAGGGAATTCCCTTCATCATGGAAGTTAGCAAATGTTCAACCTATTCCCAAAAAAGGCGATAAGACTGATCCCTCAAACTACCGACCGATTGCTATCACTTCCATTTTGTCTAAAATCATGAAAAAACCCATCAATCAGCGACTGCTCACGTTCCTTGAAACTAGCAAACTCCTTAGTGACCACCAATATGGGTTTAAGCAAAGTCGTTCAACACAACACAACAGGTGATCTTCTTTCATATGTGACCCAAGTTTGGTACAATACAGTAGAACAGTCCAGTGAAACAGTTGTAGTCGCTTTAGATATCTCAAAGGCATTCGACCAAGTTTGGCATAAGTGTTTACTTGCCAAACTCACCTCGTTTGGGTTAAATGATACGCTCATCAACTGGGTTTCTAGTTTCCTTGATAAACGACGAATACGTGTCGTAGTAGATGGCTTCTTTTCAAAAGAAGTTAGCATTAACGCGGGCGTACCACAGGGATCCGTTATAGCGCCTACACTTTGTCTGCTGTACATAAACTACCTTATTTCTTCAACAACTAACCCCATCCATTGCTTTGCTGACGACAGCACTCTTCACTGTAGTTCATCTCAGTCTACTCATAGTGATAATCCACCTTCTATGTCAAATCAAGAAATTAAAGCTGAAATGGCAAATTCAATCAACAAAGACATTCAACGTATTCTCGAATGGGGAAGCAATAATCTAGTTAAATTTAATGCTAATAAAACTCAGTGTTGCCTTGTGTCCGCCAAAAAAGATCGATCATTTCCTGTTGTAAGTATGAATGGCTCAGTTCTTAAGTTTTCAGACTCTATTACTCTGTTGGGTATGACTGTATCTTCAAATCTCTCATGGGTTGACCATCTTCTATCAGCTACCAAAATAGCTGCTCGTAAAATAGGCTTATTGCACAGAGCTAAGCAGTACCTTACCTCTTGACAACTCCTTCTGCTGTATAAGGCCCAAATTCGGCCTCATCTGGAATATAATTCTCACCTCTGGGTTAGTGCTTCCCAATACGCTCTCGATATCGTTGGTCGTATTCAAAAGAGAGAGATTAGGCTTATAAATGACGCGTCCTTAACTTCTCACATACAGTACCTTGAGCATAGAAGGATGGTTTCAGTTCTTTCTTTGTATTATCGTTATTACAACGGCTATTGTGCTGCTCAATTATATTTTTTGATACCATCTCGGGCTATCTTTGCGAGAAACACTCTGTTCGCTCATTCACATCATAAGTATGCAGTACAGATCTCCACTTGTCGTACCAAACGGGCACAATCCACATTTTTCTACACGGCTTCTAAACTCCTGTTTTGCTCTCACTTATGATATGAGAAAATTTAAGGTAGCTGTTCATAGGCATCTATTGGCAATTCATTATCACTCTATCCATCCTCCTAAGTGTTCCTGAGTGCTTTAGCACTATAGGCCAAATTTAGCCTGTTCAGGTCCACAATCATAAAAAAAAAGCAAGATCAAATACTTACCGATTTAAAATTGAAATGAGATGTAATTAAAAAAGTTGCTTATAACATTCAATCTAATTACATGACTGTATTTGTATTTCAAACACACCACATCTTTTTACGTAATTAGGTAATTAGTGAGTTTCTCCAGGCACGTTAGAGCTATTTGGATAGTGAGAGATTGTTATTGTGGTTACATAAGCGGGAAGTATGGGCGACTTATTTGCCTTTTTTACGTGATAACGTGATTAACGGGTTTTTCCCAACACGTTAGAATTTGTAAAACACAGAAGTGAATGTACTGTGAATATATGGGTAACAGAAAACCAACAGTTATTCAGTCGTGTGTCTATTTTCCAAGAAGTTTTTTCACTACTGCAGTGGTAAGTGTTTGCTTTTGGATTTAACTCTTATTTTATTTATTTATTTAGTTTATGTAATTTCCTGTACAGGTTTTTAATGTTAGCTATAATTACAGATATGAATTTATGTACCCTAAATGCATTTATTTTAATTACTCTACTAATTAATTACCTGTACATATTTTTTAATGTTACGTTATAATTAGACACAAGGAATCGTCTACTCTAAATGCATGCGAGAGGGATCAAAGTTAATACCCACGCAGCCGCCGAGAAGTTAGATGAAAAAAGACGAACTAACAGATTAAAAGGATGATGATGATGCTGTAATAACCCAGTTGACTTGATTGAAGTCGATTGAGATCAACATATTGAATATACATGCATTAGTTTTAAGTCTTAGGCCTCTTCGTGTATCACTACTTTCAATTATGTCCCATAATTAAATTTCCTCCGACTTTGTTATCAGAAAAAAACAAAAATTGTGTCAAAAACAAAAAATGACTGTCACCAATCAGAAACCAGAGGGCATTACCTTTCCTTAGGTCCTCCAATCAGAACGCGTAGCCTGGGTCTGTATGCGCTCGCAAGGCTACTGCGATTGCCTACCCACTAGGGGCTGAACTGACAAAAAGGTTCTTATTACTGCCAAAGTGGCGCTGATTAGGGGGGCGATGACCATAGATACGTCATCAAGTGACACCGGAAAAGAAACCGATAAAAAAGCATGCCCCCAAAACGGCCCCCACTCACGTGACTATCAGAACTACGAGTGATTATGGATGTAGAGTCCGCTTCCGAAACGCTGTCCTCAAGAGGACCCTTTCTACTAAGAATATTTGGTAGCCGTATTTAACAAAATATAGAAATGTACTAATAATATGAAAATGTTAACTTTCACCATTATCACACATAATAAAATACTAATCTTTTTTGGGTTTTTTAATTTTTCAACTTTGACAAAATTGTGTACAACATCTTTAACAATTTTAACAGATATTACTACAGGCGAAGATAACTGTAAGTGTTATCGAAACGGTTAGATTGTATAATTTAAAATACACCATTAAAAAACCCAAAAAAGATAAGTATTTTATTAAACGTGCTAATACTTTTGAATTAGTTAGGTCATTTTGACTTGGTTAGACCTCAAATTGTACAAATTTTGAAATCAATTCAATGCAGTTATAATTTGCAGTAATTATGCTAAACGCTAGAATTTCTATTCTTGACAAAGATTAATGAACAAAAAATTGTAATACGTTTTCAGAAAGTATTTAGAGGAACATCTGCTGTAATGAAATTATTCAAGTTTTAGGTATTTTAAATTATGAATTTTAATTATGGCCTACATTGATATTGATTACAAAAGTATTAACTCAAATAATATCAATTTAAGTTTAGTAATTTATTATTATATTACTTAACAATATAGCATTCAAATGCTGATCCATCACTTCTCACAAACGTTCGCAAGTTATCCTGAGAAAATAAATCAATAGAAAAAAAGCAGAAGCCACGAATTTTATTAATCATCATTCATCACAATAAGATCAAGAATTCCTATATATACTGCGTAAATTTTTTAAATCAAACATCGCTTAGAAATTGTTTGTGTTAGACTATTGACACTCCAGCAAAGCTATTTGTTTAATTGTCGTATAAAACATGCTCCTTCCTAGGCTGCATAAGTCTATCACTTTATCACTCTTCCTAAAATTATACAGGGTATAAAAGGTTGATGTAATTTCTAAAACGAGGTCCATTTCATGAATATTTTTCACTTCACTCTGTGTCCTGCTGACTTACGCAAACACAAACAGTAGTATTAAACAATATTCTTATTTTATTACTATTTAGTGTTATTACAAAATGGAAAAAGAAATAAACCTGATATTTATACTCATCTTTATAATGTAAGTTGTGCTTCTGACGATGAATAAAATTGATATAGACGCAAGGTAACAGAATATAACTCTAGATGGTATAAGTATTACATAAATATTAAATTTAATGATGTACGTCATATTGTACGTTACACCTACCAAAGCAGCGATCAAAAAGTATCAACGTATTATTTGAAATTGTTCCTCTTATTTTATTTCTTTATTACTTCAACACCTTATCATTACAGAACATTATTCCGAGCAATAATTATGTCTACCATGTACTAAAAACAGTAATGCGTGCTTTACATTTGTAATACTTAGTCAAGTTAATATTGAGCAGTGGGAACAATTTCTAGCGCTGCAATTAAAAGGACAATACAATACACTTTTATGTTTACTACCAAACAAGACCTTGTACCCTTATTAACGTCACCACTTCTGCTGAATTGGTTTTAAAATTTACTTACAATTCCCTTTGTTTTTCAATTTTATTCTGACGAGCAAGAGAAACTAATCAAAATTTATTATTTTCACTTCGAGTGCAAATAATCTAGAGCATGCTACTTATATAAAAATTTAATATCCACTTATTCGTTTTTTCTTTCAATTGCTTTAACTTGAAGCGTCTGAAAATTTCAAAACAATACATAAGCTACGGCTTAATTTCAGTAAAACTTGATTTTATTTTCCTGGTTCAGTTTCCTCTGTTAGGATCTTGCTTTCCTCATCACTTTATGTTTAACGGACAAAACTTCAGTTAAAGTAGGGTTTTACAAAAATTCCACTCTGCACAATTTTACATATTTATGTGACGAGTTCTATTTTGATTTAATAAAATGCCGATATGCTGAAATCTTTTTTTATTTAGAGTGTATTTGCATGTCACGGTATTCAGAGTCCTACAATGAGTCTTGATAACAATTTACATTCTTCGTTTCTGCTTCTTTTGCATTTGCTACAGTAATAATAATATTGCAAATTTTTCATGTTTACAGGGTGTACTATAACACTAACTATTAATTGAGTTGATCGGTCCATCACCACAGTTTTTGCTTTTTGAGCGCGACGTTTCGGAAGCGGACTCTAGCGGACACCAGGCTTAGTCCTGAGAAGGACTGTTTACGCACTTGAGTCGAATTCATATGTTATGATTTCTTCCCAAGCACTTGACTATATAATATATATATATATATATATATATATATATATATATATATATATATATATATATATATATATATATATATATATATATATATATATATATATATATATATATATATATAGTGCGATCATCTTTGTTTGACCGTGCCGCTCCTAAAACAGTACTACTGTACCGCATCCTTAAAGTGAAAATTGTGCTATGTCCAGTGGCGTAAATGCAGATATTAAAACAAATACTACCATAAATAACAAAAACTTTCGTGAATGACGAATTGCCTATTATATAGGCGTACAAAAACTTTTACGTAATTTACGTTTATTTTGAATTAACACTTAATTTTTTTTAATTTAGCTTTATTTAATTATGTTTACGTACATAATACAGTAGGTATATGTTTATTATTATCAGTATTTCGTCATCTCTCAAGTTGTTGAACCATTGGCAATATTCTAAACGCTTTGGAAAATCTAACCGTTATTTTGTCAGGAGGAAAATGTAATTGACGTTTGACTGCTTTTTGGCATGTACCATAAGAAAGACTTGTAACAATTGCTTATATTGAAATATGCAATCTAAGTTTACTTATTTAACCCGTAACCACTGTGACCCTATTTTAGTTACATAGTTACTGTTGGTGGGTCAATTTGACCATATCTAAATATCTTTGTTTAATTACAATTGTTGTTGGTATAATGAAACAAAACAACGCACATTACAAGAACATAAGTTTATTTAATGAACAATCACAATTTTTTGTTGGTATAATGAAACAAAACAACGCATATACCAAACATTACTCTAATTAGCACAATTTTTGCAAATTAATTGCGAGCATTGGGAACACACAGGATTTTTGCAAATCACGCAAGCGTGAGATCCTTTTCTACTCTTCTGATATGGGCAAATATAACAATTTTTTCGCTTTTCAAGTTTCAATGTAGGATTATCTTCAACTTCTACTTGAATTTTTAGAATCCTTCTAATCATAATTTTTATTTCTTGCTTCGTGTGGGTATTATCCAATCGACGTTTCATCTCAGGCGTTACAAGTTCTTTAGCAAGAGACTTTAAAAATTGCTTCTTTCCATTTTGGATTGTTCTTACATTCATTATGAAGTACATATGCATTTACACCACTTATATCTAAAATTCTATAAAATATTGCCAAAGGCCATCTCCTGGTTCTACGCCCTGTACAATACGTGGCACATTTCTCATCGAGAGCATCGACACCGCCCTTTGTTGAGTTATACTAAATAATAACTTCGGGTTTTTTTGTCTGAACGTCAGTACATTTGGTGTGATGCATAGAACTTACTAGCATTACTGCTTTATTTTTTTTTGGAACGTAAGATACCAAACTAATTTCGTCAGTGAAACCATATAATGTAGATTGAACAGCACGATTCTTATTGGGTTGAAATTCTTTAGGAATATCTTTTTTATTTTTCCTTATAGTACCAACATATGTGAGCCCATTGGCTTTCAATTCGCGAACAAGTTCTAATGACGTAAACCAATTGTCAGCAGTTACGTTGCGATTAGTTTTGTAAATTGGCTTAGAAAGTCGTAGAACAGACTGAGTTGGTTTAGAAAAGTTTTGTTCCTCCATGGAAAGAGTTTATCCATCAGAATCTTTTCCAACGTAGATATATCCATTTAGCAAATAATGTGTTTTAGCGTCTGTTATTGCCATTATTTTTATACCATATTTACAAGGCATATATACACGAAACTTGCATCTGCCACAAAAGCTTACCAGCATTTCGTCGACAGTTGCACAAGATCCTAAACTGTATAATTGTTGGCAATTTTTTACAAAAGTGTCAAAAATCAAAGAAATTGGCGCTGCCTGATCTATTTTTTTTCGTTCAATTCTTGTTTCAGGATCGTCAAATCTGAGAACTCTTAGGAGGAAGACAAATCTTTCCTTGGGCATAACAGCCCTAAAAATATCTCTGCCACTTCCGTCAGTTGCAAATATCAAATTGATGTCTTCATGATTTGATTTGAACACTGCGGTATAAAAAAGAATCCCTATAAATGCATTTAGTTCTATCATGTCTAGAGTTTTCAATGCAGGCCGATTTTGATTTTTATATTTTGTTTTTTCTCTGTCAATTCGAAAATTTGTCCAGCGTAATATCTGGGATAATATGTTGTTGTCAATAAGTAGCTTCCACAACTCTTCTGGACTAGCTTCTGAAAGACGTGCAGGTCCTCGTAAACCCGGACGCTCTTGAATAATATTATGTTGCCTTGTTTTTGATCTAAATTTTGGTTCTGCTGACCAAGTAAAGTTATTCCTTCCATGAAAAGTTGCATTGTAATTATCCGCGTTTTCACTTAGCTCATCCTCTAAATTCGCTATATCTGATTCACCACCTTCTTCAAGAGAATTTGAATCGTGATCACTATCTATAACTTCAAAATTTTCAAATTCGTTATCAATTTCTTCATCTTCCGCCTCGTTGCACCATTTTATCATAGTAGCCTCAAAGTTGTCATCAGTATATTTGACCGTTTTCGAACAGCTAGGACGGCTTTCCATTTTTTATATCTTCTACAACTTCATATTTATATATAATAACATTCTAAAAATTGCAATAACGTACTTACTGTATATGGCTCAAATTGACCAGAAAAAGAATAATATATTTATAACTTTGCGAAACTGACACCTACACTCCAGCCGCTTTAACACTCGACTAACCTATAATTACTTGATACACTCCTGAACGAAGTCTGCGCTGATTCAACATATACGCGAGTAATTCAAATATTAATAATGTGTATGGTCAAATTGACCTGTCAACAGTGGTTACGGGTTAATGTTTTTTTTTAATGCATTTGTTACACTCACTATGTTTGGATCTGTATACCCGGTGATTTGTGTGGTTTAAATTAGAAGAACGAGAAGCAGATTATTACCACTGACGAATGTATTTTATTAGTTTTGTTTTTTTTTCCTGACTATAAATGACTTACATAATATCGCCACATTATTGCGCATATTGGATGCGTCATTTGCGTACCGGTAAACAAGTTTATTCCTTGTGTATTATAAGTGTTTTGTAACTGTGGGTTCCTATTAGTGGAGCTGATCGGCCTATTTCCACAGTTTCTGTTTTTTGAGCGCAACGTTTCGGAAGCGGACTCTGCTTCCGTCATCAGGCTTAGTCCTGAGAAAGACTGTTTTCGCACTTGAGTCGAATTTATATGTTATATATAATTTTTTCCTAAGTGAGTATATTCACAAATGTACCGACCGATAAGGCACTAACTATCATAAGGGACAAGCTGTAAAAGGATGAAACATTACACGAACGCACGCAACTCTCGGTAATCACAATAATGGAACTTCTGACAATATGCATTAGAACTACATATTTCCAGGTAGAAGACAAATTCTACCAACACGGCAAGCATAAGCTAAATGAATTCCTAGATCATCTAAATAGCCGCGCACCCTCCATAAAATTCACAATGGAATTGGAGTCGGAAAAAAACTGCCATTCCTGGATGTACTTATACACAGAAACGACAACACTTTCACGACAAGTGTATACAAGAAACCTACCCACACGAGGATGTACCTACACTACAACTCCAATCACCACAACAACGTGAAGTTAGGCGTAGCAAAATTCTTGTACGATAGAGCAAAAACAATATGCTCAAAACAAGAGGACCTAAACAAAGAAAAAGAAAATATCGCTAGAACACGCAAAGAAAGTCGTTACACCGATCTAGCACCTAACCTAAACAGGGAAAGGGTAACCGAAACAGAAGAACCTAAATATACAGCGATAATACCATATATACAAAGCACCTCAGACAAAATAAGAAGGATAGGCAGCAAATACATAATACGCACTGCCTTCAAATCGACCAGAACGCTCAGGGAATACTAACCAAAACTAAACCATACAATGAAGACGGAAACTCAAAGAAGCCACATACATCGCACTAGCAAAAAATCCATTAAGCCAAGCTAGTGTAGAAATGAAACCCATATGTATTCCAATAATGCGCAAAGAGCTTATGCGCTATACACCTGCGCAAGAAGTTACGGCGCAACATGCGCAATAAACTTCTGCGCAACCACGAAAAACAAGTTCTAAAAAATATATATTGGATTACTCAGTGGCTCAGCGGTAATTGTTTCAGACTAGTAAGTGAAAGGTACCAAATTCGAAGCTGAGAGTAGTCAAGTGATTGGGAAAACATTATACATAACATGATCTCGACTCAAGTGCGAAAACAGTCCTTCTCAGGACTAAGCCTGATGGAAGCACAGTCGACTTCCGAAACGACGCGCTCAAAAAGCAAAAACTGTGGAAATAGGCCGATCAACTCCACTAAAAGTTTATTCCTGTCCTGTGACTCCGCGTATAAATGCAGCCAGTGAGCATCTGTGTGTTAGTTTCGTAGTAAATATCAGACTTTATGCTATACTATAACAAAAAATACATAAGAATTGAAATTTATTATTGAAAATGTGTAGTGAGAGAGTGCTTACGGATAGTGGCCTTGAGAAACTTTTGTATGTTTCTGATAGTGATTCTAATGCTTCTGAACAAGAAGACCATTTGTCTGAAACCGACATACATAATAGCGAATCAGATGATGAAGTGGAGGCTATGATTTCAGATGAAGCTGATACGGATGATCACGTAACTTCAAAAGATGGCAATACAGTATGGAATGAAAAGACACATCAATCGCGAAAGTTAGCAGCAAATATTATTTCATTGATTCCTGGCCCAACAAGATATGCTACGTCGCGAATAATTGATATAAAATCCGCGTATTTCTTATATTTCACACCCAAAACTGTGAACCTAATTTTGAAAATATCAAACTTAGATGTCAAAAACTAACATTAGTTGAACGAGAAGCACATTTTAACGTACTGCTTCTAGCTGAAGTGTATAAATTTCACGGAGAGGCAACAGGCAGTCTGTGGGATGGAAATGTAGGTCGTCTAATATTCAGAGCAACGATGTCCCTACAACGATTTCGTGTAATTGCACGAATAATTCGGGACTTGTGTGATGAATGGGTAGCAATTCTACCTAAGCTCTTTAATGATCACGAAAATGGAACAAGTTTATCTCGGGAAAAAAGAAGGTGAACCTTCAGAGGTCAAGGTAAAAGAGTTGTGCTAAATCTTACTTATGGTCCAAAAGGTTACAACGTAACGTGTGATAATTTTTTTGCCTCGTACGAGGAAAAATAGCCATGCTTGGCACTATTCGCAAAAAGAAGCCTGAATTGCCAGCCGTATTGGTCTGCAACAGGAAAGAAGTTCTTTCTTCAAAATTTTACTTTACCAAGGACACGTCGATAGTTTCCTATATTCCGAAACGGAATAAAAATGTTGCGCTTATGAGCACCATGCACCACGATAACGGAGTGTGTAACCAAGATCATAAAAAGTCGTTTATCATTTTAGATTACAACAAAACTAAAGGTGCTGTAGACACGTTAGACAGGTTAATAATAACATGCACATGCATACGGCACATTAAAAAGTGTCCAATGACTATCTTTTACAATATCATGGAAGTTTCAGCTTGGAATGGTTATGTTCTGTGGTAAGGGAACAATCAACCACAACCAAGCGTAAAATATGTAATTTTTGTTTCTCTTCTAATGATAATAAAATTAATATGGTATGCTGTAGTTGCTCAAGATACCTATGTAAAGCTCATGTATATTACTACTGTCAAGACTGTAGCAAATAAATGTATATACCTAAGTACTAGGTTTTTCAGACGTTCTTTACATAACATTTATAATAATACGTAATAGAAATAAAATAACGTAATAAAATGTGATAAATAATAAACACATCTTATTGCTTAATATTATTTACTGTTATATCAATTTAACGACAATAAAACGACAACTATATGCTCCCAACACACTATGTGAAATCAAAATGTTAACACAACAGGAGGGTTTTGCTGGGCCACTTGTCTTAAACGTTTTGTCGAACTTCTTTCCAAATGTGTACGTACATTTTCCACTACTTCCTCTGTAAGTGCAGTTATACGACCCGTAGATTTTCCCTTGCAAACACTACCATGCTCATGCAAACGATTGACAATTCCTCGTGTGTCGACATAATACATCATCATCTAATTCGATGTTCTGAAAGTGATTTCGATATTCTTCAACACATAATCGTACTGAATACTTCCAGTTTCTATCTACATCTTTTTGGCCGTTGCGGAAATAAGCTTCCAAAATAAATTTTTCTTGTTCGACAATAAAACGCATTATAACCTAAAAAAAATTATTTACGGAAAAGGCATAAAATACACGAATTAACTTACTCCTGGTTAATTTATTAATTAGTCTTGAAAAACACTATTTTATTGTAATACAAATGTAGATAAAGGAGTAATTGAAAAAGCAGAAGTCTATATATGTATATGAAATGTCAATCGAAGTTGAAATAAATATCTGTGCCTAACTTTACCAGAAACTTGGAATAAACTTTTGATAAAAATTCTGTAAAAAGCAGTTTTTTTCGGTAAATCATTGTTGATATCCTGGTACATATTAAACATTTTAGTGGTTGCGCAGAAGTTTATTGCGCATGTTGGGCGTAAGTTAATGCGCAGGTGAAATGCACTTAAACTCTGCGCTCATTATTGGAATCCATATGGTACCTCCCCGTGTGGGTAGGCTTCCTGTATACACTTGTCGTGAAAGTGTTGTCATTGCCGTGTACAAGTACATTCAGGAATGGGAGTTTTTGTTCCGGCTCCAATTCCATTATGAATTTTATGGAGGGTGCGCAGCTATTGAGATGATCTAGGAATTCATCTAGTTCATGCTTGCAGTGTTGCCAAACTATGTCCACGTATCTAAGCCACATCCTTAGTTTCTCCGTGAATTCGCTTGGTCTTCAAAGTATGGACCCTAATAAGTTCTAAAAAATATATATTGGATTACTCAGTAGCTCAGCGGTAAAGGTGTCAGATTAGTAAGTGAAAGCTACCAAGTTCGAATCTGAGAGTAGTCAAGTACTTGGAAAAAATCACAACATATGAATTCGACTCAAGTGCGAAAACAGTCCTTCTCAGGACTAAGCCTGATGACGGAAGCAGAGTTCTCTTCCCAAACGTCACGCTCAAATAGAAAAAATGTGGTAAATAGGCCGATCAACTCGACTAATATGAAACCACAGCTATAAAACTCTTATAATACGGATAACACTAACTGTTTAAACCAAAAATATGGTACCTTGTTCAATTTCTTTTACTATTATTGCGATCTATCGTTTCCTAAAAAACGGATCGTTAAAAAATCTACTTCCAATAATTGAGTTACCAGTGGTATCAAACGGTGGGCTAATTTGCTAATTACATTACATATTAAAAAATCTTTTTCAAATGAGTTCAAACAAAAACCCGTAATTGACAAGAATTTGTATGAGGGTACGTTGGTGATTATAAAATATCTTTAAATGAAAGCAAAATTCGTAATTCAGAAAATATGTTTACAACTGTATGGAAGCTAATAAACCCATACATGTAGTTTCTTCGACAGAATGAATTTCGACCTCAATATTAACGATACGGTAACTAGTGACCCCGACGAAATTGTTTTCTTTTGCAGATAAGTTTACCAAAATATATAGAAATACACAAACTGCAATTCATAGCTATAAATTAAACCATTCTAACAGAATTAATGTCAATAGGAACCACTCTGAAAGCAATCAAACAATTTCCATTCTGCCGAACAAGCAATCGTCAAGTTTGAACGAAATCCTTGAAAAAATAATAAAAGTTACAAGTTTCTGCATATCACGACCGTTGAGTGGCATTATTAATCTTTGCTTTTTACGTGAGAGTTTCCTAAATCTCTAAAGAATAATTCAAAAAATACGCCGTTGCTCAAATAAGCTAATCTGGATATAAATAATTATAGACTACACTAGGCTAATTGTGACAGGAGGCTAATTGTGACTACAGTATTTATTTCGAAAATAGGTAGCGCAAGTCGGCAACCAATATCGCGTGTGAAAAGTATGTTGCCTACCACTCTGAGCATAAAATTTCACTGCCGTATTGTTTAACCCACCGGCAGACGCGCTCTGTAAAGTTACAGGGGTGGACGTTCTGCGGCACTGTATGCCGCACTTACACAAATGGTATTGGGTCAATCCTATTTGATAAATAATGGGTTAGTAATCAAATAAATATTATTTGTAAACATTTATTACAAAATAATGAGAACATCATGGAAACGTCTAAAATTAAAAAAATCCTACAAAACTTTGGCATTAAATAAAAATATTCGAATACATTACAACTAATTCAGTCATCCTCCATTTGAGGATTATTATTACACTGAACTTTTTTCACTGTGTCGATTTTGGTTTACCGTTCTGGGTGGCTCTTCGGCTATTCTGTTACATCTTTGGAAAGTGTTGTTATCTTCAATCGGTCCATTAAAGGATCCTCCATCAGGGAGAAATCTAATTCGGTTTGAATTTTCTCCTTCTTGGTGGTGGTTCTAGTGATTAAGTGTTGTTATATATCATTTCAGAATTTATTCCAGCTAAATTTAGTGTACGGAAAAAAACTGCTAATGGGTATCTCTTGGTAATTCTTTGTGTCGTGTAGGAACCACATCTTTGGTCAACAGTATCGACGCAACTTTTTGTCCTGCAGTAATCTAGAATCATATGTGGTTTTCCTGTAACTTCGTCAATTTAACCTGTATCGTCCATGGTAGAAAGCAATAGTACAGCCTTATTGTTGTTTAGTTACATACGAGACGAGAGTCATGTCATCTTGAAATGTGAATAAAGAAGATCCATTAGTTCGTAATTTGTTTGGAAGAAATTCGAGAGGAATCTCTTTTTTGTTTTTCTTCAAAGTGCTAATAATATTCAGACCATTCTGCAAAAGGTATTCAGCTAAAGTATAACTCGTATAATAATTATCCATAGATATATTTCTTTTCGAATTATTTATAGGATCAACTAAACGCTGTAATATATCGAATGGCTTTTGAACTCTTGTGGGGCCCATCATGTTGTGTTCCACAGTATATGTCAAAATTCCATGTATAGCAAGTCTTGCTGTCACAAAGTGCGTAGAATTTTAATCCATATTTGGCTGGTTTTTGATGCATGTATTGCACAAAGCCATATCGTCCTCTAAATGGATGAAGCATTTGATCCATTGTGACGAATTCCTCCAAACAATATTTACACATACAATTATTTAGAAAGTCAGAATAAACATTCCTAATAGCAGCTAATTTATCATCTTTTTCACGGACTTTTCTCGTTGTAACATCGTCAGAACGTAGGAGAAAGAGGAATCTGCTGTAACCAAATGCAGCTCTTAGTCGTATCATTCCTGTCCCATCCTTTGCCTACAGTTCTTGAACGTTCGCATGATTTCCTTCCTTTACTACAAGAAGAAATAGGACCCCGAACAAAGCTTGAATTTCATTACGAGAAGTTAATTTGCAATCTCTTTGGTAAGAAACATCTACTTTTCTCTTGCTAATTCAATACATGAAATACATTTTTGGTCCAGGAAATACTTTGATAACATTTTTGCTCTTATTTTTACTGCAATAAGTCACTAGGGTACTTTTCCAAATTGTCTCTCCATCTTTACCTATATAAAAGCCGTAATCACTGTCGTCCTGTCCTTGTAATGGTTATGCATTACCGACCTCATCGCTATCAGATTGTTCGGAGTCACTATTGTAATTATTATTTTGAATAATTTCATCTACCCCACATGAATCGTTAAAGCCGCATGATCTTCTAGATCAGACAAATTGTCCACAATCTCTTGCAACTGTCTATCACTGAAATACCGTTTCTTTTGTAGCCACAAAATAGCAAAAATATACGTAAATTAATGTAGGTCATAAAAACCGCAGCCATAAATATTACTTACACGACCGAACGCTTTGCGCCACGGAATACCGCAACTTTTTAGCAACTTTTGCTTTAACGTCTAACAGCAAACAAATTCAACACCTAGGAATATGCGACTACAGCAGTATGCATTCATAAGAGGGCGATCGAGCCTATCTAGATGGTAGTGGCGCATCCAGAAAAATATTACAGAAACTTATTAATAATTAAAAATGCGGCATGGAGTACCGCTGCGAATCCGCCGGAGGGTTAAGGTAGGTGATTATTAATTTTTTCGTATCAAATGGTAAGTTCAACACGTTCTGCTATAAATTTAACTTGGGCAATCATTTACATACACAGTGTATTCAAATTCGAACTACATATCGCACATTAAACTCAGAAAATGCTGTGCAATTACACTAACCTAACATGTTTAGATTTTCAACCCCATGTCATAGATACACGACACTTTTTTTACCCTGTTCTAAATGTAACACCACAATAGTGCTTAATGTGACAGTGAATCTGTATACGGAATTAACAAATGTTTTGTGATTTTACTTTTTAGAGTATTAAGTAACAATCTTCATTAAGCACATACAATTAGAAAAAAAAATTTATAGAAAAGGTGACATATACTGTTAAAAGGACTTCTATACTATATGACATACATCGATCAACCCTTATTGCACGAATAAAAGGATAGGAAAATCGCCAGTGCTATCAAATCAAGATGGGCGCTCCTTAGATTTAGAAGAAACTGTTGAACATCAACTAGCTTCTTATATAAAAACCATGAATATCGGGAATATCGCGACAAGAAATTTTAACTCTAGTGGGAAGATATGTTCAGGACAACAACATTCAAAAGAGATTCAAAAATGGAATCCCTGGAAAGGACTGGTTTATTGGTTTCTCTAAAAGACACAGAGGCCTATTAAAAGACAAACTGTGAGAATAGATAACACAAAGCCAGAAATTATTTATGGATTTTTTGTTTATATGAAAAAACTCTGTAGAACCTTGACTTAATTGATAAACCAGCACAAATTTTCAATTTAGATTAAACATCTTTGTAATGAGCCAGAATGGGGTAAGACAAATAAATTGTTATTTTAATAAAAATTATAATATATAAATAATATAAATAAAATAATAATTCATTTTATTCGAGTTCTAAATAAATATAAATAATCAGCCCTTTTGCGTGCGCACCGGTACCCCACTTTCACGATGTGCAGAAACGTTACGACATTTCCTACCTAAAACCCCACTCATTCGCAAGGTTTATAAGCGAAATTTTGGCACTTTTAAATTACTTCTATTTGTAGACCGCTTCTCTGCAAACACACTCTCCTGCCTGCCCGTTTGTAATAATTTATTATTACACCTGAAATTCTATTTGTAGAACGCTTCTCTGCAAATACTCTCCTGCCTGCCCGTTTGTTATAATTTATTACACCTGAAATTCTCAATTCGAGAACACAACCGCCTGCACGCTCTTAAAGCAATTTCAATTGAATTAAACAGAATTCAAATACTCCGAAGTATAACCAATTTTTACGAGAATAGTTGTAATACCTAGAAATTCCTATTAACAAACCATCCTTAAGAAATTAATTGACCTCAAAGAGGTTTTGCGTATTATACTGATCTTAGGTAGATTGACTGGTTAACAGCGGCGGTCACCGGGATTATTATAGGGCTTCTTCTAGCTAATGGGGCTCTAAGCAACGTCTAGTTGCCCACTCACGCGCTATAACCGCAAACACGGCAATTTACAAATCCCATCCTGAACCCCTGTATATAGTTCTATATATTGAAAGTTTCCGATACAGCTCTGAATAAATAGAATCCCTAAGATTCGTTAATTTAGACTATTGAGCCCACTGGCTTGGCTATTAACGAGATTATAAACGAACACCCAATATACCCTGAACCCCCTATACATAATTCTATATATTCAAAGTCTCCGTTACAACTTTGAATAAATAGAATCTCTAGAATTTGTTGATTTAGCTCGAGCTCCCTGCTTGGCTATCAACACTTATAATTTACTCCCCCTGCACATCAAATCCAAATTATTACCGAAAACAAAACCTGAATTGTGTAAAACATTAAATTTATACAACAAGAAAGTAAATTTTACGTTTTACTTCAAAGTAAAAGAATTTCTATTTTACAATAAGAAATCCATTACATTAACGAGATTTATTTGCGCTTTAACAATTAAAACTTTAAGGAAATTCTTCTTAAAGATAATAAAATTCCATTTCGCAAATAAGTAACCACCTTCAATTAAAGTGTAAAGAATCATCCTCTTTATACAAATAAAACGAAGGTCACACTACATTTTAATAGTGAATGAACTCTTATCAAATTTTCAACAACACATAGTCGAAAATATTCATGTATCATATGAACCATTACAAACTTTAAATTGCGAATTCCATAACATTGAATAACCCCGTGTACATAATAAATTGTATATAATATTTATAGTTAATTAAAATTAGTCTTTCCCTTAGTCCGTGTGTACAAACCCTAAAAAATTAAACAAAGCACCTACAACCGTTGCCTAACACGAATTTGTATTAACACTAATCGTGTAATTATTAAATCGTGTGTAGGACCTGCTTTTCTTTAACCTGTTCCGTATTTCAAAACGTTACTTAAGAAAATATGAGTAATAAAGAGCCAGTCCCTGATAGAAATTTGAAATACGCCCTAACCTCGAATTTAACAAACATTGTCTTAAATGTAAAATATAATAACCAGAATCAACTTACCTGTCTAAATCACAGTAATCCTCCTTTTTGAGTTGTACACACACCCTTGTATTATTTTCACCTGAACACATTATATTTGTTTACAAAGAAACAAAACCACAATTATTTTAATATTTTTTTGAACACTGCATTATAATGCGTTTGATTTACAGGAAATTTTCAAACCGACCACAGATACACCGGCGACACCTGTCCGGCAACATTATAAATCTTAGGATTTATCGCCGACACTACAACGACACCAGCATTACTCTGTTGTGCGGTGGGCTGCCCAAATACCAGGTGCTGTATTAGAAATTATTTTTGTTTATTTTCCATTTTGTTTAATTTGAATACTTAATTTGTTTTACCAGAATATCATTTTTTTGTTATATTATTATTATAATTCCAGAAGTTTGTTTTAAATGTATGTATTAAACCTGGGTACGAAATTGTTTAACAGTTATATAAGTCTACAAACCCACCTCCCAAAAATTCCTGAGTAGTCGAGATTAAAAAGAAATCCACATAGTGGGAATTAGTAAGGGTAACTCATAAAAGAAACCTGCTCAAAATTATGGGTCTTACATCTTTATATTCTGATCCATCGAATTCAAAAGTGGTTGCACAAAAAAAACTAGGCAATGTTGCCACATACCCAAGGCACGGGGAGAAGTAACCATCAATATTATTCTGCATATTAAGCGGCCATATTAAGCGATTTAATTCTTTTGTATCTTTTGAGGTATTAAGAAATGAACATTATGTAGGTACACAAAACTCCTTTCCATATATACATGCATGTCTGCCAAATAAGCGCAATAACTTATTGGAATATCCACTGTATTGTTGATTTAATGGTATAGATATTCCATATTTTAACAGCAAAAATTATAATAGGGCCTACATAAATGAGAAACTGCCTATATTCTATATTCAGTGTTCAAACTCATGCAATGATCTTGGTTTTCTGTTGAATTCGACAGGCCAGTGTGATTTTAATTCTAATAAAACTGCATTCGCATCATTAATGTTTTTGATGTCATAAGATTTACCCTTGTCTCTCCAAAGGAATAACAACTTTCTCATGACTCCAAGACAATTCAGAAAGAACACTTACTCCCTTATGATAATTTTGGCTGTCATTAATTATAATGGAAGAGTCTCCAGTTCGAAGGTCCGCTGTTAAATCACAAAGTGTAATTCTTTTGTTTTTAATTTCACCTCTTAGAATACATTTATCACAACCACTGTAACTGTTATTATTCATCCAATGACTATTAACCAAGAATAGACCCAGCATTCCCTGTCATTTTAAAGTAATTATTTGGCCCAAACATAACGCTAGGGCAAAGGGAAAAAGGGAGGGGAGCGTTCCGGCAGCGACTATGGTTATTAATAAAGTCAATGCAACCAAACAATAAACAATTAAAAACAACGTATTATGTTTTTTTTTATTATAAAGTTGTAGTAAAATGTGAAATAGTATTTGAGCTTCAGGTAAATAAGCAGACAAAATATTAATATTCTAATTTTTGCTTACTAGGGGTCTTTGCAAATAATTAATGTTAGTCTATGGTTTGTTTACTTACTGATGAAATGTTAGGTTACGATTTAAATAGCCCATTTTTTACAAATTGCATTGTCTCACCATTATAAAAATTGAGTTATACAAAAAAACAGCAAATAATAACGTTGCCCTTATCTAAACGTTCGAAAAAACACTGCACTAATAATGAAAACAATTGTTAGAATCAGATGTTGTCAACTATGGGGCAGCCATCTTCTTGCGGTTTGTAGTTATGTTGGGACACATACAATTAACAAATAGGTCTATTCTTAGTTAACGGTCATTGGATTCATCACATTCTTTACAAAACATCTTGCGGGTAAATTACAACAGAAGGACTGAACAATAATTTTTATAACAGTGTTATTAACAACTAAACCATTTTTTAAATAATTATCTAGCTCATTGATAAAATCTCTCAAATATTCCTCAAGTGGAGGTTTCTTATTTCCAAAATAAAGTGCTACGATAAATATTGCTTCGTTGAATAAATTTCTTACAATGCATAGAATAGGCCAGAATTGTTATTTATTACTTTTATGCAGAGGAAGACGGTCTAAATTAAAATTCAATATTCCATCCTATCACAAGAACATGTTAAATAGAATTTGGATAAAGTTTTTCTTAATCCAAAATAACAGAACTTACCACCATGTGTAAACTTTTCAATGTTGTGAATTTTTCTGGGAGTTTGAACATTGGTAACAAATGGCAGCGAAGGTTGAATATTCGAAATAGTTGATTTTCGATTTTAGTAGAATTTGCACTGCTTATTTTCAAGTTCGATTAAATTAATAATCTTCAATACCTATGTTTGTATTTCTTTGTCTTTGACGAAGGAATTGCTCTTTATATACAGAGGGCATTACGAAAAATGGCGGGAAAATAAAACATTATGTTGAGTACGTAATCATTCTAAATACCAACAAATTGGAAGAGTGAGGTTTGTGATTAGTTAGTAAATTCTTATTAAGAAGCTAATGGGTAAGTGGATTATAAAGAATAGTAAAAACTCTTACTTGCTTTTCTCAGACACGTACAACTTACTCGTTCTATAGTAGAAATTGTAACAACCTTTTTTTTGCGTTGTATTAAATAATACATTTATTTAAGATCGTTCATTTATTTGTTGTAAAATTAGAAAAGTTTTTAATTATTAAAATGTAGAATTGAGAAAGGCAATTTAATTTGCATTTCCTAGAACATATCTTTTTAGGTGTAATATTTCATAAAGAGTTGTAGTTCCCTTTCTTAAAAAAAAATGGATTCTGATCATTGTATCCGCGCAATGCGTGACAACTTTGGGGGAAACAATTACTATTCTGAAAGCCTTTATTTAATTCACTTCCTGCAGAATGTTGTAGCGGGATGCATTGTTTTGGGTTATCCCTAAATTTTTTGTAATAGTGCCATCAGTTTTGGTGGTAAGTTACACTTTTAATTCATTATATTTAAAATTAAAACATTTGCTTTTTTTTAGATGGCACTTTTTGCACACTTTTATAATGCACACTTTTATAATACATTTTTATATGGCACTTTTATGATGTTTACTTAAGTCACTTCAGTTTACTTCGTTTTTTTTTCATTTTTTTCTTTTATAATGGTAATTTAATTACATTTTAAGTACGCAAGTAACTTCAATTAGTGCATACGTCCTATTGTATGTTGGCAATTTTTGCATACAAGATTTCAAAATAATGAAATATTTTAAGAAGAAATTATAATAATACTTCGAGTTATTGGGTGTGGCGATTAAATGGTTACAATAATTTACGCAGGTTGATACAATAATGACATCACTGACTTGACCGTTTCCAATTCATGCGAACGAGGTATTTATATAATGATTGTTTCTTTTTCTTTACTATAAGCATAGTTTTAAGACTAATATCATCTAATCATCATTATGGTAATAAACATAATTGCACGTTGTTATTTTTTTTATATTAATAGAAAGCTTTTATTGTTCTTTAACTAGGTTTTGTTGTTCCTATAACTAAAGACAACATGGCGCTCGAGATTTCATTTAATTATATTTTTATAATTTTTTATATGGCATTTTTTATTCATTAGTGAAGAGAAAATAATTAAGCAGATTGGAATCAAGCAGCATTTTAGATATATGAACAAATCAGTTTATTAGAACCCATCCTACCTTAATCTACCGATAAGAGTCAAAGGCACAAATTAGTGATGAAAGGTAAGTATCTCAATTAGTTATATGATTTTTGTTTAGGGAGAATTTTGCCTAATTTCATTATTACTTTATTAGAATATTCAAATTACATCATAAAAATTGAGTAGTTACATCACCACGTTTTGTTATTGCAACTTGGCGTTATTTATTGTTGTTACATATTGACGCCTTTTAATGTTATAAGTTGGCGCCGTTAAATTTTGTTGCTACAAAATATAATAATGTAACAAATCATTAGAGCTAACATATAATAATTTTTGTACTGCCAATCCTGGTGTAATGGATTCCTAGTTGATGATTTCACTGATCACACTGTGTACTGTAACATTGAAATAAATGCATGCGAAAATAATGTTTTTCTTATTACAGATAATACACGTTTTGCTGTTATTAAATACGCACTACAAGTGTTAATGAATTGGAAAAGGTGCTTATAAGGTACTGTAGAAAATAAACTAGTTGACATTGCTGTAGTGCTATTGAATTAACTTCATTATTTAAACAACAGCATTATGCATATCCACTAGGTGCAAGCGGCGGAAAGTTATCCGACATTCCATGGTTAGCTTAGAAGCGTCCAGCGAGATCGTACTATTGATCGCTTTCATAAAGGTGTTTAAAAAAAAATAAGGTGTGCCAAAACACGTCTGTGAAGTTACACCGCCCAATGCGCGAATTTGAAAAAAAACGTGCAATCGGATTGTTTACTGTTTGTTTACGTTTGTTCACCCAGTTTGGGCGTTATTTGACCATTTCAGATACATTCTTATATGGGCGGTACTGTCCATACTGCATACTGCCCAACGCTTAAAAATTAGTTAGGTTATCATTTTTATCGTTTGTTTACGTTTGTTTACCAACTTTTGGTATTTGTTTACCATTTCAGATCAATTTCTTTACAAATCTTTATATGGGCGGTACAGCCTCACAAATACTGCCCAACGCTTAAAAATTGAGCAGGTTATTATTTGTATCGTTTGTTTATCGTATGCTTATGGAATTTGTTTACCATTTTAGAAACATTTTCTGTCAATTTATATATTTAAAAAGGGCAGGTTATTATTTGTATCGTTTTTTTACAATTGTTTACCAAAATTTGACACTTCTTTCCCATTTTAGATAAATTTTTTTTTAAATTTCAACATCATCGATACGACCTCACGATACTGTTCAATGTTTAAAATTTTGATAAGTTAACTTATTTTTAAGGAGACAAATGTATCGATAATTTAGCAATTTCTCGCCTTTTTGCCTAATTCCTCCTTCACATTACATTATTTGCTAATCATATACGTGGAAACAAAATGCTTTGAATATAGTAACGCACCTATTTGTCAGATGTAGCCTACTTAAGTGTCAATAGATTATATACCGTGGTTAACAACCGCGAAATATAGAGAACTTATGAAAATCGCTCACAAAACGTTCCAATTAACAAGAAACAGAATTGTAAAATTACCGTACGATAAGACGCGGAGGTACTTCTTCTATAATCGGGAAATAGTTTGACACATTTTTTGCAAGGTCATTATTTATTTTGGCGTTTTATTCTGCAATTTTCATAATAGAAACGCATTATTTCGGTGCTGTAATTGTCAGAAAAATTTTAAAGATATAAGTAAAAGGTGAATTAACTTGTAGTAATAAAGTATTAATCTATTACCTCTCGAAGTATTTGGATCGCTGTTTAAATTGCTTACGTACCTATAGTTGCTTAGTAGTGTTTGGAACATTACATCCCTAATTAGTAGTTACCTTCAAAAAAATTTTGAGTATCCATTGTATAGGTAAGTAATTCTTTTCATGTTTATTTTCACTTTCTGCAAATTAAACAGAAAATACAGAAGTACGAAAATGGCTCACATGTTTAATGACTCTTAAGTAATTGCATAATACAGTGTGTAATTGATGCAATAATACAATAATAAGAAAGGAAAATTACTGTAAGATTAAAGCATCCTAATGTAAAGTATAAGATGCGGAACCACTTCTTCTAGCATGGAGACATTTTTTCGCACATTTTTGGCAAGTCCATCGTGCACTTCCCATGAACCTGCTGCAATTTTTCTGTTATATGCCACAAAATGTCAGGCCTATATGCCACGAATCCGCACAA
Organism: Vesta saturnalis; assembly: GCA_036346205.1. NCBI lineage: Eukaryota > Metazoa > Arthropoda > Insecta > Coleoptera > Lampyridae > Vesta > Vesta saturnalis. The sequence continues at coordinate 912,982 of JARFJB010000610.1, read as the reverse complement.
ACGAAGTTGTGCTCCTACTAATTCTAGTTCTGGGGGGATTTACGATAGTGTAAATGGCCTATTGTATTGGAAGTTGGCTACCAAGGTAATCGGTGTCTATAAAAAGATGTTCGAAAATTTTTATGGATACAGTTGCGTCCATAGATTTGCACGGTGCAGTGCATTTTATATGCGTAATTTCCGGTGGTTTGGATAAACTTATGCCCGGGCTAATATTCGCTGTAATTGCTTGATGTAAAACTAAACCTTCATTAATAACTACAGTAGGTGAATTGTCAACGACAGGCTAACTTTTTTTTGCAGCCACTCGCGCAATGTGTAATTACTAATTATAGTAATTCTGTTTAGTTCCTTCAGCGATTTTCTTGTGCCTCGTCCAAGGTTGGAATAGCAGTCATATCTAAGGTACGAATACCTTTCAGAGATACTTTCTCTGGAACAGGGAGAGTACATGTAGGTTCAAATATATCCATCAAGCTTTGAGTTTTTAGTTTCAGGGTTTCTTCGTCGAGTCCTACGGTGGCCAACATTTTGCAGCTTGCAACACATAATTACCTGTATTTTTATCAATGAGGGGTCTATAATTGGCATATTATAAAACACCCGTTGGCTAACACTGGTAAAAGAGCATCAAACGCACATGTGTCGTTCATTTTTATTACATCATTACCTATCCGCACAAATGGTGATAGATTCCCATTCAGGAGTAGCCTTTTATTGGGTGCTTTCAACCGTTTGGCACACAGAGCAAGTTTAAGGAAATCCTTCTAAATATTTTGACTTTCGGATTATTTTTTTCCTATTTTATTCCTCCAGTTTTCATAAAAACTTAAATCTAATGGAGCAACGTCTAGGTCACCCGTTTCACTCTCTTTAATGATCTCATTGTCAATTAATTGTGATTCATTGTCTGCGATGTTGCCAGACCAATTGATTTTATCGTTGATCGATTTGATGTGATTGATTAATCGATTTAATTTACGGTGTCTTATGAGGTAATGTGCGGGTCTCATACTATTTCAAATTCCCACACTAGCAGTTTAAAGATATTCTACTAGATGGAGATACGATCAACTTGTATTACAGAAAATATTCGTTATCTTAAAAATATACCACTAGATGCCATCACAAATAAATCTACTTAAAAATTAGTACAAGCTGATTAGAGAGGAATTTTTTGTCACGCACAAAGAACGTGTTTTACAAAAATCCCTATACGGGTATTTGACTAGTAAAAGTTTGTTATTGTAGTTACAAAACTGAGAAAACCAGAAACGATTACTTTTATTAATTATTGTTGGAAATCCTTAAGTACTTTATATTGTCCATTTATAAACAAAACGCAGTCTTACGAGATAGACCCTCTTACTAGAATATTGTTTCAAGTTTCCCGCCAATTACAAAAATGGCTTATTTTGTGGCATATAACAGAAAAATTGCAACAAGTTCATGAGAAGTGCGCGATGGACTTGCCAAAAATGTGCGAAAAAATGTAATTAAACATGTGAGCGTATTTCGTACTGTATTTTCTGTTTAATTTGCAGAAAGTGAAAATAAACATAAAAATAATTACTTACCCACACAATTGATACTAAATTTTTTTTAAAGGTAATACTAATTAGGGATGTAATTTTCCAAACACTACTAAGCAAGTATAGGTACCTACGTAAGCAATTTAAAAAGCGACCAAAATGGTTCCAGAGGTAATAGATAAATACTTTATTACAAGTTAGTTGATATTTTACTTATATCTTTAAAATTTCCCTGACAATTACATCACCGAAACAATGCGTTCCTATTATGAAAATTACCGAATATGTATTTGGAGGGGTAAAATAACGCCAAAGTAAATAATGAGCTTGCAAACAAATGTGTCAAACTATTTCCCGATTATAGAAGAAGTTCTACCGCGTCTTATTCTTATTTTACAATTCTGTTTCTTGTTAATTGAAACGTTTTGTTAGCCAATTCCGTAAGTTCTCTATATTTCGCGGTTGGTAACCACGGTATATAATATATTTACACTTTAGTAGGTTACATCTGACAAATAGTAAGTGCGTAACTATATCCAAAGCATTTTCTTTCCACATATATGATTAGCAAACAATGTAATGTGAAGGAGGAATTAGGCAAAAAAGCGAGAAATTGCTTAATTATCGATACATTTGTATCCCTAAAAATAAATTAACTTATCAAATTTTTAAACATTGAACAGTATCGTGAAGCATGTGATAGGATCACGATTTTCTAGCGATTTACCGTCAAATTTTGTTGTCAAGTTGAGTTTTATGATTAAATTTGTTTAACGTGTGTAGCGACCTTTAGGGATGGTGTGTGGCGGGCTTTAGTTTTTTTTGTTTGTGAATTATTATTCCGTAATTTAGATTGTTTTCCTTATTATTCCCCGTTTATTGAATGTTGAGTAACGTATTATTTGTAAATAGTTGTATATAAGTGTAAATAAGGTTTATTTCGTTTGATTTCCTTAAAAATTAAGTAATTTAAAGAAAGAGTGTAGATTTAAATGCATATGATGTCATGCTGGCGACATAAAGTCGCTTAATTATAGTGGTTCAGATTAATATTGAGTATGCTGGTTTTGAATCGTAGAGGTAGAATGTGAGACTAACTGTTTTAACTTTAATGAAAATATAGGGATACGTTTCACGCTGATTTTGCTGACGTTTAATCTTTTGAAAACTATCGAGTCCTTACGGATGAAAGCGAAGTTTATGTGTTGGGGGTAACTTATCTTCTCCTTCCGTTCTTTAATTGGTGGAACTAAATTAGATAAGATTTTTTTGAGTGGTGGATTCAAAAATCCAAGATGGATTTTTGGTTATAATTTGATTGATTCTAAAACTGATCGCGCTCTCGAGTAGTAGTACGGTGACGTTTGTTGTTACGCTTTAAGGGGTGGTTTAGAACGTTGATATATTGGACCTTGTGGTGTTTAACGAACGTACTTTGTGTAGTAATGGTAGTTAAGCTACTTCTGAAGAAGACCTGTGAAGGGATTTTACGTAAAACTGTTCAATCACCAAAGGATTATACCTAGTGCCGATTTCGATTTAACGTCATCAAGTCACCTAGATATCATCGTCGTGTTATATTAGTGCTTCAGTGACCTCTTTGGTTTATATCGCTTTTGCGGATTTTAACATTAACGTTCTTGAAGTGCCACTTATTTGCCGTACAAAGCGTGTTGAAATATAAAAAAAATACTTTCGCAGTATATTAAAATTATAGTTATTTAAATAAAGTTATTAACCTTTTGGATAGTTAATGTGAATAAAACTATTTGAAAGATAAAAGTTAACAAGCAAGTTGAGCGCACAAATTATTATTTTAAAAGAAGTTTTTTAATTAACGCAGTAACATTTTACCGAAATTCAATTAAGTAATTGTTTGTGTACAAAAGAACATTAGTCAACATTTTCATTCATCATTTTGCTAGACCAGGGAGATTCCGTATCCATCATAGCAGTCATTGGTCATCATTTTCAATTGTTGTAACACAGGAGAGGTGTTAATAGACATTAAGGTAATATAATATTGTGTTTTTTTTATTGAATGTTTTCAAGATTTCCTGTGTGTATACCTCGAATTATTTTTGTTGTTAACGAAGGTTTGAAAGCGGAGTCGTTTACCTTTTAAATTAAGTTGTTCTTTTAATTTAGTTATTCCGCCTTCACACTTTTTTATTTTTATTTTAGTAGTAAAAGGCAATTGACCCTATAGTAGTGTGGGTAAATAATCCATGAAATATATCTATAGATTAAGCAATCTAGAACGGCGTTACGCAGAACCCTGGCCAGACATTCTGTCGCCTTTTAAGCCTTTGTACTTTTTTTTGTTTATACGCATTATCATGTGGTTATATTTATCTTATTTTTTAATTTCATTATAGCTTTGTTAGGTTTTATAACTGTGTTTTAATTCTGTGGAAACCCTTTTGTGTTACATAAAAGTTTTTTTGCAAATTGCAAGTTTTCCAGTAATTTAGAAGCGTAAAATTTTAACGTAACGAAGTTAGTTTTTTTATTATTGAGTAATAGCGTTAACGATATTTAGTGTTTTATTTGATTTTTTTAGTTGAGTATTAATTCATTTAGAGTGCATTCTATAGCTTGTTTTTTTCTTTGTTTTGATTGTTAGTTAATGCCTAATTATTTACACTGAGGTGTAGTAAAGTAACGTAACTTTATTGAGTGTTTATCACGCTTTTATTTGACAAGCGTGTAGTGCTATTTTGAAGCCCTATTTCAGGTGGTTTGCTGAGTTGCTGTCCAGCACACCTGGGATTGATTGCGGATAGGTAAGCGTATGTTTTTTGTATGTTTAGACACACTATGTACTCGTAATTTTGGCACGACGACCCTTATTTTGACTACCAACCATTCTGGCGCCCAAAAACCGACTGATTACGTCTTCATCCCCTATTTTGACTTACGTACGATTTACTATTCTGGATGTGCAGAATTCATCAACATCATACCCACTCCCAAAACGCTGACTAGTCGGGGCAAAAAGGCCAATTTTATCTGTAATCCCGTTCTACCACCCGTTTATACCGTTACAAGCAGTATCGATGATGTTGAAATTTAAAAAAAATTGTCTACAATGGTAAACAAGTGTCAAATACATATCTTTTTTGGGGCTTTTTAATGGTGTATTTTAAATTATACAACCTAAACATTTCGATAACACTTACAGTTATCTTCGCCAGTAGTAATATTTGTTAAAAATTGTTAAAGATGTTGTGAACAATTTTGTCAAAGTTGAAAAATTAAAACAGAAACATAAGCCTGTTGTTAATATAACAGTTTGAGAAACGTATAAAGCCAACTATAAAATTAAATTTTAGTAAAGAATAACTAGGTTAAATATTGTTAAACTGTCTTAAAGATGACAAATCAGAACACTCTCTACGGCGAAAGCTAACAATGAAATTTGTCAGCCAAAAAACACATTTAACAAAATTTAATCGAGTTATGATGTAAGTGTAAAGTTGTGAAAAACTTCAATTTGAAAATGATAGAAGCATTCACAAATATAAACATGACATCAAACAAAATAATCCAGTTAAATCTAACAAAGAGATATCTTTATCAATAATTGGAAGTGTTATTAACAATGAAAAGCATAATGCAGAACGTTTTTTGTAATTTTTAATTTTAATTTAATTTCAACTACTTATGTTAAATTATAATGCTGTGGTAATTTAACATACAATTGGTAAAGCATTTTTAACAAATATTACTACTGACGAAGATAACTGTAAGTGTTATCGAAACGTTTAGATTGTATAATTTAAAATACACCATTAAAAAGCCCCAAAAAAGATAAGTATTGTGTTATGAGTGATAATGGTGAAAGTTTACATTTTCAAACGTAAAAAAAACAATACAAATAACAATCTGCCCAATTTTTAAATATATAAATATAGAAATTGACAGAAAATGTTTCTAAAAAGGGCAAAAAATGCCATAAACAAACGTAAACATGCGATACACAAACGATGCAAATAATAACCAGCTCAATTTTTAAGGGTTGGGCAGTATGCCTGAAGCTGTACCGCCCATATAAAAATTTGTAGAAAAAGGATATACAATGGTAAACAAATGCCAAAAGTTGGTGAACAAACGGAAACAAACTATATAAATAATAACCTACTTAATTTTTAGGCGTTGGGCAGTATGCGTGAAGCTGTACCGCTCATATAAAAATTTATAAAAAATGTATCTGGAATGGTAAACAAACGCCAAAATTGGGTGAACAGACGTAAACATACAGTAAACAATCGATTGCACGTTTTTTTTTTTGCAAATTGGCTCATTGGACGGTATAACTTCACAGACGTTTTCAAACAACTTACAAACACATAGAAGAATGAATTATTCTGAAAAATTCCTTTGGTTCAAATGGCCGTTAATGATAATGTACTATTTCAGTCATAAGTAATGTCCCCGCATACGTGTAAGCAACCAACATCCCACTTCGCCGATGCCTCCGAAAATGTTTACATGGAGAAGGGATGCAGTCAATAGTGTATTCAGTAATGTGTACAGGTGAAAGACACTGTTAGTTTGGAATTGTTAATATTATGTTTAAGTTTTCTTTGACTTAGGTATTTAAAGTTTAATTTATTTAACCTAAACCTTAATTTATGTTTTGTATTCTTTACAATGTTTGAACGCTTTATTGTACAGGGTTATTACAAATGATGTTCATGATTTCAAGTGCACATAAATCTAGTTTTATTTATCACACAAAAAAATAAAATGGTTGCATTTTAAGAAAAACTCAAAAAGTTTCATCCCAGGTGCCAAGAATTACAAATCTTCCATATGGGAACCCCTTGTGATACGACAGATGTGTAATCAAGCTCTTACCATACTTTATTAAGAGTGTTCAGGTCGATTGTTTCGATAGCTCTGGTAATCCGTTGTTGGATCTCAGGTATGCTTTCCGGTGGTATATACACTTTAGGTTTGATGTATCCTCATAAGAAAAAATCACAGGGGCTGATGTCCGGAGATCTTGGAGGCCAGTTCAAGAGTGCACCATCACTTGGACCTGCACGACCGATTCATCTGCCAGGCAGCCGATTTTGAAGTTCAGTTTTAACATCCAGAATGAAGTTTAGGGATTCTTGTTCCAATTCCTTCATAATGTCCAAGATTTGTTCTATTTATTGTTTGTCCAACAAAGAAAAAGGGTCCGTACGCTTGGTTGTAAGTGATAGTACAAAACACATTGACTTTCGAAGTATCGCGCAAGTGCTCGATGTAGGTGTGTGGGTTCTCCGAGCCCACTTTACCACACAAGTAGTATGTGGCTTCATCACTAAAGACTAAACGTTTTACATAGTTTTAATTTTCTATCAAGGCCTACATGTTCTCACAAAAAGAAAGTCTTAGAACTTTGTCATTTGGTTTTAATGCTTGAACAAGCTGAAGTTTGTAAGGCTTGAAATTTATACGTTTACGTAAAATTTTCCAAACTGTTGGCTATGGTATACCAAGCTGTCTGCTGCATTTAACAGTAAATTTCTGTGGACTACGCGTAAAACTTTCCCTTACCTGCTCTACAGCGCCATAGCTTACTAACGGCCTTCCAGTTGATTTCTTTTTATAAATGCACCAATTTCTCTTAAAATTCAAGTACCACTTGTGATTGCTAGGATGATCTTCATTAAATTTGGTTCTAAAGTGACGTTGCACACTAATAACTGATTGGTTGATGTGATAATCCAACACATAAAATGTTTTCCTGTGTTCAAATTCAGCTATTGCACAAATTGACAACAATTGACTTTAACAAATAGCTGATACGTACTTAAATCAATGTAAACAAAACTTTATGAGTTTTTCTTTCCAGTGGTACCTACTGAAATGGTCTTAAAACAAGTTAATCCAGTAATATTTATAATTGAAATCGGGAACATCATTTGTAATAACCCTGTATTTCCAAACATCTGTATGCGAATCATGAAATCACATTAGTGAATATAATCACTAACTCATTAATTCAGTAATATCGCGATTAACTTCCTTAATTGTTAATATTCTAACGAATTTATAATATTACATTAATTGAATAAGTAGTCTATTTATATTTTAGCTAATTTCAAAATATTTAAGCAGGATGTGTTTATCACGTTATCGTTTACGCTTAAACGTGCTTTAATAAATAATTTTGTAGAATAAACATTGTTTACTTTACTTAAGTAAATTCGACAAGTTGTATAGAGATTCTGTATTGTGTCACATAAATATCCTACTTTCACCGGATATTGAAGGTATGCAATTGCGATAATAACGATATTATTTTTGTTGTTTTTTCTATAATAAATTTAAATACCATATATGATGCTTAGAAGCTTTATTTTTATTCACTTGTGCAGTTTTTTAAAGTTGTGTTATAATTACAGATATGGATTTAACTGATCTAAACACAAAATGTTTTAAACCTTTTCCTAATATTAAGGACCGAGAGATTAACGTTGAATACAAAATACTCAATCTTGGCCTCGTATCAACAAAATATGGTGAAAGGGTTACTGTGGAATTGGCCGAATTTAAATACATAAGTGTTTCTACAAATTTTTCAAGACCGAGGACCAGCGCACAAACCAATTTAATGAGCAGCTGAAGAATAAAGACATTTTATTGTTCTTTAGGATCAGCAGGGAAAACAACAAATTTAATATTCAAGTAGGAAATGGTATTATGAAATTACGTTGTTATGTGTTATTAGCTTAATAAAATTCTTGTTTCGTTGTAGTGATTGACTTCAACGACAGCGAGATTTAATTATGACTCATAATTGAAACAAAACGATTGCGATACATTGTGGCTCATAATTAATACCAAAATGTATTGTAGGTAACAGTGGTTTGAGACCCTGACGCATACGGCGGACCTGAAAACCTAGTGTTAGATTCCTTACTTTAAATTTCCCTCCATAAGCATTACAGGGTCCTGTATGTACTTTTAAAAATATGCCGCGAGGTGGCGGCAGAAACAAATTCAAATTTTTGGTCAAGGGGGGCGAAGGCCTGAGAGTAAGTTGCTAAGCCCTACACTTATAAGTTAGCATTAATCCCCTTATTACAATATAAATTCATATTACCCGCCATAACCTGCAGAGACTTAGATACAAATTCAAATTTTGCGCCAATGGGGCCCAGACAAGGGGACAAAGCCTCGAGAGCAAGATGTGAAGCCCTACACCTGTCTTAGAATTTAGCATTTAGCCCCCTTGTTAGAATACAAATTCAAATCTTCCAGTCATAACCAATCAGAATAGATTAATCCTCCAATCAGAGCACAGCTGCTGAGTAGTGAGGTTATAGACGAATCAGAAGCCAGCAAAATGGTGGGGCTTACGCGAGTCAATCAGGTAAAAGGAAATGGGTGTGGTCTAGTCATGGCCATGCTTTAATGAAACCCCACATTAACGCAGACAAAATGGCCGCTGGACCACACCCTAGCGACATCCAACACCCCTAAGCAGGGGGTTAAACCGCCAAAAAGACTCTTAATATTGCCAAAAGGACCTTAATTAGGGATAAAGGACCTTAATTAGGGTTAGAGCAACCCCACGGGTTGAATAGTTAGGGGCGAAACCACGCCCAAGGGTTAAAAAATGCCCCCGAAAAGAAACCGACCCCACTCCTCGCCCCACCCCAGACCCACCCCCACCACTATGACGTCACTTCCTCAGCTGCACCTCTTCTACTCTTAACCCGTGAGGCAAGTTGGACAAAGTTAACCGTGTACGCAAATGGGACGTTCGCAAGTGGTACACATTCGTTTTAAGTATTTACAGAAATCTCCGAAAACCCTAGGATAATAAAATTATTTGTCATTATGAGATAATTCGACACCGGTCTACTTCGTTTTTTTGACAAACAATAGCCCCTCTGAATTTATGTGAAAAAGGAGTGAGTAATATTTTATTTTTTTGTGATCAAACTAACAATTTTACGAGAAATAGTAAAGACGTAAGAAAGTTTCCGTTTAAATCCGTTTTCCTAAGTCAATTTTTTAAAGTAAGAAAATGTATGCGCGTTAAAAAGCTCTGAGGTAAAATATTATGAGAGTTGATTTTTCACTCCCTTGTATAAACAGTACAGGGTTACAAAAACCCTAAAAAATTTCATTTTATTTGCCAAACTTCACTCTTCTAAATTCTTCCGTGGTGGAGATAACAAATAAAAAAAACTCTTTCCCCCAACTTTAAGAGGCTATAATTAGGAGGGAAAGTGCTTTTGAACAAAAATTTATATGAAAGACCTCCTTTAATTTTTGTTGAAAAATCACCTTGTACAATATTTCGCACCAACTTTGAAACGTCCTGTATACATAAATGTGATGAGAAGTTTTTCCATATTTCTTTATTAAAAAAAAAAGTAAGTTAAAGCACTTAACGTTATCTTTATCTTGTTAAATTTAGTATTAAACATGATATATTAAATGTCACACCTAACTTTACTTTTTATACATGCTAGGAATAAAATTTTAAATCTTTTTGCGTGTGTGATTTTTAGATTTATATTTGTATGTTATACACCATAATATACATTTTTATGGACTTAAACTTTCCAAAAGAACTCTTGATATAAATTATTGAGGAGGCATGTCTTTGTTTTATTAGGGATAGAAATCACGTAATAAAGTTTTAGTACAATCTACAATTCTCGAACTTATCGTCTGAGATAAAACTGTACAGCTTATATTTCATAACAAGTATTGATATAATAGTGATTTATGTATTAAGGGCATAATTAGGAGATTATGGTACGAGGGGACGTTTAAAGCCCGAAGAAGGTGGGTTTTTAATTTCCTGAGAACCATAATCGACGGTTATGCATGTGGTACATACAATGTTTATTCTATTTTAGTTTCTAAAACTTTAAAACAAATTGTTTAGTATTTCCGGCAAGTTTGTGAGAGTTGTGCCGATTCAAATTTTAGTGTCGTGTTGTGTTGTATAAATAGTAATGTATGATTTCCCTTAACGTTAATAAATGTTCGATGCCGAAGCTTGTTTTAATAGGCAACGTTAGTTAGCACTTTTGGATCACTTCATGCCATAAAGGCCAACTTATGCCCGCATTTTAGTGTTTATAAACAAGATTAGTTCTAAAATAGAGTAAAATGTATTGATTGTAGACTTGCATGTAGTGCAGACTATTAATTTTTAATTTATGCTAGGTCAAGTTCATTTTAGAATATAAACTGTATCAAGGCACGTAAAGCTGTCTTTTCGTTCTTGTTTGTTTGTATAGTTATACATTACTCCTTTTAGCTTGAGAATTACTGCACTTTAATAATACATAATTATGATCCACCGTTTATTGTGAAGGGTGATACGAAATGCAAGACGGTTTCAATATATTAATAAAGGAATTTTTAAAGGAATTTTTAAAAAAACACATGTACAAAGAACATAAACCTGTTAATTAAACCTTCATAATTCAGAGTACAGCAAATGACACCGGTATTTCTCCTTGAAATTGTTGACTACTCTTTCATAAATTTTCATCTCGATTTTGCCTATAGTTTGTCGAATTTCTTCATTTAGCTCGCTGATGCTTCAGGGTTTATTGGCGTAAAATGAGGATTCAATACCAGTCGCGAATGTCAAAGAGAAGAAATATCAATTACTCCTTGTTGCGTAAGCAACACCAATATATATGTACAAATAACCATAATAAAAAAATATTGTCTTCTGAATATCAACACGTTAAAACTACAATGGCATCGGAATTTCTACTGCAACATTGATTAAGCTTTAAGTTACATCAATTATTATCATGAACAAACGTCTTATATACAAAGCAAGCACAACAGGTAGTAATGTGGCTTTAATTTCTACCAAACATTAGCATGTGATACTTTTCTATTACTCTTAAAAATCACGGTAATAATATCTATAATCTCGATGAATCCACATACGTGACAACAATATAGATCGTATATATCTGCAAACTTACATAAATACGAGAAAAGTTTCCGTCTTCACTTATTGAACTTGGAGTTCCTCAATAAAACGGCAAACGATAAACAAATTTATTAGGGGTGTAACCATATTCCATAACCGCATAAAAGCGAACTGCTAACATAGCACTGGTACTGTACAATACTAACAAAATTGGCGGAACGCGTTTTCAACACAACCATAACGACGACGGGACGCCGAAGACCTAACGACAAAAATAATTCGTAACTACACCTTAACTGTTTTAAATCTTACAATCGACTCTCAAAATCTAATTATTGAGTGACTGAAAAGAGAAGCAGCCTTCTGTACCCTATTCTCCCAAAAAAGACGACACAGCATTTTACAGGAAACTGCTACTCAACGATAAAAAAAGAAACAAGAACTGTCACTTTTGATAATGCACGAAAACATAAGATAACACTACCAACTACCGTAAACTGAGTCAAATAAGTTCTCAACAATATTTACAAAAGCTAAATAAGCAAGCTAAACCTCGTATTATATGTCTCACTTATTCCAACAGAATTTCCTGACATTACTATAACATTCTCACTAAACTGATTAGTCCGTAAAATTTTTATTATATCATGACCAAAATACTTTTCCACTTCTAAAATGACAAAATGCTTCAATGTACTGAATTAGTTCCTATATTGCAAACAAAAAAAATTAACCCTAGTTCACCGCACCCTAAAACTTACGAGTTTTATATCGCGGGGTGCTATATTCATATATATTTCTTTATTCTTGTTGACAGCTTTTGTATAGAACAGGCGCGTGATTTATGTTTATGGCCAAAAAGTAAAAAAAGAATGAAAAAATTTAAATAAAATTGAAAAAAGTGTAATCGAAGGTGAAAATTTTTTTTGTTATTTTTTAGATGTCCGAGCTTCACCGTGCACCGAGACAATTGAATAGAGGTAACAACGCTGTCAAATAGGCTGTGGAAAATTATTTGTTGGATATGTTAGGTGGGTCGGACGAAGATGAAGACCCATTTGATAATGTCGATGATGAGGCTGCCGATTCAAATTTTATTCCAGACGAGGAACTGAATGAATTATGTAAATATTTGGATAATACATTCTTGTTTCGTTTATTTGATGAGTGTTATTGTTTCAGCTGACGAAGAAACTGATGCTGACCCCCAATAAGAACCTGTTGCTCAACTTGAACGTGAGATTGAACCTGATGAACACAATGCCGATGAAGATATTGAAATACCTCAAATTGATGAAAGTACGGCCGATGGCAATGTTGATGCCAACGCTGAGTTTGTTTTGGCACCAAATGGTCGTAGATAGTACATAGAGCCAATGATTAGTGTAAATGTCCGTGTTCAAAGTGCTAATGTGTTTCGATCAAACCAAACTGTTGGGCCACATAGAAGTTTGAGAAATGTATCTCTCGGTGTTATTTTCAATCGTATTTTCAATGATCGGATCAAAAATGAAATCATTAGATAAACAAATGAGAGAGTGACATATGTTTACGCGAAATTGAATGAAAGAGACGTAACACACGTCAATGGAAACCCATGGATGTGTCTGAGTTGGAATCCTTTTTGGAATTTTATTGTACATCCGTGCTTTGCGTGATAGTCATCAACGTATTCGGACTTTACGGGACAAAGCAACAAGTCACCCAATTCTTCGTACTGTAATGGGCAGAACCAGGTTTGAAATGATAAATACTTTTATCCGTTTTGATGATTCCATTGGTCGTCAGGGTCAAGCCGCGGCTATGAGAAACCTTCTTGGGCCTGTGGAAATTTTGATCGAAGTAAATGAAAATCTGTTATCGATTTATGCTCCCGATGCTAATCTCAAGATTGACGAACAGCTGAACACATTTGGAGGCCGCAGCTAGCTTCGTCAGTACATGCCGAGTAAGCCCTCAAAATACGGATTAAAATTTTGGTGGATTATAGACAGTTCAACAAGTTTTCCCCTCAAGTTCACTGTATACAATGGAGGTGCTGATCGGGTTTCTGGGCTTGGACGTGGCTACGGCGTGGTTATGCATTTGATTTCCGGATATTTCAACACTGGTCCTAGTCTTACTGTGGATAACTTTTTCACTTCGGTTGAATTTGCCATCAAACTTTTGGAAAAGAAAATTATGCTATTGGGCACCATTCGAAAAAATAAGAAAGACGTGCCAAAGATATTTGTAATGAAAGAAGTTGTAGATGAGAATAATGTCCCTATCAAACGACACAACAGAAAAATTTCCGGCTAGTTCATTCATCGATGTTCGGATTTTCAGACAAGGTGGCAACGGTGTTCCAAAATCCAATAAAACGGTCATTTTGTCATCAACTCAGCATAATAGTGAGAGGTCCCCATCCCGCCCACAAGAGAAACCCGTCATGATTTTGGATTATAATCGCACGAAGGGAGCAGTGGATGTATTTGATCAAATAGCTTCAATGCTCTCGTAAAACTAATCGCTCGCCGAAGGTGGTATTTTATAATCTTCTTGATGTTGCTGCTTTGGCATTAGTCATGATTTATAGATAATTCAACCCACCAACTCAAAACTGTTTTAAATGTTTCGCAATGACAAGCTGATTCAATTAGTCGAACAGCTCATGGGTACCCAAATCACAGAACGAGCCCACAAGGCTACTTTTTCAACGCTTACACCATCAGCAAAGGCTGCTCTCAGACTTCTTGGCCGTGTTAAACCGCCAATGCCATTAGATGAACGTTTACCTCATAAAAAGGTATGGCTGTCTTTCCAAAAGCTTAGAATACGTTTTATTCATTTATTTTTTAGAGAAGGTGCCTTTAATGTCCCGGAGTTGACGTCAGAAAATCTCAAACTGATTTCGATGCCTGCAGCAAAGCCACTTGCTTCAGACATTATCGTGTTTGCTGCTTGAAATGTCTACCTGAGCTACCTCTTCAACCTATGGATGATGAATAAGCAGTGCTTCCTTGTTTCTCTTTCATTTTCATTTAATAACATATAAAAAAAAGCATGTCATTTCCGCTCTTTTTCTTATATATTTTTTTTAAAAAATTAGTGGTGTACACCTGTACTATTAAAGAAACAAATCATAAAAAATTTACGAAAAACCGAGGACGCTAAAAACGTCAGAAATCGAAAGAAAACAGTTCAATTGAGGCGTACCCAAAACCCCGGCGAAAAAAATAAAAAGAAAAAAACTTTCCGACGCCCAAAGAGGCCCTGGGGTCTCTTAGACCCCAAGGCGGTAATCTAGGGTTAACATACTTATCTAATGGTGTATTTGTATATTAATGTAATACAATCGAAACTTTTCGATTGTATTACATTAATAACAAATATACCATTAAAAACTCAAAAAAGATAAGTATTTTAATATGTGTAATAATGGGGATGGTTTAGATTCTCATAAAACAAATATTACTCAACTTCTCTCGCAATTTTCACACAATGTGAGACTATGTTGTTTACGTACCACCTAATTACATTCGCTGGATATGATAGCGTGTGTAGTGGAACTGGCTGCAGTTCAACGAAACCACAGCTAACTAATAATAGATACACTTACTCAGTTATCCTAGTTACAATAGTTCACTCGCGACGTGATGTTTAAGGTTAAACGGTACTACCTTATAGCTCAGTGTTTTCAAACTCAGGTTTAACTATAAATCCCACGTCTCGCGTGAACTATTGTAACAAGGATAACTGAGTAAGCGTATGTAATTTTGATGTTTTATAAATTTTAACTGTTGCTTTTAATTGCACACGCTTATTTGCA
This sequence comes from Vesta saturnalis, assembly GCA_036346205.1. Classification (NCBI taxonomy): domain Eukaryota; kingdom Metazoa; phylum Arthropoda; class Insecta; order Coleoptera; family Lampyridae; genus Vesta; species Vesta saturnalis. Next base: position 897,717 of record JARFJB010000610.1, on the reverse strand, counting down.
AACCACTGTTTAACCTAAATTTAAAAACATTAACTTTTTTACCTTTGCATTAATTTTAAAACCGTACTATTTTATCTGTGTATCCTTCTGCACTTGCTCCGGTAGTGCACCGTTTTGCATTTACTTATATGCACATTGTACTTCACTTTATTTCATTTGTTCTTGCTCTTCTTTTGTTTTATTTATCTTTAGTGTTTATTTTGTGTTCATGTTGTTTTATGATTTCATCAATTATTGTTGAAATTATAAACTTGAAACCAACTCCTATTGTTATTAACGATAGTTAGTGCATATACCAAGTAAACGTTCACACAAGAATTTGTATCTCTGAAGAAGAAATGTGTTTTTATCCTATCACCTTGTAGATGAGGTTATCAAGTAAGAATGATTATTTTGTTTTTTACTCTCTCATACCCTCGTTGGAATTATTTTATAGAGCATTTTGTAGAAGTTTCACGTGAACACTGCCTTTTTTCTCGATTTTGTCGTTTTAAGGAAATTTTCTTTTTGCCCTTTTATCCCCTAATTGGACTTGCTTTATAAGTATAATATTGATGTGTAAAATATGATAGTGATGAAAAGTTCGTAACTGTTATTTACTCAAAATAACGCTCCTGTCACTATTTTGATTTCCTGATGAAAGTTCTCACCTCCAACGTGGGGTTATTAAATAAGGGTTTTGTTATAGAGGATGTTATAGAGTATTCAAGTGTTAGGCATGATACTGTTACAAAGTTCATAATTACTCTTTCGGTTAATATGTTAATATAATACGCCAGCCACGATTTTCTCTTTAACGCAATTTGTCTTTTACCCTCCCATCTCTGAGCTGATATAAATTTTATAGAAGACTCGCAGCATATCAGTGCTTTACTACGGAATGCTGCGCCAACAGACACTAATAGGAACCTAATAGGTCTTCCCTAGTTTATGAAAAATGAACGGCTCTTTTATATTCAATTTACCCTATGGAGCTTATTGTGTACTGTAGATAACAAGTATAACCTACCAACTCCGTCAACAATTTTTCGTTAATATTAATTTAAACCCCTGTTTCTCAACCTCTGATATTGGTTTTCAAACGCCTTCTAAACATACTCTCGAAATTTTGTTTTATTTGAATTTCAATTATCGCTAAGATGGTTTTGCAATAAGTCTCAAGAAACCCAACACTCCTAATTTCACCCCATTTCCTCCCCCTTGGCACTTTCCTGAACTTAATTCGTAAATTCCACAATGATCTTCATTTTGGTTGTAAAATTTTGCTTAATTTGTCAGAGGACGATTTTGAGGAAAACTCAAACACGTGTTTCCTTATTTATTAAGAAAGATCTAGATATCGATTTTCACGTTTCTGGACTTAACGGCTTTTAAGGTATATTCACTTTGTTTAAGCAATTCATTCCCCTTTGGAATTCGATTTCATCCTCCAAGGTAAAATTGTATATAACGGTGAAACTGGGTCCGATTATTAATGGAAATTGGTTCCCGATTTTCAAATTTTCAACTACCCGTGTTTACGAAACGGCCTACCCCTTCAACCCTTGATTTCTTAATTTCAAGAAATCCTCCCTTGGTGTACACCTACGTGGTAAGGGGTGCAGGTTACACAAGATTGAATTTCCTAGGTATGACCTGGGTGAGTCAGTCAAGGAGTGGGTGAGTGAGGACAAAACTTTCTATTAATATAGTTTTCGTGTGTAATATGAGAGTATGACAAAGTTCTTAACTACTTTTTAGTTACGAACGCTCTATTCACGGTTTGGCTCTTTTAACGAAATTGCTCCTTCGTCCCCTAATTAGGTTTATTTTATAGAACATTTTATATGTGTAATATTGATGTCTAAAATATTATAGTGATGCCAAATTCACAACTAGTTCTTTAGTGAAGATAACGCTGCAGCCACGATTTTGATTTTCTAATGAAATTTTTTATCCTCTCACCTGAGGTTACGTCAAATAAAAGTTTTATTGTACAGCATCATATGGAGTATTCAGATATTAGACATGGTAATGGTGTAACGCTCGTAACTATAGTTTCAGTTATGATGACGCTCTATTTCATCTCTACTCAAATTTATCTTTAACCGGCTCATGACCGTGCTGATATGATCAAGCAGGGATTATTCTATAGAGCATTTTATGGAGTAATTATGTGTAAAATGTGGTAGCTTATTTTTCTAGTAATTGTGGTCCTGAACAGGCTAAGTTTAGCCTATCGTGATAAAGCATTCACGAGCGCTTAGGAGGTGTATAGGGTGATATTGAATTGCAAGAAGACGCCTACAAACGGCTACCTTAAAATTTTTAATATTATAAATGAGAGGAAAACAGGAACTAGGGAGATTATTCCAGAGTTTCTAAACCATATAGAAGAATCTGGATTGCATCAGTTTGGCACGACAAGTAGAGATTTGTATTGCATGTTGGTGATGTGAATGAGCGAAAGATAGTGAGAGAGTCAGAGATAGTGGCAAAGAATGTAATTAATCGGCACAACAGCCATTGTACTACCGATAATACAAATAAAGATCTCAAACGATTCGTCTATGCTCAAGTATGTCAGAAGTTAAGGACGAGTCATTTATACGCTTTTTATGAAAACAATCAACCCAAAGATGAGTATTGTACTCTAGATGAGGTTGATTTGGGTCTACCTTAAATTAAAAAAAAATGAAACTATGCAACCTCTTTTTTATACGTTCATAACGCAAATAGGCAACATTGTAAAAACAAAAACAATAATCTATGTCAGAATGACGTATAAAACGTCATGTCAGATAGAGATTCATATAATAGACATAAATATATGTTATCGTAACAAAAAAATCCAAATCCTCCCGCTTCTACAAAAATACCAATAATACAGCTTTAGCATTTTTAATTATATTTATTTAATTTTTACATTTATTTCCATTTACATTAAAAAACTTTACAAATAAAAGTTATTTAAAATAAGATTTGCTTTAAAAAATACGTTTACACTTTTTGTTATAATTATATGGAGCATAATTAATAGATATGTTTAAGGCCTACATTTAGGTATGTCTTTATGTTTGAAATATGCAGCTGTTTTAGAAGTATTCGATAAAAACCGAAAACAGCCCATAATAACCCCCTATCCATCGTTGGATTTCCCCCAAAAATCTAATCAGCTCCAACCGAAATGAAAAAAAGCTTAAATACAACATTTTAAGTACGTAAGTGGATACCACCATACATCCATACACACTCCATACACATCCAGACATGATGGCCAATCTTGGCGAAACTTGGCCAAAAGTTGTAGAATGAGCTAATAAGTCGATTTAGCGACAGTAAAAAAGTCGATAGCATAACCTTTTATACATAGATATGTATACGTTGGAAAGTAAAAAGTATATATGAAAATGTACACTTTCACCATTATTACACATATTTAAAATACTTATCTGTTTAGGATTTTTTGTGGTGTATCTTTGTATTTAAGTTGTACAAATCTATATGTTTCGAGAACACTTACTATTGTCTTCGTGACTAGTAACTATCTTTCAAAATTGTTTAAGATTAAAGCAATTTTGTGAGATTTGAAAAAAATCCCAAAACGATAAGTATTTTATATTACGATATATTGATATATCGTTTGCTTTATATTGTATTTCGGATTAGAATTTGTCCTATTTAGTTTAAAGTGAATTTCTTTGTTAAAATTAATTTACATTAGGATTGAAATCATATAAATTTGCGCAAGGTTTAAAATTAAAAACGCGTTTGTGATTGAAATAAAATTCCAAGTTGGTTTTCATATTAAGTTTTTGGTGGCAAGATTCTATTGAAGTACAGTTTACCGATACACTTTCAATTAAAAATCATTATAGGAGCAAGCAAGATTTGGCTGGATTACAATATGAACCCATTAAACTTCAAGTGCATATGTATTGTAGAGTAGATAAGCGTTATTTACTTAGAAAAGCAACCCTTGCATTTTCTTGTGTGAAGGAGGAGATATGACGCAATCTTTCTTGATCATTTACGGGAAGGGGCATATCGCGTTTTATGATTTGAATATATGAGCAGTATGATTGGTGGTCGTTTTTAAAATCAAGTATGGCGTAACTGAAGAATTTTTGAATGTATGTTCTCAGCTTTGGTCTTGATCTGGTGAAGGAGGTTGTGGTATGCGGGTGGGCACCGCTCTTACCGTCGACGTTCCCGGTTCTATCGACTGTATCGTGGACTGTGAGCCCGTTTCGCCAATGTGCGGCTTTTGCTGTTGATTCACCAGGCCGGCGAACTTTATGTGGTGTATCGTGGTCAACTGGACCTACCTTTTCGAAATCAGAACAGTGTTTAACCAGTGCTTCCAGAATTACGGAGTTTTCTTTATCGCTTTTGCGAATTTGATGGATTGTTTTTGGTGAACTATTGTGTGTCCGACTACTGTGTTTTATGTGTTTCTGTAAATCAGCCTTTGATAGACCAAGTCTCACTGTAAATGGAATTACCGAATTAATGCAACATTAAGTGGATTGTGTGTAAATATATCTCGTCTGTAAAATCGATTTGTTGTGTGTACAAAAATTAACGTAATCGTATCACTATCGACATTTAAAACTGGGAAATTGCCGTATGGGTTTGCCTTGCCGATCGAGAACATGAGCAGGTATCCTGAAGACGTTCACGTCCGTTTTGCTTTCACCGCTATCTCGTGAAGACGTATTCAAGAGTTCTGTGTAGAAGGAAATTCAATATTGTACGTTATTGTGATTGCTTTATCATAACTTTGTAAATTTGGTGATATTATTTGTTGATCGGCGAATAAACGCAGTCGTTTTTTTTGTGTTATTTTTGCAGACCGCTTGGTAAAATTGAGTTTGATTGACCATTTGGCCACCTAATGTTTTGAATTTTAGCCATATTTTGGTAATTCCATTTCCGTAATTTCAAATTAAACTCTGGCACGCTTAAAATATTGAGCATTTTATGTTCCCGTTTTCTAGTATTTAAGATTTTAAATCAAACCGAAACCAATGTAAATAATAAAATACTTAACCTTTTTGGTATTTTAAATTATACAATCTAAACGTTTCGATAACACTTACAATTATCTTTGTCAGTAGTAATATTTGTTAAAAATTGTTAAAGATGTAAACAATTTTGTCAAATTTGAAAAATTTCAAAAATTTGACAATATTGTTTACAACATCTTTAACAAATATTACTACTGACGAAGAGTAAGTGTTATCGAAACGTTTAGATTGTATAATTTAAAATACACCATTAAAAAAACCCAAAAAAGATAAGTATTTTATTATTTGTGTAATGGTGAAAGTTTACATTTTCACAATGTAAATAAATCTATGTATCTGGGTACTTTTTGAGATATATTTAGATATAATGGATGAACAATTAATTGAATATTATGGTGTTAGTTTGTGATCTCCTCTCTACCAGCGAAAGCAATAATTTACGAAAAGTAGTAATTTGATTATTCAAACTAAAGAATTAACTGAGAGCTAAATTTTATTTCAATTTTATTGATTCATTTTAAAATTTTAAAATTTCATAAAAGCGAAGCATTTAGTGTCATACAGTTTTTTTTTTTTAGTTTTATTAAATATTTGTGGATGAACGTAACCGATTAGAGGAATTTTAAATGACGTTTATCTAGTTTATGTTTAATTATTTTAATTATTGTCTTTGAGTGTATTTTGTTCACAAACGTTGGGGGTAACGTAACGAAATATAAAGTTAAACAAGTCATTGAAACCCAACAGCTGATTTGCGCGCACAATATTTTGCTATTTGAGCGTGTGGATATTTTTAAGGTTTGTTCTAGAGCTAAAGTTTGGAAGCATCTCCGACGCGCACCTGATAGCCAACGTAAGTTAAGTGAGATCTTTTGACTATTGAACGCTGATTTACCTACGTGTGCCCAGATGTATTCTTACCGACATCGTCTTAATAACAGCCTGGCGCCCTTTACTTGACTTTATTCTAATTACGATGCACCCTTATTTGCGACTCTCGACAATATACGTCTAACCACATTCAGTATTTTTAAATTCAAAAACACGCCAACGCCCTCTGTCCCAGCGAGCTAGTCCGGTGCACTCTAATTATGTTACCTGCCGTTTTAGTTCCATTTTCGACCGTAACATAACTAGCATTAAATACAACTCTTATTTATTAATGTATTAGAGTGATTAAAGTCATTTTTGATGGTTCTGTTATTTATATTTTTATTTACATATATTTTAGTTTGTAAAAAATGCTTTTGGCTTAAAACTTAGAAGGGCTTCTTTATTGTTAATTTTCCATTGGGTGTTTATTGGAAGTATTAGAGAATTGGTTGCCAAGTTCATAAGTGAATCTATTCCGTTTGAATAGGTTATATTCCGCAGAAGTTACAAAGAACAATTAAATTAATCTCACAGACAAGCTTCTGTAACAAATTACTATGCTTTTGAAACCATCAAAATAATTAACATTAAAAAACAAAAGAAATGTAAGTAAAACAAAACAAATTCCATAAGACCAGTCCTGAAGTATGAAGTCTTGTTTAAAAAACGAGTGGTATTTTTTTAAGGAATGAGTCCTTCAAGGTCTTACGAAACACGTTTCTTATAATTTGTCTTAATTTTGTTACACGCACGGGCACGCACGCGCACGGACGCGCAAGCACGCGCGCGCACGCACGCTCGCACGCAATCACGCACGCACGCGCGCGCACACACGAACACACTCGCACACACGCGCACACACGCCCACATACGCGAACTCACGCGCAAATATGCGCACACACCCGCACATACACGCGCAAACGCACTCGCACTCGCACTCGTACTCACACTCGCACACACACGCACACACACTCACACACACGCGCGCAGACACGCACACACACGCACACACACGCACACACGTACACACACACACACACACACACACACACACACGCACACACACCACACACCACACACGCACACACCACACACACACACACGCACACACACACGCACACACCACACACACGCACACACACGCACACACACACACACACGCACACACGCACACACACACACACACGCACACACCACACACACACGACACACACGCACACACACGCACACACACACACACACACCACACACACACACACACAGCACACACACGCACACACACCACACACACGCACACACCCACACCACACACGACACACGCACACACGCACACACAGCACACACGCACACACGCACCACACCACACACACACAGCACACACACACGCACACACACACACACACACACGCACACACACACCACACAGCACACACACACACACACACACACACGCACACACGCACACACACAGCACACACACACCACACCACACACGCACACACACGCACACACACACGCACACACACGCGACACACACACGCACACACGCACCAACACGCAGACACACAGACACACACACAGACACACAGACACAGACACACAACACACACGACACACAACGCACACAGACACACGCACACACAACGCACAACACGCAGACACACAGACAGCACACCAGACACCAGAACCAGACACCAAACACCAGACACACAGACAACAGACACACAGCACAGACACACAGACACAGACCACAGACACGCGACACGCAGACCACAGCACACGCACAGACACCACATCAGCACACGCACAGACGCAGACACACAGACAGACGCACGACAGCGGACACGGACGCACAGCAGCACGCATCACGCACTCACGCACTTGTCCAAAAGTTGTAAAATGGGCTAATAAGTCGATTTAGCGATAGTGAAAAAGCCGATTGCATAACCTTCTATACCTATGTATGTGTATGTAGGTTGGGATGTATAAACAACGGATGTTCCACAAGCTGGCTTGCGTAGTTACAACCATAATAAAAACAAGCAAAATGTAACTATAATATCTCCAATGGTTAAAACATCTCTATTGATATACTGAATTATGAAAATGACTTAGAAGCAATTGTTAATTTACAAAATAAAGTTAATATTAATGGGGAACACTAACAAGACATTTAAGTAGAAGTAATTGTATTCAGATCATGCTTCGCATTCTGTAAATAATTTTCTCAAATATCATAAGAAAAATGTTACAGATTTTATTAATCTCATTTTTATGACTGAATTTAAGTGCAGCTTTTATAAGAAGACAAATTCATTTAAACTATCCTCCCTGACAGTATTATTTGTTGTTTCTTTTGCAACGAAAAATTCGAGACTTAAGATAAGACCATATATCGCTTTATCACCACTGCCATTATTTTTGCTGATGTCACTATAATCAGGAAATGTTTCAACATTCAACACACATACTTTCACAAAAATCAATAACTTCCTGATTAGTGACAAAAATAATAACATGGTTTTAAGTAATTAAAATTACTAATTTAGGGTAACACATATCTCAAATAAAAATTAAACAAAATGAAAAAATAATAATTTAGTTTTCCGTTAATTAAAACATAAACATCGCTAATAAATAAGTATAGTAACACAATTTCCTAGTTAAGGTCGAACGATTTCACCTGACGGTGTGTAACGGCAGAATGGATAATTAGATATAAATCTTTATTTAAATGACAGATAACGGCCAAAAATTATATTGTGTCCAAATTTTGTACTGCTCTTATATTAATTAATTAAAAGTATAATAAAAGTGCAACCCACGCAAAGACGAAAAATGCAATTTTGCGTCAGTTCCCATGGACCACGGGCGTAAAATACCGCTTAATTACTTCTAGCAGTGTTATAGATGGCAGTTTGTGCTGATTTTTTAGCAACTTTGTATATAAATAAATGTAGGCACATAGCCTCAATCTTGCTGAATCAATAATCAATTTATTAAACTCTAACTGCAAAATACAATTTGATAATTAATGTTGTTTGTTATTTAATGTGTCGGTGTTGCTAGGTAAATTTTATTCTGTCCCACATCGTAGCATACCTACTGAGAATGTTAGTACTAATTGTGTACATAAATAACTTGAATTTAATTGTGTATTCATATTTACTTGAAGGTTTCGTACAAAATTGTGTGTACTCCACGGACGCAAAATGCCTTGGGGCCTCAGCCACAATCGGCCTCACCGGCCGATTTTCTTTTCGGCCATGAAAGTAGCATTTTGCGTCCTTGGCATACAAATAACTATTTTTGCAGTAGCAAAATAACTATTTTTACTCTTACTGAAATATAATATTATGATTGCTGATATTGATAACTAACTACAAACAAGTTGTAATCTAACGTGCCGCATGAAACTAACAGAAAATTTCTATTTGGTGTGTAAGTAATAGGAATATCAAATATATGAGTAAATTACCAATATGTCATATGTAACGATAATATGAATTCTTTATTATATAACAAATAATATCGAATGCGCCTTACAAGTATGATGTGAAAGTATAAGAATATGTACGGTTATTAGATATCTTTGGTGTCAGGCTACAACTGAACGTGAGCTATTGTGCTTCACAAAAGGGTTATTCACCTTTGTAGTGATAAGGTAAGTTGAGACAAGAACTACGTTTCCTTCGTATAAGCCAGTGCCACATAAAGCTAAGCAATTATACTAGGGAGGGATTTTCATGATGTAAGGATAACACGAACAACTAGTGAAGCCTAGAATCAAAGCTTTGAACTCAAGTCTAGTCTTGATTGAGTATTGATTATTATTTATTAAACATAATCTAAATCCCAATAATTTAATTAACTTGAAACCAAAATCCCAAAGTAACATTTCTTTAATTATTAAAGTTCCCTACATATTTGAAAACTTGCCAGACCTCATATCTTCGAAATTATAACAGATAAGTAAAATTTCTCGAAACAGTTTCTAGAACACGGAGGAGGAACCACACCCGCAGGGCAATCTTCTGCAACCCACCCCTTAGGTTTCAGCCATCTCTCCCACTGTTTTTTAAATAGCACTACCCCATGTGTCACATATAATTGTAAAGCCCTTTAAAAATGCTATTCATCAGTACTAAACAACATGTTAATTAATCGATTATTTTCTTGAAAAAAGCAAAACAAAGCTTCAGTAGATTTAGTTGTGTTTTCCCATTTATCGCTACTAATATCGAATCAAATCACTATAAATCACTATAAATAAATAACCCCGACAATTAAAAGTTTAAAAATTATTATTAATTTTATTATATTTAGAATTTACATCAGTTCTACATACATAAAGACAAAATTTACATCGATTAGGGCTTGAACCTTGATGGCGCAGTTGGTTAGCGCGGTACTCTAGCAAAGTACAGGTCGTAGGTTCAAATCCTACTCGAGGCAAACTTTTTATTTATGTATTTAATAAAATTAATAATAATTTTTAATCACATATTTACCTTTGAACTTATTCGTTCATAACAAAAACTTATAATAATTAAAAGTTTGTCATGTATATACTGAACATTTTCTACAACAATATAAAACACGTTCTTAAATCTAAAAGACTAATTTAAAAGGTATGATCTTCCGCTCGAAATTCTGAAGTAACGCTATCAATTAAATTACGAACACAACGGGTATAATACAAAACACGATTTATGCTCCTGCGCAAACGGTTACACAATCTGTTAGTGATTCACCAACAAGAAGATGGACGATAACGTTAATATAACCCTGGATGTAGTTCAAGAGATTATCGTGAAAAGTAAACCGAAATTATTATATCATAACCAACCCATAAAGTAATTAACTTTACGGAAATTGCACAATAACGAATTATACTCAAGTGGTGTATATACTATACCCCTTATGCAAAACAAAGAAAATTGTCGACGACACATTTTTAGCAAGATAATTTCATTATGACTTCGGTGGTATCTTTAATTAAGGCACACTTTTATTTTGTAAGAGCTATATTGTCCACTGCAGAAGGCAGCTTCCGAAGCATGAACTTCTATCATGCCAACTTTAGTATTTATGTAATGACCATAGTTTATAATAGAATATTCTGACCTGATTTGACGAAAAGGTAACCTCTATATCCAGGTATCAACAAGCTTCGTCCTGGTTAATGTAGAGTACAGGTTGGAATAATATGGCATCGGTAACTGGTTGAAAACGTATAACCATCCACCATAATCGTAATAACTACTAGACTAACAAAAATTCAAACACGGAGAGACCGAAGGAACGAAATAGCTAAAACAATATGACACGAATAAGTGCAAAGTGATACTGTACCTATTTATTTACCTCTACGAAGTCGGTCCAGCCCCAAAAGTTGTAAGTACTCTTAGCTATCAGCTATATACTTTTTGCAGTCACTAAAAGAAGTTTTGAAATTACCAAGAATTACAGAAATGCAAATATCTTACCCATGAATTAAAGGAAGTTTTCTCAAATCTAGATAATAATCATCACAAAGTTAGTATAGAAATACGTGAATGATTATTTTAATTAAATATTCGATTTCAGAAACTGCCGATTGGCATGAATAATCAAGAATAGAAAATTTTCAAAAAACGCTTTTACTTTACACTCATGACGACTTAAAACCACATTCTTAAACGTTTTTCGGGCATTTAGTTAAGAAAAATCATCGCTATCAATATTTTGTTAAAATTCATATGTAGAAATAAAGTGCGCTTTAGAATCAGTTTATTGTTTATTACATATACTGCCCTCTAGCAGTAATTCAGCGGACGCAACAGATACCTTTGAGTAAGCGGTTCTGAAACCGACAGGAAACCGTATAAATCCCGTAAGTGACACTACTATGTCAATTTAAACATTTTAAATGTAAGTTTTGATACAGTAACCACAGAAAATTGTAGATCAGGTAATACTGAATTTAATATCGATTTTTGCACGTCACAAACTTAATGCCACTATAAAAGCTTTGACATCGTAAACCTAGTGTCTAACGTTCCTTTTGAATAGGCTATCCAAATTTTTGAAGAAATGGTACGCAATACTAAAATAAGTGTTGATTTCCAAACGGAAATCGTTTCTTTATTGGAAATTAGTGTTGTTGTTAATTTTTTGAAGTTCAGGGATAAAATCTATGTGCAGAAGGATGGAAGGTTGTTTTTTTATCCCCGCTTCTGGGTGAAATCTTAATTAAAAATCTGGAAGAAACGTTTCTCGCACACAATAAAATATTTAAAAATTGTGTTACATGTTGGATTGGATTGGATACGGCATCTTCTGCACTTTCAATGGTAATAACGGTGATTTGCATATTTTTTTTTACCTGTATAAATAGTTGGCATGATAACATCAAGTTCACCATGGAGATGGAAGATAATTACTCTCTTCCTTTTCTTGATCTAAATATCAGTAAAGTTAATGACCATCTTGAATTTAACGTGTATAGGAAAAGCACTCATACTGATAATATCATACTTTCACAGTAACTCACCTCATAGCTTTCGCCTAGCAGCTATCCGCTCTTATGTGCACAGATAATTCTGAATTAAACGACACTGATTTTCAGGCAGAGAAAAATATAATTTATCAAATAGCCCGTTGTAATGGTTACAGCACGGAAACTGTCGACCGAATAATACACGCTAAACTTAAGAGCCGAAAATCAAAACAACTAACTACATTACAGACCATGCATGAGAATATCAAACAGTACGTTATGTTACACTGTTACAGATTTACATAAAAAAAATTGGCTAAATCTCTACGTAAGTTCAAAATGAAGGTTACATTAACGGTCCTAATAACAACAGCAAGCAAATTGAAAGACTCAGCACCCAGAGATCTATTACCTGGTGTCTATAATCTTAAGTGCAAAGACTGTCTCTCTGTATATGTGAGAATGACGATAAGAAACGCAATGAATTTCCTGAACATATTCAACAATATTGTAAAACTGACGCAGAGATTTGTTATTTGATTGTATTATTTTAAGTGTGCTTGCTAGATTTTAAGTAGTTTTATTTTAATAACTTTAACAGAACATGTGTACTGGGATTCACCATTATTTTATCTATACTAGATTATTTTGAATTGTACATTTATTCATGTTACGACGATAGTTGTATTAATAACTCTATTTAAAAACTAGTGTGTAAGTAAAGATTATTATAACTTTTATCAAATACATACATAAAAAGTTTACCTCGAGTAGGATTAGAACCTATGACCTGCACTTTGCTAGAGTGCCGCGCTAACCAACTACGCTATCGAGATACGAGCCCCAATCGATGTAAATTTTATCTTTAAGTGTGTAGAACTGAAGTAAATTCTAAATAACCTATAATAATTTAGTGTGGAAGTAATTAGATGTATGGTAATTATTACTTATCGCTTTTATACTACAACCTTGTAGCTTCCTTGAGGATGAATCACACTTAGGATTCGAAACTTCCAACTGAGCTATCGGGGAGGCAAGTCACAATTAATTCATACTTAAACTGAATGTACTTTCATAGTTACGAGTTACCTTTTACTGTGTGTACTTTAAAAGTTAATTTTAAATACATACAGTTAATTATTATTATATTGATCAATACATTTGGAAAATACCACCAGACATCACAATGTGCTGATCCACATTTATATACTGGACACACCTTTCGTAGATCTTCTGCATATATACTGGTTGATTCAGGTGAAGCAATAACGAATATGAAACGACTTAGTGTTTGGAAATCAACAACCGTTGCCAAAGGTTACCTGGAAGAATCGGATAATCACAAAAAAGAACTGTCACATAAAATTCTGTCCATCCCATCAAATTCGTCAAGGTTAAAGACCGATAACCCGTCAATTATACCGTCCACATCTAATCAACCAAATTTAACACCAATTTCTTACAACTTACCTTCTCTGTTAGCATCGGCTCTAAATTTGCAAAATGCATCTAATTGTACATTTATTAATATTGTCAATAACTAGTAGGTAACTAATAAACTTGTTCGTATGTATCTTGTTATTTTGCATCCGAACTCTGTTTCGCGTCGTTCGGACAACTGCGGTCGCGTGCGGAAAAGTATCACTTTCCGCTCAAGTTAGGAAAATAACTATATCGGGTGAGTTAACTCGCACTCCAACTCATACAAGTGTTTTTTCTTATTCCAGTATTTTTATCGATAAATTGCAGTTGGTGGCGCTCTTTTGAATATGTTCCCGTGTTTCGTTGCGATCTTTTTCAAGTCTTTTGATGGTTGATGGTTGGGATATTTATGTCATCGGCGGATTTATAGCGTAATAGTACTCCAACGTAGGTGTGTTTGTAATAAGCTCTTATAAATGCACAAGAACTGTATCACATTACTATTTAATGGTATAAATGGATAAAACGATATATTATAGGCACGATATATTTAAACATCTAATTTACAAGATTAATTCTGTAACTTTCTCTTGCATAATAAAAAAAAGTTCTTGTTAACGGCCAAAACTATAATAAACATATACATAAAGCGGCAGATTATATCAAATAATCAACTGAAATTAAGTGAATGGTATAAAAATATTCGCTCACAAATTAATTGCGTGTCTCTGCCAATCCCTCTATCCATCCTCCTAAGTGTTCCTGAGTGCTTTAGCACGATAGGCCTAATTTAGCCTGTTCAGGTCCACAATCATAAAAAAACCCCGATGAAGATTAGGATATCTGGAATATATCAATAAGTTATTCATTAGTTTACGAGAAGATATACACTTTTGGAGAAGTACTTGCAAAATGATCAAGTTTCCTATTATTTAAGAGACGATTTAAAAGATCAAACTGTATAATCTAATCTGGGGATTACTTTCATACATTAGAAGTTCATTTTATAATTATTGACTTAACCCTACTTTAGTTTAATAAAGTAGCAATTATTTATGTATTTTTTAATTTTTGGTTACATAGGTCTTATATACTACAGACCGAAACTGCAGTTGATAAGATGGGGCTCGTATGGAAATTATAGAACCGCTATGATAAGCATTAATTAATATATAGGGTGTCCTAACGCTTATTAATTGCTGTAAAGGGATGTGGTTTTCATTAATTGAACACGTTTCCCCAATAGTTGTCTTTAAAGTTTGTTCAAATTTTATCCCATCTATACAGGGTGTTTTACTAATCTTGGCCAATTAAAACGAAAAAATAATTACTATTTTAAATGAAACGCCCTGTATATTTCCATGGCATTCAAAAGTGGGATTCAAAAATTTATAGTTTCATATCTTTTGTTTTCTTAACAACAAAGATACTTGAGCTTTCAGTTTACATTCCAGTTTTCCTTTATTTAAACATAATTTGATACATAGGTAATAAAATAAGTCAACTCTTGCTCCAACAATGGGGCAAAAAAACGAAATCAGCAAATTTAACAATTCACAAAAACAGAAGTCATTTAATGTACTAAATCACTTTAAAAATGATGTACCCAGCGACTGAAAAAACGCAAACAGTATTAATTTACGCAGAAACTAAATCTACCACTCGATCAAGGAGGATATTTAGAAGAAAATTTGATTTGATTTGATTTGATTATTAAAAACCATGTAAAATTTTTCGAAGCTGGTTGCTCTGTTGGAAAAGCTGAAGTCCGTTAATGAAGTACTACAAGCTAACAATCACAGATAGTCCAAAAGTTAATGTTTGGTGTGCGGTGTCCCAGACAAAAATCTATGGATCTTTTTTCTTCACGGAACCAACTGTGACAGGTACTAATTACACGGATATGTTGGAACAATTTTTTTATCCACAGTTACTTCAAGATGGAATTAGAGACATCGTTAACTTTTAACATGATGGAGCACTACCTCATTATTCATTGGTGGCACGAGATTCATTAAATAATTGTTTTAATCAAAAGTGGATAGATCGAGCTGGACCGATTGAGTGATGGGTAAGTGCTACAATCCTAAGCCTAACAATTAGAAAAACTAAAAAATAACATTAGAAACGTTATTGAAAATTGTATTGCGCGAGACATGTGACAACAATCGTTTGACACAGTATTTATTGTAACTTTAATATACTTCATCCAATAATTGCTTTGTTATTTGTAATAAATTGTTTATGTTTTGTTACCGAATAAATTCTTTGTCAGATTTATTAATTTTATTTAATATCAATTTTTACATAAATAAAACTACAGTTTTACCTGACAACTAGAATATCTTTGATGTTAAGAAAACAAAAGATGGGAAACTATACATTTTTGAATGCCATCGAAATATACAGGGCATTCCATTTAAAATAATAAATATTTGTTCGTTTTAATTTGACCAACATTAGTAAAACACCCTGTATTGATGGAATCAAAATTTTAACAAACTTTAAAAAAACTATTGGGTAAACAAATTCAATTAGTGAAAACCCCATCTCTTTAGAACAATTAATAAGCCTTGCATTTACATTTAAAATCTATCACTCGAATTTGGATCACCCTGTATATAAAATTTTTTTTTATACTTTTTATGTAAGATACCACAGCACTCAACGAACCTTTATTGTTATTAAAACTGTAAAATCCTTCAGACTAAAATGGTTTTGATTCGATTTTAACTAGTTTAAATATGTAGCATGTAATCTTGTGTTTATTCTAACATCAACGTTAATGAATATTAATCAAACATACCATTTTTGGTTTTGATCACTACTCATCTCTACTGCTGTGGCAACAGATAAGGGGCTAAACGTAATTACGTATAACCACAAGTATACTGTGCTATAACATACATTTGTAGAAAATTACACACATCTAATTATAAAACAACTAATATATAACTTTGCTTTAAGTAGAATTAAATGACATTACACATCTTATATTTGAGTTCTCTTATGTGAAAAGTTAAAATTGTGTAAAGTATTGCATCTGCATTACATTATAAAACATAAATTTCAAATAAATTTATGATTATGTTGCATTCTATCCTCCTGCATATGGATCTCAGAAATCATAATAATAATAATAATAATAATAATAATAATAATAATAATAATAATAATTTTTAATCTTTGTTTGTCTTGTTATCACAGTTATGATATTAGACAGGTCAACAAAGTCTATCTATCACGAAGTTTAAAAGTCGGCCACAATAACAGTTATATACCTATTATAACAATAAATTATAACAATTGAGCAATATAATTAAAATAAGGTTTACGAAATGCAGTACCAGTTCTACCAGCGCATCAACTTTACACTTCATAAAGTTCACCAGTAAAGTAAAAAGCTTTTCTTTCTTTTTTACTACTAATATTTATTGTGTTAATGTACTAGTACACTTACACAAGTTGAAAATTACATAATCCTGTAATAAACAGTACACAATTTAAAAACGTCGCTACAAAAACAGAATTACATATGCAGGGTGACATATAATAAACCACAATGTATAGCACCACGTGATAGAGGACCAAAAAATAATAAGAAAAGTTCCTATACACTAATGCCCGATCCCTGTTTGTTTTCAAGTTACAGGCTGTTGAGGTTTTTTTCTTTTATAAATTTAAAAGGCTTGTATTAAATATTAAATTAAACATTTAAAAAAATATAAAAAAGCTATGTAAAAGGTGTTCAAATTGGTGATCTTGTGCTTGAATACACATTTCCAATCTTCGTGTTAATGACTAACGGCATTTTTGAAATATGCTTGGATTATTACTATCAGTAGACTCCACAATTCTGTTCCATAATATTGACTATTTATTTCTACGGTATACGCTACATTCTTCAAAAAGGCCCGTAAATGAAAAATCATGGGGATTAAGATCGGGACTACGAGCTAACCATGGTATATGTTCCTCGCGACCAATCCACCTATTTCCAAAACTTTTTTGCAACAATTCCCTTGCCCTTTGAGAATAGTGAGCTGGCGAGCCGCTTTAATATTTGTATTACATTGTTGTTATGTTTTGTTACTGAATCAATTATTTGTCATATTTGTTAATTTTATTTAATATCAGTTTTTACATAAAGAAAACTGCAATGTTACATGACAACTTGAATATATTTGATATTAAGGAAACAAAATATATATCAAACTATTCTATTATATAGAAGATGAACCCCTCTTTTGAATGCCATCGTTCAATGGCCAAAAAATTTCGGTAGAGTTCGCCTGTCAATCGATTGGGCAATCGAAATGGACCAATTAGATAAGTGTCAATTATACCTGCATTCACATTAATAACTCACCCATACTGGTGATTCCGTATTACGGTATGATCAGGCCCTTCATCCCTCTAATATGTATGTTCAAAACACTATCGCGACTAAATCCAGCTTCATCAGTAAACAAAATTAATGACACTCGCAATATTGTACACGCGGTAAAAAATCCTGTTCTAATAGATGATGAATTTTTCGAAAATGTGTGAAGAAGTTGTTCTTTGTGGATTTGCCAAACTCACGATTAAGATTCCGTAAAACTGCTTATTTTTGGGTTATTTTCTATTATTTGCAATACAGCTCCTTCGTTTGTAACCGTGCGACGGTTTCTCTGAGTCCCAGCATCAACTTTTGCTTTTTTAAAGCAGCTATTTTCTCCCAAACGTATATGCACGTGAATAAATGTTGTAACATTAAAAACTTATCTTAATGGATATCTCTCTCGATAGGTACGTTGAGCTTCGGAAGAATTCGTTCGAGCTTCGCCGTAATACATAATCATGTCCTTGTATTCTGCAGAAGAATAGCGAACCATTTTTTTAAAGCAATTTTAAACGACAACTTAATACGTAGGGAAGCAGGAACCGGCAAACTTTAAACAAATTGTTTTGCCAGTTAGATTGACAGTTACCAAGCATTTGTAGTTTTTTGTATAAAATAAATTTCGTTAGCAGTAATAAAAAATTACAGCGTGAAACAATGTTTTTTTTAAAGGCGTAAATCCTCTTTGCCACTGGATGCATAAACTTCATATTTTGACACACAATAGAGCAATGTTATATTGTACACTAATTTTGATTCACTAGTCTTTTTACAATCGCAAGAAATGTAAAAAAACGAAAGATTATAAAAAAAAAATTTCAAAATCCAGTAACTTGAAAACCAAAGCGAACGAACATTAGTGTACAGGAACTTTTTTTATTATTTTCAGGTCCTTTATCGCGTGGTGCTATGCATTGTAGTTTATTATGTCATCCTATATAACACAGCCATAGTTAATTAATATTGCGATATGTCACCCTAAGTTCATTAATCGTAATACGTTTACCTAATATTCTTTATTTTAACAAACGCTCTAACACAAAGTTAATTTTTTTAAGAACAATCCACAACCATCCAAAGTCTAGGCTTGTTTATAAACGTACAACTGTCTTCTGCTGCTACCGAGTGCGATTTGAATCACTGATAAGCGGCGCCGAACGCTCACGAAAACGACGAAAGTATCGCACAACTTTTAAGAGTATTAATTTTCAAAGTCATTTTTCAGGAAAACCAAAGACTATTTGTAATTAGAAAAAATATTATGGCACAGTCCATAATTTTAAAAATGTAATGAGTTTCCATCGCCATAAAATATAGTGGGGAGGAAAAATAATAAAAACCATTTTCCCATTTTCCCATAACGTGTCTTAGTAGTTTAAAGGATAGGTATAATAACAAACATGAAATCTGTTTTTTCTACGTTCATTAAAAAACCAATATTACTTTTTGCATTATTTTTAGTTAGTTTATAAATAATGTTGTAAATTATAATGGTATAAGGTATAAAATATATAAAGTGTTAAAATGTTCTCGTAACAAATCGTTAAACTAACTCGAGATACAAACCATTCATCAAAAATAATGCGTTTGATTCAGTTGGTAGATTAACATAGGGTGGTTCAATCTTTTAATTTGTTTAATTACCACAATTTATGCTAGATTACTTCCACTGCCATAAATAATAAAAATGCAATCTAACACTAATAAAAAAGATCTCGAACGCCAAGTTATTTTTTAATTATGCTCGGAATAACTAAACCGAGGTTGTTTACAATAAAAATTGATCAAAATGTAAAAATAATATATATACAAACTATGTTTATTAACAGCTAAATTAATGATAGGGTTATATAAAATATATCTTAAAACTAGTTATAGCCTTAAATTACTAATTAATTGTTATAAATATAAATGCCTGTTCGTAAAATTTTGTACACAAACTTTTTAATAACCTTTGGTATCTAAGCGATTACGGAAATGTCAACCAAAGTGATGTCATCTTTGCATCAATATTGCGTAATATCTCGAAATAATACTTTACGTTGTAAACCACACCCAAAAATGGAATTTTACTTCTTGTAAATTTCTTTTTGAAATTTTGAATCCAATATTTATTGCATTAAAATGAAAGCGTACGTAAAAGTAAAATTAAATGCGTACTTAAAATGTAATTAAAGTAGAAAAGTAACTGTAATAAAAGTGTAAATCAAAGTAAAAAAAAAGAAAGTGCCTGAAAAGAGCAAATGTTTTAATTTTTAGTATAATGCGTTAAAATATATCTTACCATTAAATCAATGGCAATTTCACAAAATTTAGGTGGAAGCCCAAAAATTGCTTCCTAACCAACACACCATTCATCAGGAAGTGAAAAAATGGACGCTTTGGAAGTTAGATGATGACGCCTACGCGAAAATATAGGCAGAACAAAATAATTTAAAGTGGGAGTATAACCAATTAAGAAGTATATACACTTAAGTTACACCAAAATGCAAATTAAGTTGTCTACCTCATACTTACAAATCATTAACAAATAAAATTTTCTTATATTTACAACTAAATGAATGAAAAACCTAAATTACGGTATATTTTAATACAACTCAAAATGGGTTGTTACAAGTTATCATTTCGTGCGCTTATGCAATATAGCTATTTATATTACTAGTCCATAATGCATAACTTTATTGAACGCACCTGGTTATGTTCGACTGATTAAGAGAAGATTTTTCTTCGCTTTTGACGCAGCAACGTTGACCAAAAATACTGGAACACTTTACTGTTAAAAACAATAAACAATCACCATTTATCCACCTAATCCATGTGCATTATCGTTAAATTCTTTATCTCGATCCGAAAAGATCAACTTTATATAAGACTAGCCAGTCTATTTGAAAAAAAAATATAACGTCGTTTTCACGATGTTGGAGCCGGGCTACAACAGGCGCTGCTACCAGCAGTTCCTAGAGGAGCGGGCAGCTCAGGAAGAGCTGTCACCGACCACGTCCCAGGAGTTCCGGATACCGCCAGCGATACCGACCACCGCTCGATCTACCGTTCGAGAGAGTGAGCAGGGACGCGCCACCTGCCGCCACCGCACAGAAGAGGAGGCGGCAAAAGAAGACGCGACCGCCACCATTAGAAGGCATCACCCCCTAGAAGACACGCCGGCCACCTACGCCGCCGCAGCCGCAACCGACAACACCGAAGAAGAGGCCCGCCCCGGATCTACCAGCCCTGACGACTTAGTGTTGCAAAAGAAGAAGTCGAAGAAGACTCCGAAGGTTCGCCCGTCTACGCCGCCGCCCACGGACAACGGATTCCAGGCCCTGGAACCCTTCACCGATAGCGCAATGGAGCAGACGACACAAGAGGACACCAGGGAGAAAGTACCTCCAGTAATCCTTCATCAGAAGGAGAACTGGGTCGCGTTCTCCCGAGAAATTGACCGACAATGGATCGCCTTCACTAGAGTCAAGGCCTTCAGCGAGGGAATCCGGATTCAACCTGCCTCACTCCAGGACAGAGATAGGTTGGTTGATGAGGTATTTGGATAAGTGTGGTTGAAGATGTTTGGGTTGGTAATACTTAAATGTCATATTTGAAGGCTGTTTTAAAGGAAATTTACGCATGATATGTCAAAATAAAACTGAACACCAGAAAAATTGCCAGAAACGATGTTTCTAAGAAGCTTCTAAACACACTACAACCCATACGTTTAGGAGTCCTTAGATACACCGAAATAGAAAAAAATATTTTATTGCACGTTACGTATGTGTACTAATTTCATTTAAAAGGTATAACTGAAAGAATCAGTAAAATATCGATTGACAAGAGCACTGAATTTCATTTGTACAGATGCTAAACATTCTAGGTTATTACGCCTTTGATTTCACCTTTTGAAGTAACATTGTTCATGCACGATTACAATACAACGTGATAATTATAACCAAATTTCTTTGATGTAACCGTCTTTTTACAGGTCGTGGAGGTCATTATGACCCAGTGGACTACAATAACACGTCAAAAATTAAAAACAATAGGCATAAAACCATGAGTTTGTTTAAAAATATTTACAATGAAATTATTACAATTATCCATATTTATGCTAGGTTCCTCAATTCCTCAATTTTATTCGTGTTATTTCTGGAAATATTTCAGTTATTGTGTTTAAAACTAACTAAATCAAAGCGTCAAATGAATTATAAATTTTTGATGCCTGCTTTTGTACTCGTTTTCATAGTATTGCACCAATACCAACTATCATAAATGAGAAACGTATTCTTTTAAAAACCATTAACGTTATAATTTATTTTAAATATTTAATATGTTAATCGTGCATAAAAGTTTGTACAGATTGCGGGAATAACAGGTTGTTATGGTCCTACGGCGCTTTCCTAGACCTCGTGCTAGCGTGCTCGGGCTCGAAATAACATCTCAGACCATAAAGCCCTCAGCATGCCCTTAATACATAAATAACTATTAATCAGTGTAGCGTCCCCAGGTACCCTATCTGGAAAAATGTAATTTGACCTGATCCGCAATAATGCAAATCTACGAACAAAACAATTTCTAAGTGATCTATCTTGACTTTACTGACAATAATGTTACTATTACTCAAATTAATTGCTTGCCTTACATGGACTTTCCTGACTAATTAAAAGATTAGAATTTATTTACGAGTCTGATATTTAATTACTCACAAACCTCAGATCTGATCAAATGAAGTGGCCGTCTAATAGTAGGTACGCTGTGCTATTTTAATTAGATAGACTGTATAAGTTAAGTGTTGCATCATGTGGGGCAGGTAAAAAATGAAACTACTCAAATTAAAATTAACGAGCATTGCGCAATACATAAATAAATCAATAAATAGCATTTATTGTCCAACAGAATAATTAATTCCAATTATAGAACAATTATGAAAAGCAGGTAAACAATAAAACTACTCAAATTAAAATCAACGAGCTTTGCGTAATAGTAGTTCAGCCCGTTAATATACTTGTGGGGAAAAAACACCAATAAAACCCACTTTATTCATAAATGAGTAATTGCACCAGTACATTAATAAATCAAATAACAAAAAAAACAAGAAAAGGGTTAAATATATAACAAAACACCATGAAATCATGTTAAAGTGCGTACAAAATTATAATATTAAAAGAAAAATAAATAATAAGCAGTTTAGTTACACATAAACACAATTAAAAAAACCATGTGGTCACACCTACAATTGTATCATAATCAGAATAAAAACCGTAATACCAAACATGTGGCCCTTTAAAACCAATCATGTCGGTCTTTATGTAAATAAGCACATAAAACAATAAGGCAAATTACGGTACATATAAAATACAACTACAGTAAAATTGCACAGGTGATAATAAGGCAAAGGCAAGGACAAAGCCTTACAACGGTAAGTTATAAATAGATCATAACATCCTGACCGGTATATACGTTTGAGTGCGTTAGAAAAATACAGCGCCCCTTTCTCAGGTTACACATTCATCTATACAACAATAAAACCAATAAAAATAAAATTCGAGGTGTTTAATGGTTATCTGGACCCGGGAGTGCATATCCACTGGGCAATTGCCTTTTACAATTAATAACACAGCGGTATCATGCACCCGTTCACCAGCCCACCTCTACACAGATATAACTATAAACAACAAATGCTAATTCACACAAATACAAGAGTGAGGGAGTCCTGTACTATCTTTTATTTTAGCAGATTTCAGCTTAATGAGCACGCGTGCGAATAAGATACCTTTTGAGGGCAATGCTCGATTTTTGATAGGTTATATAGGCTTGTAGAATCATTTGTTGTCCGCCATAATTTACATAAAAATACCTACTTACACTTGAATATATTCCTTTAATTGAGCACAGACACAAATCGTTAACATACACCGTTTAACTTCAAAAAGGGTGACTATAAATATAGATTAATATTTGAAAAACACCCGAAAGAAACTCAAATTATCGTTGGCGAATCCAAAAGAAAACGTACACTCAAGAATTATTTTAAAGACAAACTGTTTACAATGGAGGTATTTAATAAACCCTATCGATCTGGCTCGGTCGACACTAACTGTAACTGCCTTCCCCTATGACTTCAAACTAAACTATCTTTACTCCCACAATCAACCCCCTTTTCAAAAGTAATAAGAAAACAAAAAATTATTATGTTGCACCTCTTTCATATTAATTATTGAACGACATCTTAATTTTAAGAATGTGCATTCGTCCTTAACAAACCCTACATTTAGGTCTCGAGTTTCCAAGTACCAAACAAGGACGTCTTTGATTGCAGTGTGTACATTAAATAAAATACCCTGAAAACATTAGCAAATTACGATATTAAAAATCCACTAACTATCCTTTCTATCGCGGTAACAATGGCGATTTGACAAACGTTTATTACAATACTAAAATTTTCGCGGGCCGCTACCTACAGAGGGTCCCTAATACATAAATAACCATCAAACAGGTATTGAGAAATTGTATAATTATTAAGCTATTGTATTAACGCAACTTTCGAAATCATTGATTTTCAAAAGTCATTTTTCAGGAAACTATTCTTAATTGAAAAAAATACCACGCATAGTTACAACTCAATGAGTTTTCATCGCGATAAAATTTAGTAGCAGGAAAAATATAAAAACCGTTTTCCCATGTTAATTATAAAAATACTATGTAAACACTTTTATAAAGATAATTATATTTAAAAATGTTAATTTTTTTTAGTTCTTTCTTTAGACTTTATCAAATTATAAACGGGACACAGCAACATGCTGCAATATATACGCTATTAATAACTAGGTTAACTCCTAATCTCTTCGTAATCTTTCTTAGGCTAAATGCATTTAATATTTCCACCAACCGTAACAAAATGTATTCTGGTACTTAAGATAGTAAAAAGTAATCTAAATCTGGACAAAGATTATGGCAAACCAAAAGAATGCATTTCAACATATAAAAATAAGCTCTTGAACGAAATCGTGGATGTTACTGCAGAATATTCCAAACTTGGTAACTGGACCAATTGTTAACTTCACAAAAGAAATAACGAAAGTTTCACGTATCCAGCAAATTGTGTATACGTTTATAAAAGTTTAGTCTGTAAAAACTATCCCTTAAATCTTTTGCTATTAATCACATTAATAACAGTCGCATTGAAATGAAACTCACGCTATTAGACTAGATTTCTTATTTTTGTTTAAAAAACTAATTTTTAACGAATTCATCGAAGAGATTATATGTGGTATTTTGCTGTACCATGGGTCGATTTATTCGTTTCTCTTCGCTCGTCAGTTAAACGCTCAGCCTGGTCACAAAAAGTTTCAGTTTTGATGTGTTAATTTACTATTATTAAACATCTATAAACATATGTAATTATCGAAGTTCTCGGTATTATTGAATCCCACTGTTCTTACTAGAACAAATTTTAGTCGCTGAATATAAATAATAACCTACGTTTAACAAGGTTTTGTACGTTAGGGAAACACGTAACAATAATTGTATGACAAATAAAGTAATTTTATCTTACAAGATTTTAAATCTCTTCACACCAACATTTCAGGCTTTCTATTATGTTGATTTCATTACAACGCTACCGCTTACATTGACGCTGGATTTTATTCAAGTCATAAATAAATCATGTAACTATGAATAAATGCTAGTTCTGTACCAGTAGATTTATGCTATCTTGAGATTATAACGACAGGATAAAAGCGAGTATGTAAGATAAATGTTTTGTGTATTGAAACGTTATTCCAGTATAAAATAATGTAAGATAATTAACAAAATTATTCATAACGTGAATATGAGGGAAGTTGACATGATTTTGTGTAACGTTAAATTATTTACTAGCAAAAAATATAAGAGATTTTTTGTTAATCGTACACGCGAGTCTCGAACAAAATAGAAAAGAAATATCAAAAAAGTTATAAAGCATCACACTAATCACGAGAAGTTGGCTCAGCCCTGACCCTCGTTTCTACCAGATGGGACTCTGCTGTACTGGGATTTTCAACCCATTTATAACCCTGGTCTCCCCTCAACTTTTTTCCTTAAGCCTTTTTGGCGTTCTGTCGTCTTGTTTCCTTATTCCTTTTTGGTGGTGACTCTATGTTGCTTTCGTATGCCTTTTCAACATTCCGCCATCTCTAAAATATATTAGGAGGATGTTAGTTAAAAGGAGTACCTGTGATCAGTCTGTCAAATTTCTCATGTGATCCGTCAACAGAAAGACCCGTTAAGTGTAGGTACTTTTTTATTTTTCATTCAAAATAGCAATTAATGCTTATTGCTGTGTTTAGTTGGCGATCAAGTAAACGCTCCAATACAAAACATGTACGTCTGCAAGCATTAACGCTTCATGGGTTTCCCCGAGCTTCGTCACGTGTCTAACCTACCACGTCACATATATGTAAATGAGCAAGTGAGCTCGGCTAGTAACTCAGTTAAACGATCAAGTGACCGCAGAGCACTTGGATAGCGTAGGTGTTTTGAAGCGTTGATAAAGGGATAGTAAATGGTTAGGTTAGTTAGAAATCAGAAACAGAATTTGTAGTCTGAAAAATTAGGTCAAAGGACAAGAAAAAGAGCGCCACAAGCTTTAAAGAAAAGGTACACCAATATTTCGTAAAAGAAATCCTGTAAAGCATGAAACATCGGTATAATAATCAGTTTAATAACTAATGCTTCCCCAAAAATGAAAATAAAATATCTCGTATATAAATAAAAGGTATCAAGAATTAATGAGTCGAGGGCAAGTCGCGCTATATTAACTGAAAAAAAAAGGTAAAATTGCTTAAAATTTGAAAGGAATTTAATATTCCCCCCCACTGGTTTGGTAAAAGATCTTTCAATCACCTGAAAAGTAAAAATTTACATGTAACCAATAAAATAATAATAATAATTTCCGAAATGTTCCCATTCAGACTTGCCTTTGTTTTACACAAATATGTGGAAATACAAAAAATTCTGCTGGCATAATACCCTCATGTTTTATAGATATTTAGGGTGTTTTGCTAAAATAAAAGTTTCTATAAAAATACGTTCACTGGAAATGAAGGATAAGCCAGACTAGATACAAAAGATACCGGAGCAAACACGAAATCGAATTGCTAGTGTGCCAGTAGGAATGGCTTCGTTTTTCCAGCAGATACCGGAGCAGCCGTTCAAGGGAAGCAAACACGAAATCTAGTTGCTGGTGTGCCAGTAGGAATGGCTTCGTTTTTCCAGCTTTATACGATTTTAACGCTACAAAACACCACAAACCTATCATAGCTTAGTTTCACTTATCCACAAAATGTGATCGGTGTTCTATCTTGTACAAATTCTTAAAAAATAACTACGTCAAACTGGATTAATAATACAATCTCATAGGAAGCCTGGGTTCAGCAACTTGATAACATAATTGAAGAACTGTCCATGCATCTACCAAATGAATTGTAACCAACTTTAAATTGCTTTGAATGCAATACCGTCGGCAGGCGAAATAGAAATGGTATACGACGAAAGGTACTTTTTTCGCCTAATATTTGAATAGTGCATGAAAGTGTACTAAACGGCCAAGATCGTACAAATAACTTTGCGAAGGCTGCACATCGTAGCTTACAGTTCCAGTGAAACATGGATGATCCGCCTATATGGAAATTCAAGATGGATTACGAACGATGGAAACAGGACGATACGCGTTTTACGAAAAATTTGTATGTGGTGAAGCCCAAACGTGCCCAAACGGCGGCGCCCTAAACTTCTACTTCGAGAAAAGCTTACTTTACAAACATTGCAGTTCAAAAATTGTTCAACAACATTGGATGTCCAAGTTGAAGAATAATAGTAGTGTATGATGTGTCCCATTATTATTGTTTTTCGGGTATCTCAGTTATGAGTGAAGATAGAGGGATATGGTTATCGGAATCTTGCGACATTTTCCCGTCAAACCAACGATGGCGTTTACCTAATTGTCATATCTTACTTCATTTCTGAAAAATAGGACGTCCTTCAATTCAAATTCAAGTTGATTAAAGTGACAATATTTTCTCATCAACGATACCAATTTTGCAGTTTAAAACGTATTACATGATTAAGAAAAGTTGGAAAACAAGAACCACTATCCTATAATCAACTTAGGTCACCGACCACTAATGGACATTATACAGGCCGAACTTTTTTATGTTTACATGGGGATCTCAGAACCTAGAGCAGAAAGAAAGACGGTTAATTGGGAAAATATTAGGTTAATTAAGTGCATCTTTTGTTTTCTTCAAAAAGTTCAAGGCTAACTGGATTTTTCTGTAATTTCTTTAAGTGCGTATAATTCCGCTACTTCCCTTTTAAGAAAAAAAGTGCAAACGAAAAAGTTGTATACAATTATGTTCTTTATAAAGCAGATTAATCGATTTTTTGATGTAAACTTTAGTTTTTGAGTTACGACATAGACATTTTTTCAAATAGAAACAATAGTTGGCTATGACTTTGAAAAGCCTTTTTCTGGCTTTTCTAATAATATAACATAAGACAGTTATTTTACAAAACTAAAGAAATACGGCCGTTTCTCCGGTGCAATTTCAAAATTATTAGTATGCTAGGCCATGGATTCCGTTGTTAATTAACGAATGCAAATTGTAATTACTAATATGAGAAATGACAAATCGTATCGCTACACTTTGGATAATGTTTTATGAATCATTATATTAAATTTTCCAAAATGAAGGGAAAGCCCAATGTGTATATTGAAAAATATTACTTAGCAACTGTTAATGAACAAAATTGTCCCAAAAGCATAAACCGCAAAGAGCTACAAAAACGAATCTACGACTAACAACTAAAGCATTACCTAAAGATAATTATACATATGTTCAAACTGATTACCATTATAATTAAGACACAAGTTTTTAGAACAGAATTTGTGGCCTTTGTTACAGAACGGCTTTTAATAGTATACCTTATCCTTTATCGTTCCTCACCAATAGAAATCCATAACAAACAGATCTGGTGATCGAGGTAGCCATGCAACTGGTGCATTCCTATCCAGAGGAAAAGTTGTATCTATATAATTCCGTACTTCTAATTAATTAAGGAGCGGTGCGCCATCTTGCTGAAACTTATAATGGTCGAATTTATACTTTTCTAATATCCGTACAACAGTATCACTGCAAACTAATTTTCCGTGTTGAAGTTGATGCATTCTGCATAACAGATACCAGTGTTCACTTCGGCAGCTTCATTAATGTGCCCTGTTACTTTCCTCGGTTTACAGAAAGATGTATATTCACACAAAGCATGATATAGTCTGTCAATGTGCACCGAGAAGGCCGGCGGCATTCAAAATAGAGTTGAAAATATTGCTGTGCAGCTCGCAAATAGTTTTTTGACAATGTATACCATTCAACCATATCACGATTTTCTAGATTAGAAAAATACATTGTAGTGACTAAAAATACTAACCAAACTGAAAAGCACTTTCAAACTAAATGTAAAAGTAATATGAGTAGCATTTGTCAATCAACAACGGGTTCCATGGCCTACTTTAATTTTTCAAAAAAAGTATGTTACAGGTTATATAATTAGAGAGGCCAGAAGAACCATTTCGTACAAAGTGATATCCAACTATTGTTTCCATTTAAAAAAATTATGTTTAAGTAGTAACTCAGAAACAAAAGTTTACATCAAAGAATTGATTAAGTGCCTTAAAAAGAACGTAATTATGTACAACTTTTTCATTTGCACTTTTTTTCTTAAAATTCAAATAACGGAATTATACGCATTTAAAAATATAACAGAAAATTCGCGTGTTGAAGTATCTAGTTAGTCTTAGACTTTTGAAGAAAACAATAGTTGCACTGAATTACCTTCATGAAACTGTAAGTCTTTCCCCATTTAACCGTCTTTCTATATGATCTAGTTTAGACATAAAAAAACTCATCCTGTATACGTTCAAACATCCGTCACTAGTAAATATAATTTATATTTTTGTTAAATAAATTGTAAACTATTGTAGCAATTGTTTGAAAAGTAAGGTTTTCTAGGCTGTATTTTGTAAATATCTCTAGTTTGGAAGTAGATAAGAAATTTGCGGTTTTCAATAAGTTATTTTTATTTAGCCATCCTTGTTCAGTGTCAAAAAATATACTAGTGATCTATTTGAAAATTTCATGAAAAAATACAAAAACAGATTTTTTAAAGAACTCCGTCTACTGACCCCTATGAGAAGTACAGCAGAACAGTTTATAGCACAATTAATAGTAGAGTGAAAGCTCTTTTCAAGGAGACTAAGTTTATTAGTTTTAGTTAAAGTAATCTGAAGTTATTTATCTTTTCTCAAACAGACGTTTACGTTTTCCCCATCACTTTAATTCAAGAGGCAACTTTACTTAACACATCTCATAGAAGAACTGGATTTTCTAATTTAGTGGAATTATCACACACCCTTGCGGCCATGCGACGAACTTGAAGATTATTTTTAGGATCTATCACCAAGACACGACCACTGGCGGCCGTATCTTGGTGTTGATTAAATTTTTTGAGAATGGGTAATAGATTTTTAATAAAATAACTATCTCATGTACAGGGTAGGTCAAAACGCAATGGTCACATTTTCTCAATCTTTTCAAATGAAACACTCTGCATATTATAACGTCGTTTGACATTTTTCTGTTATTCTTATGTATCATTCCCTATACCTAAATGCAATATTTATCTAAATGTTCGAGGCTCTCTATTTAAATTATCAGTTTCAATTAATTCTGAATTTTTAGTTGGCTTAGAAAAGTAATCCTGGAAATAATATATTTAATAAAAAGCAATAATTTTTGAACGTTTTCTAATGTTTTCTGAGCATTTGTTCAAAATTGAAGAATTGGAACGTTTTAAAAATAATTTACATCATTAAGACAGAGTTTAATTCGAAAGGAAAAGATTTTATTTAAATTTGTTATTAATCACACTTCTGTGACTATTTTTCATCGTATTTGAGAAAATTTGGTAAATCATATATTTGAAATCATAAGTTTATGAATTAACACCTGAAACTACTACATAATTTTAAACGAAAAATAAATTAGTATTTACATCAATAATAAATTTGAAATCCAATTCAGAAATTGTAAATAGTAACAAACCGCCGCTACTTAATCCGTTATTTGAGTAGTTTGAAGGTTAAAAAGAAGAGGCAGCACTTGTCAATAATATTAATACTGAAATTAATGAAAATTGTCTTAGAATCAAAGAATTTAATAGGCGTTTGAAAGGTCATGTTTGGTTAATGGAAACTACATATTAATTTTATACATAACTTTTCTGTCTACTTTATGTTTGCAAAAATATGATCAAGGAGACTACTCCTTAGGGTGAATAAAAAAAAATTGGTACAAAATTTATTAAAAATTGTTAATCTAATAGATTTTGATCAGATAAAACACTTGGCTCATTTTTATTATTAGGATATCTAAGTCTTACAAAAATTATAAAAGCAGAAATATACATTAAATTTAGCAAATTATTCTGAAATTTATATTGATTGAGGCATGAGATGGAATCAAAGGGAAGTAAAATTGACCAAGACTATCTTAAAAATGTACCAGAGAAGGCGACATGTATAAATTTGAGAGGTCAGAACGATACAGTCTTGATTTAACATCAATGAGGAACTATTGATAGGTTTTACACGTGGCCATTTTGATATGTGTCAACATAAAGATTTTAAACGATTTCTATCTGAAAATTGAAATGTTTTCGCCGTCAATCATTAAAATAAGGTTTCTTAGATATATTAGAGATTATTGTTAAATATGCCTAAAAGGAGTAATATTCTGTTAAAGCATTAAATTTAATCGAGTGATATTTAACCTTTGTGTGTGCTGAATTTAATACATTTCAAAAAGAACAATAATGGACAGTATATTAATAACTATAAAGCGAACACAGGTATATAAATTGGTGATTAAATAATTATGTGTACCTTGATTACCGTAAGTGAAAGAAGTTGATTAGTTAAGTTCAAGAAGATTGGAACATATTTAAACAGCACTTTGTTTGGGGAATATATTGCGACTGTGTGTATTCAAGGTACCTAATATCAGTCAATGGTTGCGTACTGAGATTAAATTTAAATTTCAAATACATTATAAAAGATTTACTTGACTAACTGAATTATTTGACTGTCGGAACTTGACCATTAAATGATTATGCGCATGACGTTAAGAACTAGATGTAGGGCTGTATTTATTTAAGATTTACAATGTTTGTTTTCATAATATGTAAATAAATTGTTAAGACGGTATTGTTTAGTTTGAAACTGTGATAATATGAGTTTACCATTGTGATCATTCATTTGATTTTGTACAAAGTAAATACCACTACTACATTAAAGTTGAAAAACGCTTAGATGGTCCCACTTAGTTAATAGTCCATTGATCTAAGACTAATTAAGAATTCCAACTGTATGCGAATGCGACGTTGATATCTTAACATAATTGACAGTTAGGAGACAAAATTAAATTAGAAATGTTTTGCACTTTATAAAATCAACAAAATTAGTTACTGCCTTTATAAAGAAAAGGAGTTTAGCACATTAATTGTGTGAAAATAGAAAAATAAAAAAATAAATAATTGATTCAATTTGATTCAGTTACTTTGGACCAATTCAAATTGGAAGTAATACTATGATTTATACGTTAGTAAAAGATCAAATGAAGTTAAGAAGTTAAACAGAACATTATATGAACCAATAGCTTGAGTGACCTTGTAATATTGTATTGGAGGGTTTTAGAAACAAATTAAGAGGTTAATTTTAATTACAGTTAACATATTATTGAGAAATTATGTCCTCATATTAATATTAAATATTAATAAGCTTTAGCAGAGTGCTCTATTCAATTTATTTTGAAACTGTTACGGTTTTAGTTGATACACGTGATTATTACGGTTCGAGAGTTTTACATACCGGTTGGTAGAAAACACACTCTTCCTCTGGTATATTTGTTAGTAATATAATTCTAATTATAAAGGTTAGACGTGGCAACACTGCGTATAATATTACTCGAGGTCTACACAAAAGTTTTCTGAAAAATATAAATTCTGCAATTGGTCGAAAAGGAATTAGCAAGGTCGTATGGTTCTTTTTGGGTGACGCCACTTTGTCCAAGTTAGCGGTTAAAGAACCAACGGTAAAAATTTTTCTATAATTTTACAGTTAAAATTGTACGTTACATCTCAGTTTAAGCTGGTTTTAATTTCAAATATTTACTTAATATTATACTTATAATTCGTTTTATACGGATATAAATTTCGTTAAAATATACATGATCTTTCGTCTCTTCGGGAGACAAGTATCCATAATGTTTATTTTTCTTTCTTTGTTCCTTCGGTGTGTTACACTGTAATCCATTCTTCATTCACCTGTATGTGAATACCTTTCAAAACATATTACTTCAATGAATTGTTGACAGAAGTTAGATATTCTCCTTCGGCTGCTTACGGCTGCTCCATACACCTATAAGAGATATTTGTCTTGTTTCTACATGGCTTAGCGGCCCATGTAGCAACGGTGCGCACCTACAACATTTATTTGCTACCCATGAATTAATAAAAATTATTCAGTATACTACTACGCGTGCTTGAATTTCCTAACCAGCTTCGGTTGTGTGCTAATTATATCGTGTGTTTACCATTATTAAACATACTGTCAAATTTTACATATTATACCTACGAAGTTGCCGTCAATACAGTTAAACGACGCTTCCGTAAATAGACATCTTTATACCTGGTGACCCGTATTAGACCTTTATTTTATTTTGCCACCATAATGTTCTTTATACGTCCCCAAATGCGGGCGTAATGTGGTCTTTATAGCACGGAAATGTATTGTTGCTAAGCAGCATGATTGACAGCAAACACATGACATGATATGTCACGTAAGTTGAAAGAATTATTGAAACAAAAACTTTACTATACAACCTTTATTAATAAAAATAATAGTAATGAAACTTATTCTTTATAAAAATTGAAAATACAGTTGGATGGATTTGAAATTGTAACTTGAGACAAGTATGCCATCACAACTTTTTCATCACATTTTGTGTACACATTTTTTGTGCTCCGCCGCCCGCAAAAATTTTCGTACTCTTTTATGTATAAATATTTCGATTTACTTGGAATTATTTTTGCCTGGGCGCCCTCAAATTCATTTAAAATTTCTTGTGAATAAGTTATTACGTTTTCACCTTCCATTTTAGAATGCAAATTATTTACAAACAAACAGTACCTTAGCAACAATTTAACAATATCACAGTATCTTAGTAACAACAAATTAGCCTACTGTCTACTTTATTTCACTGCATTTTCATTTAAAAACTTGCCGAAAATACTGAATCTTTTTAAAATTTTGTTCCAGTTTCATGGTGCAAAATAAAATAAAACATTGTATGTACCACGGGCATAATTGTAGATTATGGCTCTCAGCAATATAAAAGCCCTCCGCTTCGAGTCGGGCTTTTAACATTCCCTCGAGCCATAATCTTCTGATTATGCCCTTAATACATAAATATCTATTATTGTATGCTAGTTTAGTTGTATTGCTCCTGTTGGATGTCTGACAGTGCTGTTTGAGTTAATTCATTTTTAATTAAAGCACTAAAAACGTAAGTGGTTCATTATTATTACTGCTTGGGGAGTACTTATTATTATAAACGATTTATTACAACTGCAATTGGTTTTTTATTATACCTGAATCATAATCTCCATTTTGAAAACTCAAATGCGTGCCAAATCGGACCTTTAAAACACTAGTACTTTAAGGTTGCCTAGGCAACAACGAATTCACCTCAAAATTTTGAACAATAGAACTAATCTTTACTTATGCATTTAAATGAATATGAGACGTGCAATTGCTGTTGTTTGAAATTTTAATCTGGCATGATATATCCTCCTTTTCAGTCATATTGTAATTCACGAAACAAACTTCACGAATTTTCAATAGATGTAAATAGCAACGACACAACAATTGCTAAAGGTTTCTGTCGCAACGATTAATGACGACGGTTACATTGAACTTTACTTTACATTACTTTAATGCCACATCACCGATCGGGAAGTATTTTCTTGCAATTTTCGCATTTAGGTCCAGGTATACTTAGAAATAGCGTATAATACAAGTATATGAGCGCTCACGACGGGTTTAACGTTGATCGAACTGCCAAAATAGGGGACATGCGTCTAGAACCACAGAATAGGTACTATTACGGTTGTGGTCTTACCGACCAACAACATTTTCTGTTAGAGTTCATATTTGCTAGCATTCGAAATGATGAATGGTTCTATCTGAAAGTTTCAATTTTTGAACAAATGTTCAAAGGTCTTCTCTATAGGGTATCTTCTCGCACCATACTTGGCACTGGTGGATCGAACTCTGCGACGTATACATATCTCGCTCCTAACGGAAACTAGTCTTTCATTTTGTGCAGTCCAAATTCTTGTATATGTTCATCTTCCGCTTACGGTGCAAGAAAGAACGGTGATGATTAATGTGTTGGTAGTACCAAAGGTATATCAGTTATTTATATTGGGGTTAGATTGTTGAAGGACGATTGATTTCGTCCCAGACTTCAAACATGGTCATTGGTCTCTTGGATTTACTCCAGTGCTCCATGCAATAACTGAGCAAAATTCACTTCAAAATCTACTGAATACAGCTTTTCTTTCGGCCTCTGGTTGAACACAAAATCCTTACTGATGACGAACCTATCAAGCAGCGATATTATCCCTTATATCCTACACTTCAGGCTATAGTGAATAAGGAACTTGACGAACTGGTAGCTATGGGTATTCTAGAACATTACAATAGCCCTTGGTCGAGTCCTATCTCTTCAGTTCGAAAAGAAGGCAAGTTTTATCGGTTTTGTATCGATTTTCGGAAAGTCAACATTGTAACATAGAAGAACGCTTACCCTTTACCTTATATTACCTCAATTTCTCGACTTCTGTCGGGGTTGGACATCCGTTCTGTTTATTGGCAAACTCCCTTGTCTGAAGCTTCGAAATCGCTCACTGCTTTACCGTGCCTCTTAAGGTCTATTTCAATTTGCTCGAGTTGCCTTTTGGGCTACACAGCCCTCCGACTACTTTACAACGTTTAATCCGATCGATTTCTCAGTGCTGATCTCGAACCATATTATTTTGCGTACCTAGACGATATCGTTATCGCTACTCCTACCTTGGAGAAACACATGGACATACTTCCGCGTATATTCCAATGTTTACGTACTGCAGACCTAACTCTAAGGCTATACAACTGTTAGTTTTGTCGTCCCGAGATATAATATTTATGTTACGTAGTAAATAAAGATGGGTTCTTCTTTACCTGTTCCTAGGTCAGTAACCGAAATCCGTAGATTACTCGGCATGCGTAGTTGGTATCGTCATTTCGTTCCCAATTTCGCCACGGTTACTGCTCCTTTAAATGCACTTACCCGGAACAACGCCCCTTTCGTCTGGTTAGACAACTATCAGAATTTTTTCAATTCTTCGAAATAGTGTCTAGTATCTGCTCCTATCCTTTTATGTCCCGATTTTTTCTGTCTGCTTACTATACAAACGGATGCCTCAGATTTTGGTTTAGGCGGTCTTGAGACAAACCACTAATATTGGTGAACAAGTTATTGATTGCATTAGTCGCTGATTGACGAATGACGAAAGCGAGATGTTGCTACTCGACAACGGAAAAGGTGTGTGTTATGGGCCATTGAAAAGTTTCATCCCTACGTAGAGGCGGCATACTTTGCATTGGTGATCGTCATCATTCTCGGTTATGGCTAAACATAATCCGTCTGGGAGACTGGCCCTCTGGGCTATTCGCCTCCAGTAATACTATTTTGACACAATTCGCCGAGAGGGTAAAGAACATATCGCACCTGATGCTCTTTCCTAGTCAGTACACAAACTTGAAATCCTGGTTGCTGAACAAACTACTTCACGTGTTTTGCTACCCATCGTGGATTCATGGCATCTTTTTATGCGCGATGG
Organism: Vesta saturnalis; assembly: GCA_036346205.1. NCBI lineage: Eukaryota > Metazoa > Arthropoda > Insecta > Coleoptera > Lampyridae > Vesta > Vesta saturnalis. The sequence goes on along the minus strand of JARFJB010000610.1, from coordinate 860,519 downwards.
TGTTAATTCTTCTCCAAAGAACATTCCCTCTTGGTTTATTAAAGATAATCTATTGTTTCATCGTGCTAAATCTATTTCTACTTTCGGTGACTTAGGTGACTCGAAGATGGTTGTTCCTAAAAACTAACGTACAACATTTTTTTGTGAACTACACGATTATCCTACTGCAGGACGTTGTGGAGTGACCAAAACAGCAGCTCGTATTTCGCCCCATTATTATTGGCCAACCTTACGGGCCGATGTATCTCGCTATATCTAACGCTTCAAGATTTGTGATGCACAAAAGGTGGAATAAGCCGCACCTTCTGAATTCTTCCCCACTGCTCTCGTTCTGCACTTCCGTGGCAAGTACTTTGTGCAGATTTCATTGTTTCATCCTAATAGTGGCTGATTATTTTACTAAATTCCCAAGCTTCTTTCCTGTACGCACGGGTGCAGCCGCTTTTGTAGCTTGGATTGTCGAGGAACAAATATTCTTAATGTTTGGTACTCCACAATACATAATTACTGACCAAGGAGTACAATTTCGTAGTAAGGAATTCACAAATACGTGCTTTCGTACGAACATTCTGTACACTCCAAAGTACCATCCGGGGTCTAACCCAGCTGAGCGGATTAATCGCTTTTTGAAAACGATAGTGTTTGCTGGGATGCGAGATTGCCAAAAATCGGCTGCACGATTCGCTCGGCTAAAGATGAGATAACTGGATACTCTCCGTACTTTTCCTTCTGTGGCCATGAACACAAAATTATGGCGACCTCAGTAGTATAGCTATAGGGCTTCTGTCCCACTTTTGTCACTAGATTTGTCACCAGATCTAGGAAAAAGTTACCAGAAAAGTTACTAGATTTCAAGGTCAGTAACATTGCCTATTTTAAGGGGAAGACCGCAGGTGTGTAATCCTCTTCAAGGTCATGCTTGCACGAGTCCTTCAAGGTCACTAGAAAAGTTACTAGATTGTTGATTGTCCTGAAGGTCATTGCCCTTGGTCTATGCATGTTTCGAGGCCGCGCCCTATTCTGAGAAACAAAGGTGGCCCATTGTTTAAAGTCTATGCTTTCAAGGTCAGAGAAAAAAGACGATCTATTGTTTTGGCTGAGTCATTCTAGGAAATCAAGAACAAAGGCGATGCATTGTACAAAGTCTATGCTTTCAAGGTCACATGAATGAACAAAGACTATCTATTGTTCCGTTATTCTAAAAATAGATTGTTATCTCAATTCTAGGAAATCAATAACAAAGGCGATGCATTGTCGACGGTTCAAAGTCTATGCTTATAATTTTCAAAGGTTACATGAGAAATGAACAAAGACGATTCATTGTTCTGGTTGATTTATAAAAATAGATTCTAAATACGTCTCTTTCAAGAACAAAGGCGATCCATTGTCAACGATTTAAAGTTTATGTTTACAAGGTCACACCTCTGAGAAATGAACAAAGACGATCCATTGTTCCGTTATTTTAAAATAAATTGTTATCTCAATTCTAGGAAATCAAGAATAAAGGCGATCCATTGTCAACGGTTCAAAGTCTATGCTTACAATTTTCAAGGTAAAAGAACAAAAGCGATTCATTCTTCTGGTCGAGTTATAAAAATAAATTGTTATCTCAATTCTGAGAAATCATGAATAATGAATTGTTCAAAGTCTATGCTTATAATTTTCAAGGTAAATGAACAAAGACGATTCATTGTTCAGTTAGAAATAGATTGTTATCTAAAGACATCTCTTTCAAGAACAAAGGCAATCCATTGTCAACGATTTAAAGTTTATGCTTATAAGGTCACACCTCTGATAACAAAGACGATCCATTATTCAGTTAAAAATAGATTGTTATCTCAATTCTAGGAAATCAAGAGCCCTGAGGTGCATGTTTCAAAGCCACGCCCCCTCAAGTGCTCTAAACAGGTGGCCGTTTCCCTAAACAGGTAGCCGTTTCCTAAAAACAGGTAGCCGTTTCCTAAAAACAGGTAGCCGTTTCCTAAAACAGGGGGTCCGTTTCCCAAAACAGATAGCTGTTTCGCAACCGTTTCCCCATGTTCAGGTCGAAAATAGATTCCGCATCTCAATTCCAGGAAATCAAAAAGGGGGCCCATTGTTCAAAGTCTATGCTTACAATTTTCAAGGTTAAAGAACAAAGACATTCCACTGTACAGGTTGAGTTATAAAAATAGATTGTTATCTCAATTCTGGGAAATCAATAACAAAGGCGATGCATTGTTCAAAGTCTATGCTTACAATTTTCAAGGCCACATGAGAGAACAAAGACGATCTATTGTTCTCGTTGATTTATAAAAATAGATTGTTATCTAAATACATCTCTTTCGAGAATAAAGATGATCCATTATCAATGATTTAAAGTTTATGCTTAGAAGGTCACACCTCTGATAACAAAGACGATCCATTGTTCAGTTAGAAATAGATTCTAGGAAATCAATAACAAAGTCTATGTTTACAAGGCCACGTGAGAGAACAAAGACGATTCATTGTTTTGGCTGAATCATAGCTTCTGAAATTCTAGGAAATCAAGAATAAAGGGGACCCATTGTTCATAGTCTATGCTTACAATTTGCAAGGTAAAAGAACAAAGACGATTCATTGTTTTGGCTCTGTCGTAGCTTCTAAAATTCCGAGAATAAAGACAATGCATTGTTCAGACTGATTAGGTCATCTAACAAGTAAGATATTTTTATAAGACTACCACAATATACAGATAAAAAATCGATTTAAGTATTATGGGATATAGTCACTTTTGTAATACCTCTGCTGGAGCATATCTATTTACTATTTGTTTTTCACATTCAATTTCCTTCAACTGATTCTCGTTTAATGCGGACCACACCATCTTTCCTAATAGGTTCATTATATTGTATACTAGCCATACATTCAGCTTCCCTTAAAAGTCTTCATATCAGGATCTACTTTGAGACATTGTTCGAGACTTATTACAATAAGCAATGTCACGCCTCCCATGTGCCCTCAAGTGGTCTAAACAGCTAGACGTTTCCTAAAACAGGGGCCCGTTTCACAAAACAGGGGGCCCGTTTCCCAAAACAGGGGGTCCGTTTTCCAAAACAGACGGCTGTTTCTCAACACAGGTAACCGTTTCCCACCAAGGTTACACGAGAGAACATAAGCGTTCTGATTCCTAAAAATAGATTGTTATCCAGCTACCACCCCACCTCAATTCTAGGAAATCAAGAACAAAGGGGGGACCATTGTTCAAAGTCTATGCAAGTAATTCATTGTTCTGGTCGAGTTATAAAAATAGATTGTTATCTAAATACCCTTCGATTCTAAGAAATCAAGAACAAAGGCGATCCATTATTTTAGCCAACGCTTCAAAGTCTATGTTTATAATTTTCAAGGTCACATGAGAGAACAAAGACGATCCATTATTCCGTTATAAGTTCTAAAAAATAGATTGTTATCTAAATACATCTCAATTCTGGGAAATCAAGAAACGCTTCAAAGTCTATGCTTATAAGGCCACACCTCTGATAACAAAGGCGATTCATTGTTTTGGCTGAGTCATAGCTTCTGAAATTCTGAGAAATCAAGAACACAGACGATGCAGTGTTCAGACTGATTAGGTTATCTAACACGTAAAATATTTTTTTTTTATAAAACCACAATATTCATCTATATATACAGATAAAAGATCGATTTAAGTAAATATACATATTATGGGAAATTTGATGTACTTAACATTTTGTAATACCTTTGCTGGATCATATCTATTTATTATTTGTTTTTCACATTCAATTTCCTTCAACTGATTCTCGTTTAATGTGGTCCACGATACATCATCATCTTTCCTAATAGGTATTTTCATCGCTTCATTATAATGTTTACTGGCCATACATTCAGCTTTCCTTAAAGCCTTCATATCAGGATCTGTGATCCTTTTACTTTGAGACATTGTCCGTGACTTATTACAAACCTGCGTCTCTTAAACTTATATGCAAAAATACAAATTAAAATCTTTTGATTATAAAGTTACGTAAATTTCAAAGTTAATCCCGAGAAATCTATTTTCAAGGTGATCCAACCTTACCCGACTATCAAATAGATTGTCAATGGTTGCTATCAATTTTCCAGGTCCTACAAATCAACCTACAGGGGTATTCTGATATATGACCGGTAATGTATGCTTCCCAAGTTGGGTAAAGTTCTTTGAAGGTGTGACGAGAGATTTTCAAGGTCACCAAACAATTCTTAGAATTTAGTCGAGTCAGAGCCATCTGTCAATTCCTAGAAATCAATTTTCAAGGTATCATATTACAATTGAAACAGATTGTAAAGTAGATTCATGGGCTAAATGGAGTCAAGGTGTTCCTAATCAATGACTTTTGTATAGGCCGTAGAAGTTATTACAATTCCTGCAGTGGTATCTATGCTAAAAAATAGGTCAAGGTTAAATTGGTCTTATATTAGCTAAATGCTCTTCAAGTCAAATAGAAATTAGGTCATCAGCAGGGGAGGGGGGTAGATGTAGAAGTGGTTAAGGTATTTAAGCAGTAATGTGCAAATAAAATAGATTCAATATGTGGATGTGCTACGCTGCTGAATCATGGACCAAAGCGGTAGATGCACATACAGCCGTGGAACGTTTACTCCAACAATTGACGACATTGGCATTTGATGCTAATCATGAGGCAGTATATGGTTTAGGACGCTTTTATTCGGAAGAGGACTGTCATGCACTTGCAAAGAAATATGAAAACGGTGTAAAAATATGTGAAACGTATTTAAAGGGTCGATATTGTTTTACTTGCTTAATACAAAAGTTACGTGCGGCACAACTAGAAGAGTTCACTCTAGATTTGAAGGAGTGGGAAGATGGGGATACCAGTGAAAAGGGGGAAGAAGGGGAATATGAAGCATAGTAGTCAGTTACTAATTATATTTTCTCGATTAGAAAAAGATGTATAATTAAAAAATAAAACCTTAATTATTGTTGTTGTGTTCTTTTGCATGTGAAAAGGATGTATTCACGACTAGTCTGGATGCAGTCGGAAAAACAACAAATAGCGGTCCCCAGCCATACGTAAACATAATTTAACTAGAATCTTCAGAATAGGAAAAAATGAGTGTGGTCTCCAAGAAATTTTCAAGACCATATATCCTACAGGCCGATCTTACCCGACATCATCCGATCGAAATGTAGTCGAAACCTGCAGGACCAATTCTAAACGAGTCATGCAAACATGAAGAATGATAGGCTAATATCATGGTTATTGACTAAATTGTAATAAAAAGCGTGGGATCATACAATAGTCATCCAGGGTGTTTCTCCAAATACAGATAACCGTTTCCCAAAACCGATGGCTGTTTCTCAACACAGGCTAAACTGAACTAGGTCAAAACCTAAACATCTGGTCATGATGGGTTAGAAATCCGTGGGAAGGTTCAGGTACAATCTGAAGGTAGTTTTATATTATAGAAAAAAAGCTAATCACCTACTTTGGGGGTAGTACTGATAGGGAGTAGTTTCTATAAATCCCCTTCACCTACTTTTAGAGGTAAAGGGTAGCTTTTCCAATAGGCTTATCATCTAGGGGTGCAATTCTGACCCCGAGAAGAAATGATGAATGCTATTAATGTAAGTGTATTATTTCATGTAAAAGCCCTATGATGCAAGCTATTTCTATGGTCCACCCTATCCATCTAGGTCAACAATTTTAGCATTCCCTGGAGGTTACATTCTTGGAAATAGCAAATAAGCGTTCCTTTCTAACAATAGAATCAGTTCATGGAGGATTGTTGTCTATGCTAATATCAAGGTTCCTGTATATGCTTACAGTATCTGGTGACTGGAAATTCTCAAGGTCTCCAAACAATTGTCAAGACCATATGTCCTACAGGCCGATCTTACCCGACATCATCCGATCGAAAATGTAGTCGAAACCTGCAGGACCAATTCTAAACGAGTCATGGAAACAAGAAGAATGATAGGGTCTATGCTAATAAGCGTAGGCTCATATTATGGTCCGCTAGGATGTTCCCCCAAATACAGATAACCGTTTCCCAAAACAGGGGAGCCGTCACTCAACACAGGTTTCCCCTCCAGAGCCTAATAGCTCATTAATCATAGCTGAGGCTAAATTGAACTAGGTCAGATCCATTTATCTTAGAAATCTAAACATGGAATATGGTTGTGAGGGGTTAGAAATCCCAATTCGTGGGAAGGTTGCATCCAAGTACAATTCTTAGAAATCTGAAAGTAGAACTAGTTTAATATCATAGAAAATGCTAATCACCTACTTTGGGGGTTTATGGGCCAAGGTGATAGTTTCTATAAATCACCTACTTTTAGGGGTAAAGGGTAGCTTTTTCAATAGTTATAGGTACTGTGTCAATGAGGCTTATCATCTAGGGGTGCAATTCTGACCCCGAGAAAAATGATGAATTCTGCGTCGCTTTTGAGAAGAATGACTATGTTTGAAAAAGCTAGAATAGAAAGTAGTGTTGGCAACCATGATTGTTAGGGTTTAAAAGTCCCCATTGTGTGCACAGTAGACTCTTGATTAGCAGCAATGACGAAAGTAGTAGTACGTCAGGTAGAAAGTACAGAAAAAGCAGTAAGTGTGGAGGAGCGAAAGAAGAGGTTGGAGACATTAATAAAACAAGTAAAAGAAATAAAACTCGATTTGGAGTGTTATATAGTGAAAACAAAAATGATGAAGCTGCGTATTAGCAATATGTAAAATAGTGTAGTAAAACATGAAATTTTGAGAAGGATGAGTTTAAATACCTATTTTAAAGAAGAAGAAAAGACGCTGCTATGTGTTGTTATAAGTATCTCACAATTGTATTAGGTTTAAGTAACTGTATCATTAAAAAATAAAGACTTTAAAAGTTAAAGAGACGGTTTTCGGTATTCTCTTCTCCCATAATGGTTCCTTATTGGCTCTGCATATCTGGGTGTGGTTCGATATCCACCTTTACCGAAATCTCCCATAAGGAAATGGAACCCCTGCCGTACGTTGGGCTTTAAATTGGCCTATATACAACGTATAAAAGAAGATTTATTGGAAAAGATCAATGGCAGTAAAATGATCCCTAAATAAAAGCAATTTACTGGTTTTAATGCAGATCGTTATTGTTTTTAATCATTAAATGGCGTTTATGCATATGTAAAAAAATTTCTTTTACTATAATGAATAATATAAAGACTTTCCTTTGTATAAGCAAAAACCCTTGGACTTAAAAGAGTAAACAGAACAAAGGCGATCCATTGTTCAAAGTCTATGCTTTCAAGGTCACATCTCTAATAACAAATGCGATCCATTGTTTTGGCTGAGTCATAATTTCTAAAAAATAGATTGTTATCTAGATACCCCAATCATTTCAGGCTAAATTCTAGGAAATCAAGGACAAAAAGGATCCATTGCCGACGCTTCAAGGTCAAAGTTGTATTGCCCAAGGCCATCATACACATTGCTTGGCCACGTGGTCTGAGGTGACCTTGAAGATGATGACCTTGATAAACCGTGTACGTAGGCAATGTGATGACCTTGAGCAGAAACACTCGTAGAAAAAGTATAGTAGAAAAGTGGCTTAGAACCGCTATAGCTATACTACTGACCTCTTTCCTGAACCTCCTGATTCTGACTCTCTTCGTGAATCCCAGTAGTGATAAACCTCCGACACCATCGAAACAATTCTATTACTCGCTTCGCTTAGACATGCTGAAACGAATGAACCTTCTACCCAGCGAATTTAAAACCGCTATAATTTTCGCCGTCGACACGTTAAGTTTAAAATGGGCGACTCTGTATAAAAAAGAAGTTTCTTTCTTTCAGACGCGTCTTAGCACTTTAATGCCGTCTCGCACCGAAGTTCGTGGATCCGTGTCACATTACTAGAGTGGTGTCTCCTTGGACTTATGAAGTTCAGGATTCCACGTGCGGATCTCTGGGATTTTACCACCCGAAGGATCTAAAACCTCTTTTTTCCTCACCCCCTAATTCTTTTTCAGCTTCTGCCTCGGCTCTGGACGATTCCGTTCATGTTTTGTCTTGCTCTGACTCTAGAAAACGTACCTTACTGGGTGTTTCTAGGCGCCGAAAGCGGCACAAGTAGTTTCGCTGCATATATTATTTCGGTGGTTGGATGGGTTGTTCTTGTAGGGAAGGTTATATAGGGGTACACTCACCTCTATCCTTTCGTTCTTCGTCTGCTCGAATATCAGAGCCCTTCAACTCTCTCTTTCTATTCTTTTGGGTAAGATACCGGTTATAGTAATTGGGGTCACGGCACGTGCCAAACTGGTTTACATAACGTGATATTAAAAAACTCGATTTACAATTTAAATTAAGGCATCTTACCCGAGGTGAACAGAGTCTAATTTGTATTAACATTCGTATATGCTTGTATCGATAACTTATATTGGAAATAAGCTTTGAGCATCTTGAAAATAAAATTCAGATTTACTAAAAACAAAACTTTTTATTTGTCAGAATTTAACAATTCATATAGAATGTTAACTACATTATAATCATACATGATAGAGTAAATAATGAATTTCTTAACTTATTCAATACTTTGTACATTTTTTGCCAAAGTGAAGGCACTGCTTTAGTCTTGCCTTGTTCCTTTGCAACGAAGATTAAGAAGATAGTATGACATCCAACTTGTCAGCATATATTTTCCGTTTCATTACAATTTAGTAATTGTAGTATATTATTGACTGAATGCGACATTTCTCGTTTTCTTGTATTCACAATACAATTAATATACAAATTTTTTCAGTCTACAAAATGCCAATTCAAATACATAAATAGGTATATATATATATATATATATATATATATATATATATATATATATAGTAAAAGCGAATTTTTCGTTAAACTTCCCGCCAGGATGAACTTTTTGCAGATGATGTCTATACGAGTGTAATAAAATATTTCCAGCTTAATAACGAACACAAAAAGAAATACTAAATATTTCTACATTTTTTACCTGTAGCTTTTTTCACTGAATAAAGGAAGGATTTGCATATAATTGCTATTCTAGGGAATAAGGAATACATCATTTATAAAACCTGTCGCTGAACATGAAAGCCATCACAATTTTAAACTTGAGTGAAGCTTCGTCATTCTATGTAAAAAGTAAATTGAAAAATTACAGTCAACATTGTAATATCAATTCATTGTAAATAGCAAGGTTGTTGATAGTGAAAATAGAATGTAACACATTTTAGGTGTATTACAACTATTCCCAATGGATTAAAAAATATATTGTTTTGTTTTAAAGTTTCAGAGTTTAGTTGTATCCCACTTTGTCAGTCCTAGGTATAAATTAAGGATTATATAACAAATCTGAATGAAAGTTTCGTTGACTTTTGTGTGTGAAATTTCCCAAGTGTTTCCAATTTAGAAACAAAGCGTGAATTACGTTTTATCTTTTTCTAACAAATTTATAAGGTATAGCGATTTGTCAAGATTACACGTAGACATTTATGAAAATACTTCATTTGACGTTACCAAAGATAAAGCGTACTAATAGATTTTCTTGTTGAAATAAATTGCTAAAGATATCATTAACAGCAAATCGTAAGTAATGAGTTTTTGGTTAAGTGTCGGATTTAACAAAAGTGTAATAAAATATAACTTTTTTGTTGAAATGATACCAAAAAATATACGAAGGTTAGACTACTTATATCTAAAAAATAAGATTTTTAATATGCTAAAATAAGGAAAATGTTTATTAGTTTCAAATTTCAGTATTCCAGTGGTTTTACGTTAAAAAAGTTTGATGTGGCCAGCACAAAGCTTTCTTACGCCAATAACTTGTAATAGGACCAATATTTGCATTCTTGGGTCCTCTACAATCCCGCAGAACGATATCTCGATTTGGACTGGGATGCTTTGTTACGGTCGAAATTTGCAGTAGAACAGAGTAACAGATAAAATAAGAGGTGTTGGAGTTCAGTGGTTGGGGGTGGGAGTTTTTATAACCGAATGGGCACCAGGGTATTTGAAATTAACAAAATAGGGGTTATAGTAATAATAACATATAAATATAAATAATTATGAAGGTGTACATCTCGTCGAAATACCCAAATAATTCGCCTACCTTTTATCATAATCACAGGTAGATCCAGACATCTGCAGGCGATGTACCTGAAAGGCTACAAAACACTATTTGCACGTATTTGCTAAATAATTGCGTGCTAAAAAAACAGCTTCTGATCTGACAATGATCTAATAATTTTATGGTTACGTTACGTTACTTATTAAACTTATCTTTAAATGACATTATATTAACCAAATTAGAATAACTAAAACGCTTATTAACAACTTCTCTCCCAAATTGTTACGTTACTATCCAAAAAGCGTACTGAAATATATTCGCACTTGTTCACTATAAGATTAGATTGTGTAACCCAACAATCTCTAAAATAATTAAAATCAGTTGATATTTGCATATCACCAGTATCTCCTGCTTACAAATTTCATGCTAATGTAAATTATACGGCAGATAAAAAATGGGGTCACAGTTTGTTACAAATCAAATTAAAATGCTCCCAGTTCATTAATCCATGCATATATTGTAAATAAATAAACACATATGTTCGGCGTGATAACACCGTACTACACAAAGGAATAGACACACTAAGACATAAATTTCGTAAGATTCTATCATAAAATGCGGGATGCTCTTGCAAGACCATTAACCCCCAAATAATCTAAAGCAACTTAATTGTCATTATATCCAAAACGCAGATTTCGAACCTCGACAAATTTATTTACACTTAACTTTTCAAATATACTACATACACTTTCACCATTAACACTCATAATAAAATACTTAACTTTTTTGGGTTTTTTAATGGTGTATATAAATTATACAATCTAAACGTTTCGATAACACTTACAGTTATCTTCGTCAGTAGTAATATTTGTAAAAATTGTTAAAGATGTTGTAAACAACTTTGTCAAAGTAGAAAAATTAAAACATAAACATCAGCCTGCTATTAATACAACAGTTTGAGAAACGTATAAAGCCAACTTATAAAAATTAAATTTCAAATTTTAGTAAAGAATAACTAGAGGTCATTAAAAATTAAATATTGTTAAACTGCCTTAAAGATGACAAACCAGAACACTCTCTACGACGAAAGCTAACAATGAAATTTGTCAGACAAAAACACATTTAACAAAATTTAATCGAGTTATGATGTAAGTGTAAAGTTGTGAAAAACCTCAATTTGAAAATGATAGAAGCATTCACAAATCCAAACATCACATCAAATAAAATAACCCAGTTAAATCTAACAATGAGATATCTTTATCAATAATTGGAAGTGTTATTAACAATGAAAAGCACAATGTAGAACGTTTTTTGTAATTTTTAATTTTAATTTAATTTCAAGTACTTATGTTAAATTATAGTGCTGTGGTAATTTAACACATAATTGGTAAAGCATTTACTTCAAGGTCTAGCAAAAACACAGCAAAAAACCTAGACATACCAAAAGCTAAAATTAAAATCAAAATTAAGACGTATCATTATGCTTTTTTTTAATTATAAGATGCCAAAACCTATTTAAACAGAGATTTTCTTCTTGTCTATTAAAATTATTAGGGTGTTTATATATTTCAATAGCTTCACGTTGCAAACGAACATAATAATGAGTTTGTCTTGACAATATTTCCATATTGTCAAATTGAATGTCATGATTTAGATTATTCAGGGCATGGTCAGCCACAGCAGACCTCTCTGGTTGACCTAATCTACAAAATCTCATATGTTCTTTGCGTCTTGTATCAAAGCTACGTTTTGTGGTTCCGATGTATACTTTTCCACATGAACAAGATAACTTATACACTCCAGAAGATGATAAAGGGTTTGACGCATCTTTAGGTGATCTTAAATGCTCTTTAATTTTTCTTGTAGGTTTAAAAATAGTCCTGTTGCCATATTTAATTAGGATTTTTTCAATTCTATTTGTAACATTAGCTATAAAAGGAAGAAAAGCAGTACCAACATTAAGAACTGGTTTTTCTTTAAGGTTACGCCTAGAAGGTGTAATAACATTATTAATATCTGTAAGTGAATATCCATTATCTTGCAAGGATTTTCTTAAATATTTATATTCATCCTTCAAAAATTCAGGGTCACAAATTCGTTTGGCTCGATCTACTAAAGATTTAATTACACTAATTTTTTGACGTGGATGGTGGTTGGATAATTTATGAAGGTATCCATCAGTGTGTGTCGGCTTTCTGTAAACCTTAAAAGATAGTGAATTATTATTTTTAGATATTAATATGTCAAGAAATGGTAAACTTCCATTAGTTTCTTTTTCCATGGTAAATTGAATACTAGGATGTATACCATTTATAAAAACTCATGCAGTGCTTTTTCTCCATGTCTCCAAATAACAAATGTGTCATCTACATATCTATACCAAACTGAAGGTTTTTTAGGTGTATTTTGTAACGTTCATGTTTCAAATTTTTCCATATAAAAATTAGCTATAACAGGACTAAGGGGACTACCCATTGCTACACCTTCAATTTGTTCATAAAATTTACTATTCCACTGAAAATAGGTTGTAGTAAGACAGTGCTGAGAAAGAATGGTTATGTCCTTTGGAAAAATATGATCAATGTATTCAATAGTTTCTTTTAGAGGCACTTTTGTAAAAAGTAAAACAACATCAAAACTAACCATTATATCACCCTCTTCAATTTTGAAACTATGCATTTTTTCAACAAAGTCGGCAGAATTTTTAATGTAATGGGGTGTTTTCCTATATGAGGTTGTAATAAAAATGTAAGATGTTTTGCAAGGCTATATGTAGGAGAACCAATTGCACTAACAATAGGCCTTAAAGGAATATTAGGTTTATGAATTTTTGGTAAACCATATAGTTTTGGTGAAATAGCTTCAGAGTTGGTTAGTTTCTTTTTTATTTCTTCAGGAATAGATGATAATTTAATCAGCTCTTTAGTTTTTAAAAGAAACTTTTTTGTTGGATCTTTTGGTATTTCACGATAAGTTTCTGGTCCCAACAATTATTCTATCTTAATGTTATAATCGTTCATATTTAATATAACAGTTGCATTACCTTTATCTGATTTTAATATTCCTATACTTTCATTGTGTTTAAGATCAAGTAAAGCACGTCGTTGACGAAATGATAAGTTGCTCTTTGGAGGTTTTGTTTTACGTAATATGTTAACTGTGTTATATCTAACTTCATTAGAAGAATCAAAAGGTAATAATTTAATGGAGGTTTCGATGTTGGAAATTATATCTTCAAAAGGTATTACTCTGGGTGTTATCGCAAAATTTCCTCCTTTACAAAGCGCTTCAATAGCATCATCTGAAGCAACATTATCAGAAAGGTTTATAACTGTTTTTTTATAATCAATAGATGGTCTATTATTTTGTTGTTTGTATAATTTATTAAATTTTAATTTATTAAAGTTTAACAATATTTAATTTTTAATGACCTCTAGTTATTCTTTACTAAAATTTGAAATTTAATTTTTAAAGTTGGCTTTATACGTTTCTCAAACTGTTGTATTAATAGGAGGCTGATGTTTATGTTTTAATTTTTCAACTTTGACAAAATTGTTTACAACATCTTTAACAATTTTTACAAATATTACTACTGACGAAGATAACTGTAAGTGTTATCGAAACGTTTAGATTGTATAATTTAAATACACCATTAAAAAACCCAAAAAAGATAAGTATTTTAATACTACATACAGGTTCAAATAATCAAGATGATACAATTAAACCGCGGATGGATATGTTACTGAATTATTTAAATATGCTTAATAGACAAGACACTGTTATTCGTTCGATACATACAATAATAAAAAAATACTTTTTTATTCATACGATCAACAGCATAAGTAAATAAATGAACGAAAGTGTACCTTCATTCTTAATCAAACATCAGTGACCTTCCCCTTTCCTTTATGCTGCCTAAGGTAGGGCTATAATGATGACATTCCAGCTGGCTGAACGGTGGCCGTGCTCCTGCGGCCTCTCTGGTCTCTCTGATTGTCGTCCCAATCGAACGCCGTAACAATTCCGAAAGTTATTTAAATCAAGATGACTATTTGTTTGCTGTGCCACCTGGTTAATATAATCGCGTAAAATGTATTTACCGCGATATTGTACTCTTAACTACTTATGCAGTTTTAAGGAACGAACGTTATAATTATACAGGTTACTTTAAGCTGTTTACTTACAGCGAGTTTTCTAGCTACTAGCGGGCCGTACGCGTGAATGTCTTAATCCAAAAATAAGGGAAGGCGCTAGGTTCTAACACTCAACCCCTCTTTTAAGGACGCTTAACTATGTCTCTTCGGACAAACGACACTAACGATCTTGTGCTGGTTGAACCTACTCAATCTCATTCAATATGGTGGGTGGGGAAAACTACCCCTAACGGAAGTTCATTCAACACGGATTTTGGTAACACCATTCCCCACTTGAACGCTAATGCCCTTCGCACCTTTACCGGGCGCGGTAACCAGGCTTAACGCTAGAACATCTTAACTAGGACTGAAACACAAATCTTTCGCTTCTCGCCATTTTGGATTTTTATCTCAGCCAACCAATCATAACAATTTATTACTTAAATTTTAACACGCGCCAAGCGCCAAAAACGAACTGAAATTTCGTGAACCGGTCTGGAAAAATTGTATCATAAAAACAACCTGTCTGTTATCAATGAAATCGATATCGCCTACGTTGATGATGTCCTCTCGACACTGAACGTTAAAGTGTCGTATCTAGAAGCTAAACTCTTTGTTTGAAGACCAAAAATATAATTAAATATAATTAACGAAATTTAAGAAAAATGCGAACAACCCTTATTTACAAAGAACTAATCAACTCAACGAAAATAGTAAAAGGAATTTCACTAGCTACCGCTGTCAACGTGTAAACCAAATCTTAATTTAAAGCTCCAATTTATCGCTGGTACACAAAGCAAAACTATATACGGTTCTCAAAATTGGGATATTAAATTTTATTATAATTTTCAATAATTCCAGATATCTTCAAATACGTTACTAAAAGAAAATTTCCAAAATGTATGCTTTATCACGTTCAGCTTTCCTGGACTAGACCACATTTCAGATATCTGGTACTAACGAACATCCTATAGTTCGAAACTGACAACAAATACTCGATATAATTATTCACACACCTGACAGCTTTAACCCAGCACGATATAGCCAGTATAACACAGCAGCTATAGAAAGGAATTAGAACACGTTGGACGCGTGGTCAGAGAATTATTTTCACTAGAGAAGTACAAATGTTGGTTGTTGTCAGTAGTAACAGTAGACCCCATGAACTTTCTAAAATACAACCTTAAATGTACAAAAAGGGACTAAAGAGGCAGGGGAGCTGAAAAAAATTTTAATGAGCACATATAAAGACGTAAATAAAAAAAAAGTATCCCGTAAACAATAATTCGTTTATTCAGTTAACATAAAAACAAATAAATCAAAGCTACATTATTCAGTAACAAATTAATGTAAACTGTAGATTTTACATATCAACTAAAACGAACGGCTTGCTACCACGAATATTAAGTTAGAAAACGAGATATTAGAAGTAATTAAATTACCCAAATTTTTAATATTTAGAAAGTAGCAAGATATCAAGGTCATTCGTTAATTGTAAAGTTTAGTCAACGCAATAATCGCAAGTAAGACGCAGACTATTGAGACCAAGGGTATGGGGATTAGCGTATGGTAGAAAATACGTTGCCCCTTCCATTTTTTGAGAAGTGTATTTTAGTTAAAATATTTCATATCATACAAAACTTTTATTGAAGACAGTAATGTTAAAAAGAATGACAATTTTGGTATCGGTCTTGGATGCTACAGCATCGGGCAACATACATTTTTTGTTTATACACCAAACTCAATAATTCTCAAATCTAAATTTTCTTCTTTTTATGAAAGAGGCGAAACAGGGTACAATACGAATCCACTTGCAGGTGGTGTTCGTACTATTCTAGCACTCAACTGGTTGCGTGCTTAAAACTTCGGCTTTACACCTGAAAATTGAAGCAAAAGTGCAGTTGTATCAAAATAACACGTTTAAAAAAACTGTTTGTTATTGTCTTTTGTAATGGCCCGTATTTTGGCACTTCACATATTTTCAATTTTACTGCAGTATTGTTCAGTAGAAAATGGGTAGGATTCCCAATTAGCTCTTAGCAAATATTTTATATAACGTGTATATAACCATGTAAATATTTTAAACCTTACTCTAACTAATAATAAGCAGAACAAATACAAACACTATAAGCAACAGTAAAATTGAAAATACTCCTGGTAAAGCGTTGAAAATAAAATGTACTTTCTTGGTGGTTCCCAAATCCTGCACTGTTCTCTAGGTAGTAGGATAATGAAGCTTTAAGGATGTTGTAAATCTAACAATAATAATAAGTTTGTTACATTACCATTGTGAAGTTGATGTACCAGGAGTAAGAAATAGGAGTGGTCACAGTCGAAGGAAGCATTGGCCCGAAGCAAGTCCTTAAATTTTGTTTTCGCGAGTGTACATCTGACACAACGGTAAATAGCTGATAAATCGTATTGCTTCTGTCGTATGACCCACTTGGTGTGTGCGTGTGCGTGTGTGTGCGTGTGTTCATGTGTACGTGTGTGCGTATGTGCGTGTGTGCGTGTGCGTGTGTGCGTGTGTGCATGTGTGTGTGTGTGTGTGTGTTCGTGTGTGCGTGTGTCGTGTGTGCGTGTGTGCGTGTGTGCGTGTGTGCGTGTGTGCGTGTGTGCGTGTGTGCGTGTGTGCGTGTGTGCGTGTGTGCGTGTGTGCTGTGTGCGTGTGTGCGGTGTGCGTGTGTGCGTGTGTGCGTGTGTGGCTGTGTGCGTGTGTGCGTGTGTGCGTGTGTGCGTGTGTGCGTGTGTGCGTGTGTGCGTGTGTGCGTGTGTGCGTGTGTGCGTGTGTGCGTGTGTGCGTGTGTGCGTGTGCGTGTGTGCGTGTGTGCGTGTGTGCGTGTCTGCGTGTGCGTGTGTGCGTGTGTGCGTGTGTGCTGTGTGCGTGTGTGTGTGCGTGTGTGCGTGTGTGCGTGTGTGCGTGTGTGCGTGTGTGCGTGTGTGCGTGTGTGCGTGTGTGCGTGTGTGCGTGTGGAATTGTGTGCGTGTGTGCGTGTGTGCATGTGTGCGTGTGTGCGTGTTTACGTGTGTGCGTGTGTGCGTATGTGCTTGTGTGCGTTGGTATACGCGTGTGTGTGCGTGTATGGGTGTGTGCATATGTGCGTGTAAGGGTGTGTCCATGTATGTGCGTGTGTGCGTGGGTGTGTTCATGCGTCCGTGCGGGTGTGCGTGCGTATGTGCGTGCAGATGCGTGCGTGGGTACGTGAGTGCGTGCGTTGTTGTGTTTGCTGTCTTTTACTCCATTCACCATTATCAATTTTTTGCAAAGTCAGATATTTGGCCCATTTATACGTAAGCAGTATAAAAACACAGTCAAGTTTTGCTATTACTTTCCGCTCTGAAAGCAACATATACCGGCATGCAGAGTTGACAGGGGTTACAGGTCTGATACCTACGAAGTAGTGGCCGGACAAGAAAATAAAGAAACAACAGAGGAATGTGTAAAAGTGTTATGGTACCAGATATTTATGCAGTAATGCAAAGTACGACTAATCTAAATGTTGCGTTTGACTGATTAGTATTTCAAAAGACCATTTTCCAGCCGCAAATGAGTATCGTAAAAGCTGTCAAACAATATATTACTTTTATCCTAACAATTTTTTCTTAATTTTGACACCAATCATGCACTCTTAACTTATTACAGCAACGACCGATCTTAGGATATGTTTAATTCCCAAAATAATTAAATTTAAGATCTGCAGTTTGTCGTCCAACACCAAAGTTTAAAACTAATGTAAATGACTGATTAATTCAAATTCGGAGTTGGGCGACAAACCGCGTAGTTGTAATAATGTTTAAATACAAATCGAAAAATCTTAAATTAAATAATTTTAAGAATCAAACATTCCTTAATAAGGTAAAAATCGTGGATTCATTGGTTCATGTCTTTTGATTAAAACCATAACCATATTCTGCGATTAGATGCATTCTCAGTCTTATGCAGTTCGAAAATTACAAAATGGTCTTTTATATACTTTTAGGATCATTGTTACACTAACTAACCAAATTTTTGCACATTTTTATTTAACCTTATAAATTAGTTCACAAAACACCTAGTTTTAATACGTTACCCAAACTAACAGGTAGTGGAAGTATCGATGCATCCTTGGAAATATGAAATCACTTCCACAATCACGACAGAAATATTTACCTGAAACAATTTTACACTCATTAAAACACATTTAAAACTGTTTTAAAATATTGTGGTAAACATCTATCTTAAGGATTTGTCAATCTGTGACGTAAATAGGTTAAATTATGTCTAGAAAGGACTATTCGCGTCGTGGACAATATTATTTTAATTGTATCTGTAAATGATCTTAATACATGGAGACGTGTAATCGCCAGGTTGCCTTATAGTCTTTGAGTATCGTATTTCATTTTGTGGTATTTTAATTACTGAACAAAAACAATTACCAGGCTAATGAGGTATAGTAGTTGAATTTTATAAAGATTAATATTTTGAATCTGTATCGTATTTCTACTAGAATTTGCAGCTGCTGTAAGGTATTTGCCTGAATCTTTTATTACATGATAGTAAATGCTTTGTAGTTAGCTACCATTACTATATCGTACATATTAGTTGAGTTGATCGGCCTATTTCCACAGTTTTTGCTTTTGGAACGCGACGTTTCGGAAGCGGGCTCTGCTTCCGTCATCAGGCTTATTTCTGAGAAGGATTATTTTCGCACTTGAGTCTGAAACATATAAATAAAGATATAAATAAAAATTGCATTTTCTTCCGTAATTAGTGATCGATTTTAATTCTGTAGAAGTTGTCACATTCGTGGACATAACACGCATCATAATTTATAAAAAATATAGGGGGTGCTATTTAAAATTTTAAGGGAGGGTGTTGTTTTTTCAAGGGTGGTACAAGTGGGGTAATTTAATTTATATATATATATATATATATATATATATATATATATATATATATATATATATATTATATATATATATATATATATATATATATATATATATACAGATTTAACTTTTCGTGGTTGCGCAGACGTTTATTGCGCATGTTGCGCCGTAACTTATTGCGGCGCAGGTGTATTGCGCTTAAGCTCGTCGTGCATTATTGAAATCCATATGGGTTTCATTTCACATTAGCTTGGCTTATTGGATTTTCCGATGTATGTGGATTCTTTGAGGTTCCTACGAGATGTGATCTCGTCCTTTGCCACTATCTGTATATTATCCCATTGGACGCGGTGGCCTTCGTTCCAGACATGTTCGGCGATTTTAGATTTTTCTGTTTCACCCTTGCGGACGTTGTTCTCACTTTGAGTGGTCTATTGCTCTCTCCTACGTATGCTCTCCCGCATTCACATGGTAGGTTGTATACACAATTCTTGGAATTCTGATCTTCGTTGTGTGGTTTGGTTTTGGTTAGTATTCCCTTGAGCGTTCTGGTCGATTTGAAGGCAGTGCGTATCTTGCATTTGCTGCTCATCCTTTGTATTTTCCCTGAGGTACCTTGTATGTATGGTATTATAGCTGTATAGTTAGGTTCTTCTTTTTCGGTTACCCTTTTCCCGTTTAGGTTAAGTGTTAAATCGGGGTAGCCATTTTATTTGAGTGTTTTAGCGATATTTTCTTGTTCTTCGCTAAAACACTCAAAGAAAATGGCGATTCAGCATTTGTTTACTATTTTCATCACAACTACGGAAGTACTTGAATTTCTTTACAATAACATTGTATATTAAAGAATATTATGCGCAAGTATATTGATGATATTATGAATCCTGCTTTTGTTAACAATTACTTAACAATTAATGTTTAATTAGACCTAACTATAACTTTGGATACATTTTTATTATCATTGCCTTCATGAGTAGAAAGTTAGGTAATTATGATCCTTTGAAATTAGACGTTTGGCGCTTAACCCATTAATACCCAAGCGGCCGTTAACGCGCAACCTACATTAACAGTCAATATACAGTTTATATACAGAAATTCGCTGTATCAAACTTTACTTCCTCAATCCTAGCAAAGAAGTGTCGCGTGGTTCACACAAAGCACACCACCTGTAATTTATTTACGTTTTTTGTGTGTTAAAATTCGACTGGGTCATTAACGACCCCTTGGACAATTACTTTTTTGTTCAGGAAACGTACCCTCATACCGCAGCGGAGCTTTTGGAAGAAATCGAAAACATAGAAACAGTTGATCAAATACCGGATGGTATTGTTATTTTACCACCTGACGACGGAGAAGAAAGTGCGGAAGACTCAGAAAATAAGAAATGCCACGAATCGTGTGTCCCTCACAACTAAACGCTGAGGCTGAATTTGTGTATGATAATAAGAACCTTTCTGCTTCGAATACATCAACCGACTTGCCGAAAAGTAGTAAATCTACAGAAATTTCAGTACCCAGAAAAACATAAACAGGAGCCAAGTCTATCCATTCCAAAAGTATTGAACCTACTCAAAAGCCAGTACCGAAGAAAAGAATAGCTACCACCGAATCTGTCCGATGGAAAGCTGGAGAAAATATGCAAAAATAATAAACGATATTTTCGATTTGAGAGTCTAGACACAGTCATACTTTCGAGTTTTTTTAACTTTTTCTGACCACGAATATTGTTCAAAACTTAGTACGGTTTATCTGCATGTATGTGGAAAAGAAAACAAAGCAAATTTTGAACTAGAAGTCGATGATATGTGTACATTTCTAGGAATCTTACTTTTGAGTGGATACATGCCATTACCTCGGAGATGAATGTATTGTGAAACTGCCAAAGCTATTCGCAACGATTTATTTGAGGAGATATTCCGCTGTTTTCATGTTTCTGATAATGATAATTTGCCGCTTGATGAGAAAATTCGATATCTTATTGATGCCCTAAATGCTCAGTTTATTCGTTATGCACCTGTGGACAGTAACATATCTATTGATGAGTCTATGATGCCCTATTACGGCAGATACGGATGAAAACAGTTTATCCGTGGGAAACCCATACGTTTCGGGTACAAAGCTTGAGTAGCTGCTCTCAAGTTCGGATGCTGTTTACAATTTAAAATTTTCCAATGAAAAGAGAAAAAGGTAAATAGAGTTGAAGAAATGGGCTTAGGAGAATCAGTAGTGTTTTATTTTGCTAATATTTACAAACCCAACTTCCAGGATCAAAATACATCTTTGTTCTTCCATAATTTCTGGAAAACTTATCAGAAAGTTGGGACAAATCGGGTTTGGGGCTACTAGCACTGTTCGTGAAAATAGTACTGGTAAATGTAAAAACTTGAAAGGCGAGCTACTCGTAGCGCGCTGGATGGTAAAAAAAATGTCGTTGGGGTTCTTTGAAAAAATAATAGTGTGGTTATTATCCAATGAGTTTGGAATTGACCAATTCACAAAAATGCAAGCGATATTTTGTGAAGGAGAAGAGAACAGTTAATATTTCTCAGCCTTCCACAGTTGATAAATACAATTCTTATAAAGGCGGTGTAGATCAACGTGATACTGTACCGTATCGCATTTCAAGGAAAAAATGGTATATACCCATAGTGTTTTGGCTTTTTGATGTTTGTGCCACCAATGCCTGACTTTTGGCTCGAGAATATGCCTGTGCCGATGGCAACCTTTTATTCCAAACAAAACTCTGTCAAACACTGCTTCTGAAGTATGGCAAAGAAATCTAACGCCAGGACCAAAAAGGGCATCCATAAAAACCCCAGAATCGCTAGTAGACGACATATCATTTTGCACGACAATTCTTTTTTCTACAATCGATATCCAAAGTAGGCATTTGCGCTCGTATTTGACAACGCAAACGTCATCTTTTTCGAGGAATGTCACTTTGTCGCTTATAAGCGACTAAATAAAAAAAATGCTCGCTCTCCCAATTATTAACTATAAATCAAATATGCATTGCTCAGAGTATCCAATGACAACGAGTAAATGACATCTTTCATTTGAATGAAAAATTTCCTAAATAATAAGCGTATGTGAGCGTGAAGCAGCAAAAATGGAAGAAGAAAATGAAAAGCAGTACGAACTCTTCATGACATGGTGTAATTCAAGGAAAGTTAGAAGGTACACTGAAAACGTAATGATGGCTTACTGTAGTGAAAAAGCTAAAACTATGAACTCGCTACACTTTGGTCGGTGTACTCAATGCTACGATCTGTGTTATCTGTAAGAAACAATATTGACATCAGCCAATATACGAAGTTAATCACATACCTAAAACCCCAATCTATAGGATACAAACCAAAAAGATCAAGAACTTTCACCAAAGAAGAATTGTTCAAATTCCTTTGTGAAGCGCCAGATGAAATATTTTTAATAAAAAGGTAAATAACACTATTCATTACTCTGTAAATATTAATAAGCTATTTTATTGACAGGTAGTATTAATTATGGGAGTTTTCGGTGCATGTAGACGAGATGAACTTGTGAAAATGACCATAGAAGACATTGAAGACAAAGATTCGCCATTAATAGTAAAAATTCCTGACTCAAAAACAAGAAAAAGTCGTGTCTTTACTGTTACTAATAGTAAAGAACTTGATTTTCTATCATTCTGCAGAAGGTATGTTGCGTTGAGACTATCTGATGACGACACCCCATATCGTCTATTTCTACGATATTGTAACGGAAAATGCTCTAAACAAGTGGTGGGAATGAATATAATTGGAAAAATACCCTGTGAAATCGCCCAGTATTTGAATTTATCAGATTATAAATCGATGGCTTAGCGCACAAATGTGTTAATTGCTTAAACTGTGTTTTGAGATAATTAAAAATTAAAGTTTGCTAACCGAAATAAATTAGATGTTATAAATTGTAGATCACGAAGATGGTATTAAAAGGTAATAAGACTTATTGGCTATTAACGGATGGACAACTAACTTAAAAAAATCTTATCATTATCCAAATGGGCCAGTTTTTCCTTTTATCAATTGCACTTAACACACATGTGCTACTTAAAAGGCAATAATTACTCAAACAATAATACAAGTAATAATTTTTTTATTTATTCTGGTTCCTATATAAAAGAAGTACAAAAACATAAAATGCTTTAAATTTGTTATTGTTTTACATACGATAAAAAAAACAAATAATTCAACTTATTCACTCATAATATTCTTCATCACTGTTCTCTACTGCAAAATCTTTTGCTGACGGAATATCAGTGATAAAATTTGTGTAATCCTCTGGAATAATTTCTTTCTTTAACAAAAACATTAAGTCTTTCTTCTTTTTTTCTGAGACCGGTAATCTTGAACTATATTTCTTTTTCAAAGTTACCGATTCCCTGTTCTTGTTTCTCCCAAGCCATTTTTTTTCAGTAACGTCTATTTGTAAAAAGTTTTCATCTGATATAAAGTACTTGTATTGGATTACAAACGGTTTTTGCTTTTCGAAACGTAACCATTTAATGTTGAGCCAATTTACCTTTCCTTTATCCATGTTAACACAAGTGTTATTAATTATCTCATTAGCCAGAAGTTTCAAATCATAGAAATCGCTATATTTTGAGTTAATTACAAGGTATGGTCTGGGTTTTATTCGTGCTGTTGAAATCAGCAAGCAGCATTCACGGGTTGAATAAATTTTTTTGTGCCGTTTAGCCCTCTCAATTGTCGCATGCATTGAATCTGCTTCTAGATAGGAATGCCCAGATTCCATAAATTTTAAATCTATTGTGTGTAGATGATCAATATGATTTACTGCAAACAGCATTGCGGCAGCCACAAATTTATTGCGGTTTTGGCCACCACAAGTATCGGAAAATGATGCAACATGCGATACAGTTTCAGGAAGAGAATAAAGGTATTTTAAAATGCACGTACTAATTTCAATACTACCCTTATGTCCATGCGTCTCGTCCCAAACATAGCAATATCCATCTCCATTTGAAGCGTCGTATGTAGTAAAATTATAGACGTTGAGTTTATGCTTGTAGAATATTTGGTTATCATCGGCACGTGGTACTGACAAAATGGATTGAAGATCAAATGATATGGAACGAAAACATATTCCTTTTTCCTCAGCAGAACGTTTCTTATCATCTTCCTTCATTTGCGCTGCCTCTTTTTCTCTTTGTTTGTGCTTTCTGTGATCTTCTTCTACTACAGCAGTCCTATTTTTTGCATCCTTGTACGCATTACATTGAAAGCATTGGTCCTTTTTTGGTTGGTAGAAAGCCAATGATGGATCAAATTCATGAAAAATTTTTTGATATACATACTGAGAAACAGGTTGTGTTATTTTGATGACAAAAATCGTTCCTGTATAATCTAAACATAATTGAAATATTTAAGTCCGATGACAAATAACTTTTTTTAGAATCTCGCCGGCAATAATGTGACTCAACCCTTGGAAACAAATTAATGTGTTGCTTAACCAATGCTCTTGCCTCATCTGACGTAGCATTATGAGGGCGAGTGTCTATCCTTTTATGATACCCAACAAATAGTCCAGTGGTACTAACGCTCTTTGAGGTGGTCTCTACAACTCGGTGTGAAATAGCGAAAGTTGCACAGAAAAATTTTTGACATTCACGTTGTCGTGTGCCATCGACATTCTTTAAATAGTATTGCCATGATGTCAATCGGTTTTTTTGTTTTGGTGAGGTTCGTTTTTTGCACCGGTACCTTTTGCATTAAAGAAATTAAATGCATTTTTGACGCTGGTAATCTGCCAAATGATAATATTCTTGACATATTATTTCTCTTTGATTTTCCGGAATATTCTTTTGACATTCAAAGCGACACTTTGAACAGTCAACTTGTTTAGGTTGCTTCTTAGAAATTTTTTTACCACTTCTGTTGACGTACTCTTTTCCACTTAGTCTAAGATTTTTACAAATGGATCTTTTCCAAACCTGCTTATTTGCTTTTTTGCTTCGGCGTCTGCGCTTAACTGTTTTTTATATGTTTTCTTTTTCAGATTCCAAAACAGTTTTTCGTTTCAAACGATTTCTTTTTTTTTAATGACTTCCTTCATTGGACCCTGAATTTGAATCACTTTCTCCAGATGGCTCATATGAGCTTGAGGAATCTGCATACGGATCACTTTGCTCACCTACGTCATTGGTACCATTTACATCACTATTAGCTTACCCAGGCAAGTTTACAATACTTTTTAAAACAGGTTTCATTTTGTACATTTTGGTTTCCGTATATTTGTCGTTATTTATCAGAACACTATTCTTTGATACACCTGTAAGTAACGAAATCTTTTCGGAACCATTAGATGTTTTAGTCATTATCATTCCACTTTCAGAAACCGACTGAGTATTGTTCATTTTAACAGGATTTTGTACATTAATATTTTTTATCACTTCTATTGAATTGCTGGATACAATAAGCTGATTAGAAATTATATTTATTTTTTTCTTTGGAACTTCCGCATTATTTTGAACAGTTATCGGAACTAAAGTATAATTTCAATATTTTAAGAAATCTATTGGTATACCTTATTTATAAAAATTTTACCTGCATGGCTGATAGTGGTAATTGTGTCTGCATTTTTGGCTAACACCATACTGAGTATTTTGTTACCCTTTGACGTCATTTTAAAACACACTTAAAGTAATTATTTTGCTTGAATACTGTAGGTAGTTATAAATATAACAGCAACCTAACCTCTCTTTATTTATAACACAAATGTGTTAAGTGCTAGGATATTGTACTTAACACATATGGTCTAGAAATCTGTAATTTAAAAGTAACAACCACAAATGGCAGATGGCTATACAAGCTAAACTATTGTAGGTATCACTTAGCACATTTGTGTATATGAAAATTTAAATTTAGATGCGTGATATAGCACACTTAACTCAATTTAAAGGAAACTGCACTTAACAGATTTGTGCGCTAAGCCATCGAAATTATATACAGGCCACAGTTTTCGTCGCACGTCAGCTACTCTTTTAGTTAATGAAGGAGGTGATATCATCCAACTGAAACGTGATGGAGGTTGGAAAAGTTCTTCTACAGCCGAGAGATACATTGAAGAAAGCATTAATAATAAAATTAAAACGGCACAGAAAATCTTGAGTAATGGTGAATCATCTAAAGTGCAAATTGTTGAATCAGTAACAATGGCGGAACATACAATTTCAAACTCATCTAGACTTTCTTCAGCGTCTGGAATTGTCATAAAAAATTGTAAAAACTGTACTTTTAATTTTCATTCATCAAATTAAATAAATTTTTGGAAATATGTGAACTGCTCGATTGTAGAAAAAATCATGTGTGTAATTCGAGCGCAAATTCATTGTCGATTTCAAGAGATTGCCGCGCTCTTCGTCTCTTTCAATCGACAATATATCATTTTGCGCTCTTAATACACAAATAGCTATTGAAGCTTTTCATGCATAACAATCTATTTTTATTTTTGTAAAAAAGAATTCTTAGTTATTAAATAACATTACTCACACACACACATAGTTTCTACCAAAATAGAACTGAAGTCCGAGGGGTCGTTAACGACCCATACCAAATATCCTAATCAGTCTAAACATATATTTTTTCATTTTCTTTAGGTTCTAAATTATTCACATACTATTATAAAGGAAATTGAAATTTTTTGACCAAAATAATTCAGCGAATTAAAGGGTTAAAGCATATATTTAATCTGTGTATTTACATATTTTTGAAACCCATTTAATTTCGTTATTGATTTTTATGTCATATTAAACGGTTATATTATTTAATGTGATGTTTATTTCTGGGAAAAGATATGGATCAGCCCAAGAACCGTAAACCTAATAGGACTGCTGGATTCTCCAAATTGGTCTGCCAGTGAGTGCATTCCGAAAACTCGCGCTGGCTGGACGTAGGTTGCAATCCTTTCTTGGCGCGACGGCGCCTTTACTTCAATGAACGGGATAGAAAAGCTTGTATTTATATGATTGTGAATAGCTAAGTTGAAGTTATTTACCTACCTTTACGATAATTTTAGAACAAATAAGCAATAATAATTATATTTCTGCGTTTAATGTTAATATTGGATCATTTTAATACCAAATAAACCCTCACTTTACCGGTGCGTAGGCAAGATGGATACATATAAAATCTATTATTACATTAAACATTTATTGATGTAAAGTGATACCTACAATAGGTAGTAGTATAAATATATTAACATAGCAACGTCCTTTTACAGCTGAGCGAACTGAAAGGCAGATCCGAACAGCCAAGAATCCAAGTTTCAAAATTCTCTGATAAAAGTGAAAAACACTGTTTTCACAAAATGTTGTTTAGATGAACACAAAAGACAAACGTATTTACACACCAACCAAAATCATTATGATTGTTGAGATTGCTCAAGTAACACTAAAAACACAAAACGCCCAATTTCATACCCATAAAAACGCACTGTCGCAGTGTCGTAAATGTAAAGAAACCGGTTGAGGAATGCAAGTGACGTCACAAGCGAATCGATCGATCGATCGATATTTTGGCGAACGCATCCCTTATAGGATTCGGCAATCCTTATAGTTCTACGGTTCTTGGGATCAGCCTACCATGGTCCATCCTAAAATGGTTACTTACTAGTTGATATTTTTATCTCCTTTTTTGCACACCCGACTAACTAATTTTTTTGTTATTTTTCTATCCCTACACAATGCAGTTTCTTGAAAAGTAGCCTCATTATTACTAAAATATTATTAGTTATCTCGTATGACCGCATGCTTTAGTATGTACAGCACATGCCCAACGTGTGTAGAAGTCAGTTAGGTTTACATTCATAAGCACCTAATTGGACAATAAACAGTATTGTGGTGGTATTTAACTTATCATCCGATAAATATGCATATTTGTTCAGTTACTTAAAACATATGAAATTGGCGTGTGTTTTATGGTGAACACAGAATGCACATTAACCTTTTCCTTCTAATTTGAGTTATATCTTCGTTATCCATGGGAAGGGGAAAGTATTGGTAACCAACTTATATATTAGCAAAAGCGAATTACCTAACAGTCACAAATACAACCAATAAATTTAAGATGGCTTCATTGTCTAGGTTACAAATGAATTTACAAATGAATTTGTGTAAAATATAATCTAAAAATACATAATGAAAATGTGAAAAGGTAGTGATATAGGGTAGTTTCTGGGCAGTTCAAGGTCACTCGCCTATCGCTTTGTATATGTAGAATATGTCAA
The DNA here is from genome assembly GCA_036346205.1 of Vesta saturnalis. Taxonomy (NCBI): domain Eukaryota; kingdom Metazoa; phylum Arthropoda; class Insecta; order Coleoptera; family Lampyridae; genus Vesta; species Vesta saturnalis. The sequence continues at coordinate 832,206 of JARFJB010000610.1, read as the reverse complement.
ATTTTCATGTGAATCGTAAGTGTGTGAGTGAGACAGAGAGTGTTTGGAGAGAGAGAGAGAGAGAACGTTTGAAGCCAGTTCAAACTTTTGGCGGGAAATTTGTTCAAGGTGATCAGAGAGTTTACTAAATACGTTACAAAATGATTTATCTTCAAAGACCAAGGTTCTGATTATTTAGACTATACTCTCAGTATTTCATAGGATTTTACCTTTGTCTTGGCAACTATCTGTAATCATAAATCTTACTAATTATTCACCTACAGAATTCGCTTGATTTATAAATGTTAAAGATAATTATTTGCATGTTACATCTACAGTTTATTTCAGGTTTTACTATTACTACAACAGATGATTATTGATTCATTGGCGTAATTAAGTAAAGATGCTATAATTGACCAGTTGCTTCTAAATCACTTGGTTGGTTAAAATAATAAACTCCTTAATTGTTCTAGGAAATTTCCTTAATAAAAACTGCCCGTGGGTGTTTTGGGTACTTATTGCTAGCCCTTCAATATACTGGGTTCCCCATATTAGACTATACAATTTAAAAGTCGAATAAAAACTTTCTAATCAAAGTAAATTAACTTTTTAATGGACTTCTGTGGGATTTATGACTAAAGTAAATAACAATTCAAGTTTTAAAGATGAAGGAGGCGCCTGTCTATAAACAACGACTTAAGTGTTTCTGTCAAATATGCGTTATACGCAAACGATATAATTGCTCCAGTTTAACAATTTTCATTGCATTATGAATTACTCGATTCAAGAGCGTGTGTTTTCTGTGGAAGTCTACATTAGAACTGGTTCATTTGAAGAAGTTCGGCGTGCATTTCGACGGCAGTTTGGAAACAATAATAGGGGCGATGCACCAACACGCTTTACAATTGCGGCGTTGGTTCGTCATTGTCGTGAAAATGGCTCTGTGCAAAACATTAAAAAACCTGGACGTCGAAGAACGGTGCGTACGCCTGAAAATATTGAACGAGTGAGAGCTGCCTTTACAAGAAGTCCTGAGAGATCGGCTAATCGGCAATCACTTGCTCTAGGAAGTCTCCACAGAATTCTTCATAAAGATATAAAATTTCACCCCTATAAATATTAAATGGCGCATAACTTCAGTGATCTAGACAAAGGAGCGAGGTGACATTTTGTGAAGAATTTTTACATCAGCATCGTGGAGAAATTCATAATTTGCTAATGAGCGACGAAGCAAATTTTCATTTGTACGGTGTTGTTAACAAGCAAAACTTTAGATACTGGGAGTAGAAAATCCTCACGAACTGTTTACCAAAAACCTCCACAGTCCAAAAGTCGTTGTTTGGTGAGGTGTAACATCATTTGGAATTATCGGTCCTTATTTTTTTGAGGATGAAAATAACCGTTCTGTTACAGTTAATTCCGAACGCTACATAAACATGTTGCAAACGTTTCTTATCCCAGAACTAATTAGACGAGGACTAAATGGCGCCATATTATTCCAGCAAGATGGAGCAACGGCTCACACAGCCAGAAACACTATGAGAATTTTGCGAGATTTTTTGACGGCCGTATAATTTCCCGATTTGAATCCCCGAGATCTCCTGATTTAACGGCCCCGATTTTTTCTCTGGGGATACCTAAAGCAAAAAGTTTTTGCAAGTTCCGGAGCTGAAGGAGCAGATTCGAAATGAAATTGCAGGAATAAATGGAAATTTGCTTCGCCGAGTGATGATAAATTTTGAACTTAGAATTCAAAAATGCATTGAAGTCGAAGGAGGGCATTTGGAAGACATGATCTTTAAAACTTGAATTGTTATTTACTTTAGTCATAAATCCCAAAGAATAAGCTACATATTAGTCCATTAAAAAGTTAATTTACTTTGATAAAAAAGGTTTTGTTCGACTTTTAAATTGTATAGTCTAAAATGGGGAACCCTGTACAAGGCAATGCGTTTCTTTGCAACGCTAACGAAATGCTGACAAACACGCATGGGGTACGTAATTTAGCACTTTAGGCCTCGAGTTTGTTTATTACAATCCGGAGTCCGTTATAAGATCTAAAGTAACTGAAATAATACTTTAAAAACCTTACTATAACCATACCATAAAACTCAAAATCAATAATGAACGTCACTAGTGTAACTTTGGTCTAGATTTTTCGTAAGTATACATACATTTAAGGTGGTGTCAACTCTTATATGGTCACAGAGACAAGGCAAATGCCTATTCGGTAGATAAATAGTTCAACTCGTAACATAAGGTCTGAAAAATGCCTTTAGATTTATAAATTACGGTAAAACACGTATCACTAAACTGAATGAGTCTAATAAGTAGAGAGCGGATTTTATGCACTATAAAATGCCGAAATATGTGCATATATATACACTTAAAAACCTTAAAATATGCATCAAAAATGCATTATTAATTCAAAATATGCAAAATATGCATAAATATTGAATCTTCTATTTACCTATGTTAATTCCAAATTATAACATTAATATATAAAAAAATATATATGCTTGTAATAGGAAAAAGATAAATTGCATACAAACTTATTATTTTAACACTCAAAATTATGTGCTATTTAAAAACTACATATTTGCTTATACACTATACATTTATAAAAACTGCACCCTGTCATTACTACTTACAAAGCAATTATTATTTTAACATTATTTTAAAATTTGTGTTATTTAAAAATTACATATTTACTTATACGCTATAGATTTATAAAGATTACACCTCTCATTACTATTTGCAAAACAATTTATAACTAAATATTTTTCCAAGTTTTCGGGCAGAAAATTTTGGCGTCTGTCCGATAGTATGTTTTTGTACAAAGAAAACTTCTTTCTACATCCACAGAAGTTATGGGTGCATATTTTAATGCGGCTAGTATGGCCAAATCTAAATTTATAACAAGATCATCGGAATTTTCCTCAAGTTTCAGAACTTTATTATTAACTTTTAGTAACAACTGATATCCACTGTTTTTTGTAAAATTTCATTTAATTTATTAGAAATAGTTTTACCAATATTTCCTGAAACAGCAGAAATCAGCTGTTGAAATTTATTAATTATTTGCATAGATTCATTTAATGACAATACTTCCGTTTCTAATTTAGCAATGGTTGAACTCACAAAATAGTAATTTGCTTTTATAAATGCCAGCTCATTGAGCAATTGTGTTTTCTTTAAAATGGATTGAGCTTTTTGAACGTAAGTACTTGAATTATCAGAAATTTCTAAAACTAACTCCTTTATTTTTTCCAAATGATCTGCATAAAAAAGAGCTGCATTTAACCAAGTACCCCAACGCGTAAGCACAGGCTCTGGTGGTAGAGGAATATTAGGAAACTTTTCTTTGTACAATTGAATTCGTAACGGAGCTTTTAAAAACACTTTCTTTATACTACTTATTAAACTATTTACTAATGGAAATTGATTACGAATTGTTTCTGCTACTCTATCAATACCATGTGCGAGACATGTTACATGTATTAAATTTTTATAAAATAATTTTAATTGCTGTCCAGCTTTTACCATATACGGTGCTGCATCAGACAGCATTAAAACTATTTTATCTGTTGCAACAATATCAGGAATAAAAATTGCATGAAAGCTTCGTTTATAAAGCGAACTATTGTTGCATGATTGGTTTCTCAAGAACTTTGGAAGCGATTAAATATGATATGCTAGACTGCGCCTCTTAAATAACCAATCATTAAATTTGCAACATATCGCCCGCAACAATCTGTAGTTTCATCTACTATAAAATAAAGATATTTATTTTTGTAATTTTCTTTATATGCCCATAGTTTCAAGATATAAATCATTAATATACCTTTTTCAAAGCGTGCTTTCATCAGGCACTTGCTTTTTACTAATTTTTCTAAAATGACCTAAAACTAGGATTTTGCAATGTCTTTAATGGAATATTGGCTTTAACAAGTGCACTACACAATTCGAAATTAAATTCCTCTTGTGCATTTCTTTTGGCCGTTTCTTGAAACAACGACTGGCGCAAAGGTGTCTGACAAACTTTTGTTTTCTTAAATGTTTCTAATTTTCTTTTATGAAGAGAGGTTTCAATGTGCTGTGTAACTTGAGATTTCCTTTCGCACATGATCTAAGGAAAAATTAATTTTAAAATAAGTATCTAATTGCGTTTAAAACTGATAAAACGGTGAATTCAATAACCTACATCAATTAATAGGGTTTAATTTCCGAAATCAATTAAAAATATGTAATGGTACTTACTATTTTTCCACAGGCTATGCAAAACACTTTTTCATCATCCAGACGTAGCTCGGATATATTTTTATCCATACTTGAACTAAACTATTTTTAACTTTCATCTTAGTTCATAACAAAGCCGTACCATTCAGTTACGTCTTCGCCCAAAGAATGTTTAAAATTTTGCATTTTGTCCGTTACTCTCAAATTATTTTCAGGAAGGATTAACTAACTAAACACTTACCTTGAAAAAGTCCAAATAACTTTAACCCTTGATTGCGGGAATTCCCTCAATCAATGCTTTAACTATCTACTTAGGTACCATTGGAATTTTCAAATACTACGAAATAGCGGCATTGAAACTTCATAATCCGGAAGTATTAACGTTGCACTTAACTGCAGGTAATAATCTTTCTTTAAACCTGTCTTATTCATAAAATACATTTCTTAGTGAGACACAATAACAAAATTTAAAATAAGTTAGAATAATGCATCTTAAAGCGAATTTGGAAGATATAGAAAAAATGCGAAATATATGTTAATTATGAATAAAAAAGCAAAATATGCATAAAATTGCAATATACGCAGTATTTGGCGAAATATGCAAAATATGCAAAAATTAATTAATGTCAAATGATTGCATTTAGAGCAATTCGTCTAAAAACAAAACGATGTTCTTCAACTATAAAAAATAAGCGATATGCATTTTGCATAAAATTCTCACTCTAATAAGTATTAAAATAATTAATATCCAATGATTAAGTAAATTTTGGGAACGTAAACAGTTCTAAACAATATAAATATTGATCACACTCTGTAATATTTGTGTTGTCAAACAAACTAATTACATTTTCCTAACTTCGCGTATACTCCTTTTATAAGCCCAACTTTATCAGTTTAATTATAAATAGATAAAATTATACGTGAGCCTACCTCTAAAATATTAAACGGGGGAAGCTGATAAGAAAATATTGCTTTATAATTCCTTTCCAAATAAGTAACCAATCGTTACTGAAACATACGTTACTTTGCATATAGTTTCGTATCACGTTTGTGTCAATAATTTTAAACACTTAATTTGAAATTGAGATTTCTTAATAAAAAACATAAATGGCTATATCGTTTTGATCTGGATCTTGACATTAATTACGCACAAGAAAAGTAATATAAATTGAAAAGATTGGCAAATAAATAAAATTTCTGCACTCACGTACATAACATAACCTAATCTCTTAAAAAGAGATTTAAAATAAGTCCCTGATGACTTAAACAAAACACACGTTATATAAATACCAATAAATGAATGAATGATTTAAGTTTGATGCAAATTACATGAATGTAAAAAGCAATATTTTTGGATTCAAACACTAACAATAGTGGTCAGACAACTTCTTATCCAAAAAATGTTTACTTCAATTTTCGAGGTTAATTCTATCTAGTTAAGGTGATGACTTGTTATTTTTGTTAGGTACACAAAACACAGTAGCACAAACTGTGTAAAAATGGCCACACAGCTGCCGGTCACTTAATACGTAGACGGTAAGTGTAGTCCACTCCGTATTGCTCTGTTAATTCCACAAACAAAGCTGTCCTACGTCTGTGATATACTTGCAGCATTGCCTCCCATTGCCCTTATGTGCACGTGTTTACACATTTTGGCATAGGGAGTTTCAGCCTTATATTTCTCTATTTGTACAGCAAATTAGCCTGACTGACAGGGATATTTTATTATCTAAATTTGTTGCTAATTTTTCAAAATTGTAATAAAAATGAAAAATACTTATTACAATTGAAACCACTGTTTCGCACACTGTTGTTCCAAAATTGTATGTGTTTATATTTTATAAAATCCTTTGCAGGTTCTGTAGGTTATTAGTGTTAACTACCATGCTTAATTTTGTGATTGCATTACGTTAACAATAACAATTTATAAACAATGAATGCGCGTTATTCGATCAACATTTCACTACTATCCCAACAGCAAAAAACCGACAGACCACTAACTCTTTCCATCTACCTCTTTATACCCTTCGCTCACGTCATTATAGTATAATGACGTATTTTTGTTTACCTTAAAATTTCACTGAATCGAAATACATTTCATGGATGCCATATTGGATCAAAAGTGACGGTACACCACTCTGTGGAAGAAGCAAGCAAGGTTGGACGTTCTCTTCTTTAGTTTTAGCCTCAAAATGATCATAAAGTACAGATTTGAACCTATATCCCCAACCTTATCCGCGAATTTTCAAAACACATCTTTCTCTTATCCATGAAAGGTTTAGTTTGTAACAATGTTAAGTTCGATATCATTGTAGAACTATACAGACAATATCCATCTAAACACTTTCGCTCCCTTTAGGACTTTTTAATAAAAAATCCCAAAACTGTATGGGGAAATCGCATTGAATGTGAAATTTTCATAATTCATATATTTTCACTAAACATTATGGAATGTTTTTAGGAGTGAAACATTAGATTATCCCATATTTTACCACATTACGACAACTTATGTAACAAGATTATTCCATTAGTACTTAAATGTATTCAGGCTTTAACCCTATGGTGCTACCGGCTTGAGTTACCGGTTTGAAGTCGTTCCAAAGTTATGGAGTGCACACGCACAGACACACAGACACCCAGGCACACAGACACTTAGACACACGGACACACAGACACACAGACACACAGACACAGAGACACACAGACACACAGACACACAGACACACAGACACAGACACACAGACACACAGACACACAGACACACAGACACACAAACTCACAGACACCCAGACACACAGACACACAAACACACACGCACACATGCACACAGGCACACATACACACAGGCACACATACACACCGACCCACAGACACAGTGACACAGATGCACACAGAGGCACACAGACACACAGACACACAGACACACAGACACACAGACACACAGATACGCAGACACACAGACACACAGACACACAGGTACACAGACACACAGACACACAGACACACAGACACACAGACACACAGACACACAGACACACAGGCACACAGACACACAGACACACAGACACACAGACACACAGACACACAGACACAGACACACAGACACACAGACACACAGACACACAAACACACAGACACCCAGACACACAGACACACAAACACACACGCACACATGCACACAGGCACACATACACACCGACCCACAGACACAGTGACACAGATGCACACAGAGGCACACAGACACACAGACACACAGACACACAGACACACAGATACGCAGACACACAGACACACAGACACACAGGCACACAGACACACAGACACACAGACACACAGACACACAGACACACAGACACAGACACACAGACACACAGACACACAAACACACAGACACCCAAACACACAGACACACAAACACACACGCACACATGCACACAGGCACACATACACACAGGCACACATACTCACCGACCCACAGACACAGTGACACAGATGCACACAGAGGCACACAGACACACAGACACACAGACACACAGACACACAGACACACAGATACGCAGACACACAGACACACAGACACACAGACACACAGACACACAGACACACAGACACACGACACAAGACACACAGAACACAGACACCAGACACACAGACACACAGACACAGACACAAGACACACAGACACAAGACACACAGACACACAGACACACAGACACACAGACACACAGACACACAGACACACAGACACACACAGACACACAGACACACAGACACACAGACACAGACACACAGACACACAGACACAGCACAGACACACAGACACACAGACACACAGACACACAGACACACAGACACAGACACACAGACACACAGCACACAGACAACACACAGACACACAGACACACAGACACAGACACAGACACACAGACACAGACACAGCACACACACAGACACACAGACACACAGACACACAGACACAGACACACAGACACACAGACACACAGACACACAGACACACGGACACAGACACACAGACACACAGACACACATGACACACAGACACACAGACACACAGACACACAGACACACGACACACACACACGCACACAGACACAGACAACACACACACACACACGACACAGACACACAGACACACAGACACACATACACACAGACACACAACACACACAGACACAACATACACATACACACAACACACACACACAGAGAACAGACACACAGACACACAGACACACAGACACACAGACACACAGACACACAACAGACTAACAGCACAGCAGACACACAGACACACAGACACAGACACACAGACACACAGACACACAGACACACAGAACACAGACACACAGACACAGACACACAGACACACAGACACAGGACACACAGAACACAGACACACAGACACACAGACAGACACAGACACACAGACACACAGACACACAGACACACAGACACACAGACACACAGACACAGACACGACACACACGACACACAGACACAGACACAGAGACACACAGACACACAGACACAGAGACACACAGACACACAGACACACAGACACACAGACACACAGACACACAGACACACAGACACACAGACACACAGACACACAGACACACAGACACACAGACACACAGACACAGACACACAGACACACAGACACACAGACACACAGACACACAGACACACAGACACACAGACACACACAGACACAGACACACAGACACACAGACACACAGACCCACAGACACACAGACACACAGACACACAGATACACAGACACACAGCGCACAGACACAGACACATCAGACAGACAGACACACAGACACACAGACACACAGACACACAGACACACAGACACATACACAGACACACAGACACACAGACACACAGACACACAGCACACAACAG